>JAMYHL010000066.1:0-227110 GCA_025531455.1 Apiotrichum sp. Y4204 | reverse complement strand
CCACCACACCGCAAGCCACACGCACCAGGAATCCAGCCGAGGATGAGGAGCTGTGGCCGTGAGTACATGAGGAGGTGGAGAACGAGACGCACGATGAGGTTGAGCAGGAGGTGCCAGCCACATCCGGTGCGCACGAATCTGGCGTCAGGGCGAATCGAGCAACACAAAACTTACACTGGGAGGGGAGGGAGGACGACGGCGAAAATGTACATCCAGATACTCCCCTTCGCGCGACTCGGGTGGTTGGCTACCCGTCAGTTCCGCCGAGACTACTACTCACGGAATCCATACCGGTCATCGTGTGAGCGGGTATCGGCGACATACAACGGCGCATGCTGCGGCGCGGGCGGGATCGTGTAGTCGATGCTCGTGTCGCTCGGATTGTGCGGGAACCACGCGCGGGGCACCGCCGGCGGCTGCCGGTTGTATGTCCGCGGGTCGGTGTAGTACTCGCGCGTATTGTAGTTGTACCCCGCTGGCGAGGGGGAGGGCGCGAGGCGCTGGCTGGGGGCAAAGCGGGACATTGTGGGGGGAGGAGGGAATGGGGTGGGCTGTCGGGTTGTTGCTGAGCGATATATATCCCATCATCTCGCAGGTGACTAGTGGAATGAGAATGAAGCTGTCAGTCAAGTGCACAGCTGATGGGCGACGTCCGCCGTGCCAGCGGTGATATCATCGCCGATCTCGCTGCCGCCCGGCCTCGGCGCAGGAATCGCTCCGCTCTGCAGCTCTTACGGCACGATCGGCGGAGTATTGCCGGCGTGGAGATATGAGCGATCGAGATGCTTGATACTTCGCCTGGGAGCAAGGTGCGGTGTGGGGATGGGTTGGGCTATTGGTCTATTGGGTTATTTGGTGGCGCGGTCGGTGGAGTCTAGGTTGTTGGAGTTCATTGCAGGAGTGGATCTTATTGTCGTCTTCTCTTCGGCACCCGAGACTAGTCTCAAGGTGTGGGACGATGGCTATTCCAACTCTCCCGACTCCGAGACGGTTTGTCTGTCGGTGCTCGCTCGGAGCTCGGAGTCGGCCTGACGGTCAGCTTGGTCTAGATCAGCCCGCCTGCGATATGGGAGTTAGACCTCTGCAGCCGTGAGTCTATGCGTTCGAATCAGCCCACGTTTTATGACTCGTTCTTATGAGTTTCGTGTTGGCTATGGACAGGGATCAGACGATGCAGGAATGACGAAGAGCGTCAAGATGTGAGGTCCAAAGCATCGATCGCGAGTATCTCATCCTTCTCCACCATCCCGAGTCTTGGGGGTGTCATCTGACTTGCGATTTGGGTGGCGAAAAATTACTCCCGCGCCAGGATTTTTCCATCCAAGCTCTGAAAGCACACAAAGGTGGAGGCTCCGCGTCTGTGACCAAGTCGCGAGATCTTCAAGACCGAGGTCAACAGCATCCAGCATCATCCCATCTCCTCACGACATTCAAAATGGCCAAGGGCAAGAAGGCCGCGCTTCCCGCTCCGAGCGGCACGAAAATCTCCTTTGACGACGGAGACGACTATGTCCCCCTCGCGCCGGTAGCGAAACCTGCACCTGCGCCGGTCGACAGCGAAGAGGACAGCGACAGCGACTCGGACGCGGCGCCCGAGGCGGTCGGGACGGGGAGCGGGCGCGCAGCCGAAGCGGCGCGGCTGGCCGCCGAGGAAGAGTGGGTGGATTTCTGAGCTGCAATTGCTGATACAACAGGGAGCGCAGGGCGAAGCGCGAGGCGGCGCAGCGGCGCGCGGCCAAGGTCGCGGAGGCGAAGGCTGCCAAGGAGGTCAAGGGTCGGAAGGGTGGAGAGGAGGAGCGCCTGCATAAGCGCATGGCGGCTGCGATGGCGGATGCGTCTGACGAGGAGTCGGGATCTGGCTCTGAGTTTGGGTCTGAGTTTGACGACGAGGAGGGCGAGGAGGAAGAGGACGAGGACGATGAGGGTTTGGACGACGAGGACGAGGAGGAGGATGACGAAGAGGATGGCGACTCGGACGACTCGGACGACTCGGAAATTCTGCGCGATGCGCCGCTGTCCGCCAAGGAGATCCAGATGCGCGCGCAGATGGACGCAATGATGGCCGCGATGGAGCAGCGCGCGCTGGGACACAAGGCGACCAAGGCGGATGTCGAGGAGGCCAAGGAGAAGACAAAGGGCAAGAGCGGCAAGGCGGACAAGGGCAAGGGCAAGCGGAGCAAGGACGACTCGGAGGGGGAGGAAGAAGGATGGGACCTCACGCCGGGCGTCGCGCCCCTCTCTGCCGCCGTACTCGCCGCCGCTGAATCCGAGGCCGCCGTCGCCCCCGCGAAGCCGAGTAAGACCGACGCCAAGACGGACCGCAGGCCGAAACGCCGGCGCACGCACAAAGAGCGCGTCTCGCGCAATATCGAGTAAGTGGTTTCCGGTTGTGGCCAGAAATGGATCCTTGTGGGTTCCGTACCCCCCAAACCCTCGGCGTGTGATGCCCAAAATCGGGCCGCGGTGGCGAAGTGACGATAGTCGAATCAGAAGTCGCGACATTACAAAGTTATGGGCACAGACTTCATGCACCACCCTCTGATCGCCACCCGTCCACGCCGAGGTATTTAACAATCTTTTTGCGGACAATAAAAAATCCACATTCACAACTTGAGGCCACAACCACTCTGTTGTGTGCTTGGTAACTGCTCGCTGACAGCAGTAACGGCACGCTCCACCTCCTCCCGCCCGTGCTTTCCACCACGGCCGATCTGCCGCCCGTCGTTGCGCCCCGCCAGGCCGTCGCAAAGGCCGGCACGTCCCGCAAGACGTTCATGAAGCGCGCGATGCGCGACAGCGGCAAGATCCCCGGGCGCGGCATGGTCGACGGCCGGAGGAGGCAGTAGATACTATAGATGCAATGCAGTGTACTAGCTGAAACCCTGCACTGAGCTTGCTGCTCGTGCATAATGCCGTGGACCGAATAGGACAAATGACAATGAGAAAGGAATTGAACTGGAATGGACTGCCGTCTATGCCCCTGCTACCATCTACGCGCTGATCGCTGCTCTATGCGCTGCTCTCCGCCTCCTCGCCAAGGAGCCACCCGCGCGCCTCGCTCGTGAGGTTCCACACCGGATCAATAGGCTTGAGCGCGAGCTCGTCGCGCGCAGGCGTGAGCGCCAGCGCCGCGAGCGCAAGGTACGAGTGGAACGGGTCTGGAAAGTCTTCCGGCGCCTTTCCGAACCCGCCGATGGGGGACTGCGCGTCAAGGAGGAATGCCGTGTTCGCGGGTGCGTTGACGAGCCCAGCGTGTCCGAGTGCCTGTAATTAGATGCTGCCTCCTCCATCCCTCCATGTACTTACCGCCAACGCGCCGCCGCACCAGAACGAATAGCACACATCCTCGAGCTTGCCCGGACGTCCCTGGAACCCGCCAACCTGGCGCTGTGTGAGCCACCGCGCCGTCCCCGGCACATCCTCCACGCCGCCCAGGAGCGCCAGCGCCGCGGTCGCACAGTACGTCGTCCCGCCGTTCGCCTCGAGTCCCGGCCGTGCTCCGTACCCGCCATCCCATGTCTGGCGTCAGCAACAAAACACAACAGAACAACCTACTTTACACCGCCGTACGAAATCGCGCGCCTTCTGCACATCGAATGGCTCGACCCCCGCGCGGCTCTGGAGCACGGAGCGCACGATCGCCGCACAGTAGCTCATCCGCGCGTCGTTCTGGAACGCGCCTGCGGCGTCCTCCGTCGGCCTGAAGCTCCCGTCTTCGGCCTGGCACGCAGCGACGAAGCGCGCGAGCCCCGCGCAGTCCAGCCGGCCCATGTCTGCGCGCAGGAGAGAGAGCGCGGCCAGCGCGGTATATGTTGATGGGAGGTGGGGCGTCGCGCTCGATGATCCTGCAAACCCGCCCGTCGCTGTGGTGTCAGTCTGGGGTTTGAGGGTGGGACATCAGCAACCCGCCAGGTGGACTCACGCGCCTGGAGCGCCCACAGCCACTCGATCCATGCCTCTCTGTTCTTGCCTGGCGCGAGCTCGCCGAGGAGATCCAGTCCCGCGAGACAGAAGAACGCGATGGTCACACTGCAGTCAGCACCGAATGAACGAGCGAGGGGCGGAACGGGTGACTTGCAGCACCGTCGTCACCCAGCGCCCCTCTCCGCGCACCCACCGATTGGCATCGTGCTCCTGCGCCTGCGCGGGGAGCGCCGTGATGCAGCGGTTAAAGTACGCGGCGTGCGCTTTCCGCTTGAACGTGCTCTGCGGCATCGGCGATGGATCTGGATGAATGGCTGGATGGCTGGATGGGATATTGCTGGATGCGGATGCGGGTTGGCTGGATAGGGGGTTCTCGGAGTGAATGTGGGGCAACTCGAACTGGAAACGCGCGGGATCGTGGATGGGAATGGGGGAATGGTGTTGGGATTCCCTTACCTTTTGGACGGACAATTCACCAAAAGAGCCCAGGTTCCATTTGTTGTTGTTTCAACCAACATTTTCTTCTTGGCATACCACTCTTCTTCATCGCAATACCCATCTTTGCACCGCGCACTTCCACACACACAACCAGCTTCACACCCCGCGTGATGCGCAGCTCGAACCGGACATCACCGCCGCCGACTCCCGTCGTCCCGTTCCTGACACGCACCGACGAGCGGGGCGAGGGACCGAGCCGCCTCAACCTCAGCCCCCTTTCGCCGGGCCTGCCGTCCCCGTCATGGCCGTCGGCAGCGAGCGCCGCGAGCGCAGTCGCGTCCGTAGCGTCCGTTGCTGCCGCTGCGGCGGGGCGTGTCGTTTCCGCCGGGTCAAATGCCAATGCGGGCGGGCGGTCGTCTCTCCTCGGACTCGGGCTCGGGCGACCGCGCAGCGCCTCGGCAGGATACACGAAAGTGCGGACACGGAGCGAACGGAGCACACGGAGCGATCGGAGTACACGGAGCGACGGAGGGGAGTCGTCAGGCGACGAGAGCACATATACCGCGTACACGGCCGACGACCGGAGCGACACGTCCCGACGGTCGAGTATCGGACGGTCGAGCATCGGGTTGAATGACGAGGACGAATTTGAGCTCGAGGACGGGCTACTGTTTGATGACGCGGAGCCGCTCGTCTCGCGGAGGAGGAAGAAGAAGTGGGACGACGAACCGGGGAACAAGTCGTTATTCGAGGTGAGCAACCGTAACGCGGAGGTGCGGGTCGAAGAAGAAGCACGCCGGTATGGTGCAACTGATACACAGCTCGTTGCGCCGCTCGTGCTTGCGCACCCGCTCGCACTGTTCCCGCTCCTCTCGAACGTGTCGACCGAGTTCCTCCCGGCCGGCGTCGCGCTCTTCGTGCCCTTGTTCTGCGTCCTCGCGGTGCTGAGCGCGTGCGCTCACATCGTTATCGTCTATCTCGCATGGTACCTCAAGGTCCGGACATTCGAGGACGTGTTTGCCGCATGCGTTGGCGAGCGATTTGGACGCTATGCCCTCGGCGTAGGACGCGCGTTCGTGCTCGTCGCGACCATGGGCGCAACGGTCGGGTGGCTGGGATGTGAGCCTGAGTTTATTTGCATCTCGCTAACGCCAAGCGGTGTACACTTACCTCGAGCCGATAATCACCCAGTATCTCCCACAGGGGTTCCTCAGCGCGCGGATTACCTGGACCATCCTCTCGAGCCTCTTCCTGACCCCCATTGTTGTCCCAAGCCGGACACTGCGCACGCTGCGGATCGCGCCCGTCGTGATCGCGACTCTCCTCCCGATCGTGGCGTTCCTCATCATTGGGCGCACAGTCGAGATCACCAAGGCCGCTGAGGAGGCTGGGCACGCGCTTGTGTCTGCCGCCGCTAGCGCGTCTGCTGACGCAGCGTCCGCAACAGCGCCTGCGATCGCAAAACGCGGCCTCCGCGGACTGGTAACTGGATCCGCGGGATCGGGACTCAGTAGGCCCTTGGTGCGGTTCATAACTGACGCCAGCGATGCTTGTCATGTTCTTCACCCCTCATCTCCTGACACTTGACCTGCATGCAACTCTCGCCCGTACGCACAGGCAGCAGTTCGGTGTCCCCTGCCTCGCCGCCGGCCTCATCATCATCCTATTGGCGCTCCCCACCGCGCTGGTGCCATATTACCTCTTCCCCGAGGGCCGCTCTGCGTTCACCCACCTCCCGGCAACGGACGGGTGGGCAAACACGGCGCGGGTAATGATGTGCATTATCATCCTGGGCAGCATCACGATGTGGCTCCTGCGCGGGCGCGATACCATCCTCGCGGCGCTCGACGTCGACGGCGGCGCTGAACGCAGAAAGGCGAGCCGTTGGGTCGGTATCGGCATGTGGGCCATCCTCGTCGCCTTCGCATGTATCGGCGGCTGGGTCGCCGACAAGATTGAGCTCCTTGGCGTCATGGCTACCATTGCGGTCGGGTGGCTCCTCCCATGTACGTCCAGATACACAAAACGCCCCAGAAATCTGGCACTGACCCTCAGCCGTCTTCTTCATCATCACCTTCCACGTGCGCTCGCCTCTGGCCATCATCTTCCCATCACACGCGCCCCCGCCACCAGTGGACGACAATGACAGCACCGCGGCCCTCCCCTCCCGCGCCCGCGCGAACGGCCACCTCCGCACGCCCTCCCTCCAGGACCCCACGGCCGACGTCCTCCTCGCCCGCAAGGAGCGCCAGCTGCAGAAACGCCGCCTCGGCCGGCGTCTCTGGCAGGACCTTATTGTCTATGTCGGCATCCTCCCCGTAGGGTGTGTGAGTCTTGTGTGGTGCGTCGTCAGCTTTGTGGGCGTGTGGTAGATATATATCAGTATGTAGAGCGCAGGCTGAGCCATGCATTAATTATTATGTATCTCGAGGCGACACCAGACCAAGTCTATAAAATTCTTCTCATTCTCGGTTTTTGGCTTCCCCACCCCTACTCCTTTTATCACCACGTCAATCGCCCGAGGAGAAGCGGGGGTAGCTCAGTGGTAGAGTAGCAGATTGCAACGCCGCACACCCGTTGCGCCGCAACTATCTGTTGGCCCCCAGTTCGAACCTGGGTCTTCGCTTAACGGCACGGCAGCGCCGAGTCGGTCTTCCTTTTTAGAGCCACTCGAAGTGTGCGGCAGTGACAGATGGCAACGTGGAAACTTGAAAGAGAGCCGAGAACTAGCGAGCTCGGGTTTCGAGTCACTGAGAGGAGTGGAGTACAGTATGTGCAGTACATATCAGTGGCCAGCAAATCATAGCGTATGTGGTAAGCCAGATACTGTAGCGGGCCATTGGAAGTATCAGAGCACGACCAACCATATCATCTTGCGTCTGGTAACGTCTACGTATGTGTCGCTCGCGGTCTTATTGATAGAGCTGCACCTGATCAACGTACGCCAGACGTCGTCCTCTCCGCGGACGGACACTTTTACCCCCACTCAGACGGGTACACCCCGCCCAACCCGACGGGCGCGAACGATGACGACGGCTGCTGTCGTACGCGCCTACGTCTTGTTCACACCTTGAGATCCAGGAATGGCTGTGCTCTGGGATCTGATCTGGGATATGGGAGCTGTGGACTGCGTTGCGGCTGTTTGCGAACTGCCACATGCCACATTGCCACAGTGTGACAAGCCACACTTGCGGGTACTCTTCGTTTCCATGTCCCACTCAGATGCCCACGCGCACACGCGCACCCAGCCCATGTATTGTATAAGCTGGAGAGGCAAGTCACGAGACCAGTGGTTGAGCACAAGCCAACAATGTTTATGTGGCTCCGGTCCCGAAATTGATTCGGCAGTGTTCGAGGGTGATCACGAAGATCTGATGGTAAGCCATCGATGGTGCGGCGCGTACACGACGTTCGCGTCGGCTCCACTGTTTGTCTCACTGCTTGTCCCAGAAGTAGGAATGTTTGCGTTTCGAGGATCGGGGAGTGCATACTCGCGTTTCGAGCATATACCTTCTCCGAGAGACCCCCGTTTCTCGGGCAACAACGCACTATCGACGAACAGCCGGCATTCTAGACCCCATACTCGCCCCTTCCGACTCGAAAGCGAGTCGTTCGCCTCCATCGCCTCGCTCCGGGCCGTCATTCCTACAATGCTGTTTGTCGCATCCTGTCCTGTGGACGGATACGGCTACGGATACGGCTGCAGATACCCTCCCCTTCCATTCATTCCATTACAGGGTGCTGCGGCGCAGGGGGGGGGCATTGAATAGACAGATCTAGACGGACACGCCAGGGTGCTCCGCATGGTGGGCCCAGTACCAGAGGCCCAGATCCAGATGTACTATACTCTCGTAATGAATGGTGAATCAGGATGGTGAGCCATGACGACAGGACGTCCCAGGACGTGTGGTAGCTCTAGGCTCCAGACGGCGTGTTTCAGAGTGAGACCCGTGCCACTGTGAGACCTGTGGAGACTGGAGCTCGTCGAGGGGGCATGAGGAGGGGCAGGTTTGAGGGTGTACACTGCGAGATTGTCGGCTCCGACGACATGCATCAAATGTCCGACAGGCTGGATACAGATGTTTGGTGTGCGTCGTGCACCTCACGAGTGGACAGCAGTAGTGTTCAGATCGGGTGATGATAAATTTGTGCAATTGTACAATTGTACAACCCTTTTGAGCAGTTCCTATGACGCATTAGCAAGATCCCGGGCCGCCCGAGCGCGGTTGGGGTTCTGGGGTTGTTCTGAGGTCGTGTTCCATCAGTGTTCTGTACAAGCCTTGGTCGCCAATGGAGAGCTCCTGATCGAGCAAGATCGAGCGAGATCTAAACTCGTGCAGTGTGCGTTATGTCGCACCGTGTGTAGGGCTTAGCCTGACGTTGCATGCTGTTACCCACGATCACAAGGTTTAGGTTGGACAGTTGTTTCCCTGCGATCCTGCGACTAGGCCGTTTCCAGAACACAGGACCGGAATGCAAGTCCAGTATCGCTGTCAGCTGCAGCAGAGCTTCAGCAGTTCAGTTCTCGTTGTTCAGCGAGCTCTGAACTAGCTGAGCTTGAGGTTCAGTGTTCACTGTATCCAGGGCGCGTTTGAGACTGAGGGCCATGCCATGGAGCCCAGAGTCCAGATCCTCTGCAGGGATGATATGGTACCCATCCCCCCTCATTCCCCTCAATCGGCAAACGACGTACGACGTAAGCGACGCTGATGAAAGAGGTTTAGACTCCCCACCATCCCATCACTCGAGGCCGTCACGGTGTGTCAAGAAGTGCTACAATGTGCTACAGCGTGATCCACGCAAGTGGAGAGGCAGTGGAGCCTGAAGCTTGTTACAAGTGTGCCGTCACTCGTTGCGGTGTCGAAGAGTATGAAGTGTCATGTTTGTGTGTCGGGCTATCGGACATCGAGCGGAGTGCACGCCGAAACAAAGGAACCAGATCGAACAAGACTGATATGAAAACGATCCGCCGGCCCCTTCGCGTGTCCGTGTTGCAGAGTAGCCCACGTACCCCACGTCGCACGTCGTTAACGTCATGCGGACACATCAGCAATGCTCCGAACGCACCCTTCTGTCTGTGTTCCCTGTCTCTGTGTTTCCGAGGATCTGGACCACTTGGGGCTATGAAGTCGATTCAGCTGCGACTACGACTGCGATTATGACTGCGATTATGACTCTCGACTACGACTGCGACTACAACAAACTGCGGCACGGCTGGGATAATATCCAGGATGGCATGAGATATCAGGGATAGTTCAAAACGAGGATACACAATTGCCGTCGCAAAACGTACTAGACCGCGTCCGAGGATGAGGATACACAGGGGCAGTTACGAGAGGGCGCGTCGGGCCGCACCGCGGGGTGTGAGTGGGAGGGAGTGTGTAGGACTTGGTTGTACGACTTGTTTGGGTGCTTTGTGCAAGAGGAGCAGCGTTTCAGCATATTGGTTTATAAACTTTGTGACGAGCACGGCGGCGAGAGCGAGCAGAGGGATGAAAGGAGGATGTCAGCAGAAGTTACTAGAGGGACATGACAGAACACGACCAGCAAACGGATGCGAAACTCTAATACCCTCCGCGTCCCCCTCGTCGCACTCGCGCACTCGTCGTCGCCCACTCTGGCCTCTGGCGATGGAGTCGTGACATGACACACAAGAGAGGATTTAAGGCCCGAGCCAAATGTCCTGGCACCGTCACTCTCATCATGCTCTCCACAGATTGCGCCTGTGCCAGCGACCGGGAGCTGCTCGCCGTCGCCGTCCACGGAGCACATGCATCCTGTCGCTTCCTCTCCTGTTCCTCTGTTCCTTGCCCCTGCATGATGGAAAACATCTCCAGCTGCATTGCGAGCATTGTCAAGCGACGGCGAGGAGTGACTGTCGGTGACTGCACAAGTGACATGGTTACACTCCTCTTGTCACCGTTCCGCAACCTCCCTTCATCTCTTCTCTGCAGGTCTGTTTCGGTCAGAACACCGAGCACACCGATAAAAAGTTCTCAGATCACCAGACCCCACACGGCACCACCGCACTGAAGCTCGCTGTAGCCTTGCAACAAGTCCCTCGGCCACGATCCATCACGACGCGAGGCACACGGATACGGCCCACGGAACGCAACGACAAACACGGACTAGCAATCACAAGCAGACTGGCAAGCTAGATTACGATTAGCAACAACGACGAGCGCCAGCCCGATTGATTGCGCCTGTACGACATTGATATTGGCATTGCCGTTGCCATTTCCATTCTCCGACATTGATATCCGTCAACACCGCCGACTCGTGCCCGGCTCCGACGCGATCACGCACACTGCACACTACCCCATTCCGACATCCGACCTCCATCTCATTCCGGTCCGAGAATCCCTCGCACCCCAGATTCCCGCCGTGCTCAAGCTTATTACAGTAACGAGTACAGAAGCGGTATCACAGTTGCCACTTACGACTGGACGACCCTCAGGCCAGCCACTGCAGCCACCGCCCAGCTGCACGGACTTTGCAAACGCCGTCCACCTTGCCTTTTCAAGACGGACAAAAGCAGCTCAAAGGCCATTGTACATTGTACAGTACACTGTACATTGCCTCTCTGCGCAAGTGCCGTGTGTCTCATCTCGAAGAGATAACGACAAGTGACAAGTCACACCCGCCCTGTCTGAGCAGAGCCCGAGCTCGAGGCGACGAGACAAGAGGACACGAAGTGCACGAGACGCGTGATCGCGCGAGACAGTCAGGCCGTCAGCCGCCACGCCACTGCCGAGCTGCTGCCGCGCGCCGCACCTACCCCTCCCGACTTGCCACCGCCGCTCGAGCCCACTTGCAGTTCGCAACTTCCGAACGGGCCGCAAAACAGGTAATTGAATCCCCGACCCACAATCCCACGATCCACCGCGGCGTACGGACCCGAGTGGCGGAGCGCAGTGGCCGACATTCCGTTCTGACCGATCGAGGGATCAAGGATATCGAGGTGGAAGTGGTCACGGCGATCACGACGCGCACACGGACACACGGGCACGATCCACAAATCTCGGACGTGGACACGGTTTCGACCTTCTGAAGCGCCGACGTTCTAGGCTTTGGCTCGGGCTCGACGGCTGAACTCCCGACGCTGACCAGCCGCGGCCCACGTCGCTCATGCACTCGGTGCCGACGCGCCTCTTTTGGTGATACGCTGCACGATTGCTAGAAACGGCTGTGTTCGCAGCGTAGGCAGCTCCACACGCAACGCAGAGGTCACTCGGAGGCCGGTGTGGTCGTGAACCTTGTGCTCTGAGAAACAGCTGCACGTCACGACGGATACGAGTGGAAAGAAGTGAAAGAAATTGCACGACCCCCGGTGTGGAAGAGAGTGATTGTGCCAGAGTGCAACATTCCTTTGTCACACACATCTGGAGCACCTGGAGAGCACCTGATACAAAGATTCAAGAAGAAACGAGACAACGGTAAACGACCTCACAGCTGCCCCAAGACGCCCCCCAGCCGCCCCAGTCACGACCAGTTTGCGGCAACGACCAGGGATCACACGACACAACACGACAAGAAAGAGTAGAAATCACAGACACCGACAGACAGAGACAGAGACCAGAAACCTGGTCACGCTCAGCTTGGAACTGATCGCTATCCCCGACACTATCCCACACTCCCTGCAAACCACCCCTTGACCCCGGTCCCCTTCCGTCCCCATTGTTCATGATCACCATGCCAAGCACAACGCTGAACCGCCAGGACGGCAGAACCGACGGCATCCACCCCCATTCGCATCCCCATTCACATTCGCATTCGCATCCCCTTTCGCTTCCACATTCCCATCCTCATGCTCATGGTCATCAATACCCCCTTGCACCCTCAAACAACGACAGCACCGGTGCGCCCACGCCCTCCTGTTCGACGCGGCCTGCACGCACGAGCTCTCTCAAACCGGCACGCAGCAGCTCGCTGAACGCCACCGCATCCTCGCCACCACCCTCAACCTTACCCCCGCAGCCTGGACAGCAGAGTCCCTATGGGCTGCCCTGTGGGTCTTGGACGCCACCAGCTCTGCGAACCCATGCCGCGCAGGTCCCCAGTGCCACCGCGCCCCATTCCATTCCTCATACAGCATCAACAGCAGCACAACAACAGGGGACAGGAAACACAGGTACTGGTACAGGTACAGTTGCAGGATGGACAGGATACACTCCCCTGTCGTCCTCTACGCCATCGACTCCGGCAGGCGCAGCAACAGCAGCAGCTCCCGGTGCGGCAGCAGTGACAGGAGCAGCCTCAACATCATTGTCAGGGACGCGTCGGCCGACATCTGCTTCTGCTTCTTCGGCTTCTTTCTGGCGAGGGATGTCGGACGCAGCCGGTCAACACGCTCCTCCAGCTGCAGCTCCAGCAGCAGGTTCAACAACATGCTCGCCTGGCTATCTGACATACAATGCGTATGCGACACCGCCTTCTCAAGCACAAGGCCACGGACACAGGCGCGCACGAGTGATCCCCAGCACCTCTGGACATCTCTCATCCCCAACCCACGTCGCCACACCTGTGCCCCCCTCCCTCTCATCGTCGTCCTCATCCTCAACACTCCCCTCCGCACACTCGCTGTACACACCGTCTTCCTCCCCACCCACACACCACCACATCGTCACGACCGCCACACTCGACAAGCGCCCAGAGAGCGTCCTTGCCAACGCGTCGTTGCGCGTCCACCCGTTCATCACCATGGGTCAGACGGCCACAAAACTTACCCCGGGCCCCCCGCCGCGGGCAGGGGAGGAGGTTGGGCGGGAGCGGAGCGAGCGAGAAACCCGTGAACACGAGCGGGACGAGCGGGAACGTGATCGTGATCGCGATCGTGAAAGAGAACGCGTACGAGATCGAGAGGGGAACCGCGATAAGGAGCGTTATCGGGAACGAGAACGCACGCCAGAACGGGAGTCACAACCCCAGCGCGAACATTCCCACCTGCGGCGACAACGCACGCCCCAGCAAGACTCGCAAGAGGTCCTTCTTCCTGCAGCCGACGTACTCGCCGCCCGGACACCAACAATAGGGACCAACCGCGCCGCTACTACCGTTGTCGACAGCCTCCCACCCACTCCCACATCTCAGCACCACCGGAGCGACTCGAGCCGTCGTGGACTGGGGCTCGTCCGCAAACTTTCCTTCCGTACCAAGGACCGTGCCCCGGCGCTTACCGCGCTTCCCACCTCGCTGGCCAAGGTCGAGCCGCCACCCTCAGCAACCTTGGTCCTGACGCCACCAGCGCTCCCAGCAAAGTCGCCAACACCAACACCTTCCCAACGCGAACGCGGCTTGGATCGCCTTGCGCGCGCTGTGGCAGATGACGAGACCGGGTCCCCGAAACCCCGTCTGCTATCGCGCGCTGCCTCGGTCGGCCACGCCGTTGCGCGCCCCCGCCCCGTGCGTGCCCGAGCGAACGCTACACCGATAAGCGCCGCACCCTCGTATGACCATATGAGCACCATTCCCGGGAGCGTGACCAGCATGTCCAGTTCACCGGAACGTGTTACCCGGGAGCTCAAGGACAAGCGCAAGTCGGGACAGGCGTCGCCGCGTACACGTGCATCCCTCACTGCGCGTAGGGAGCGCGAGTGGCGTGCCAAGCTTGCGAGTTTGTCTATTGCGTCGCCGCCGAAAACACCCCCGCCACCAAGTGGTGGACCCCGCCCGCCGCCGAGACGAGTCCACAGGCCGTCATCTGGAGACAAGGGCAGCCATGGGGGAGCCGACGGCGGGTCTGAGTCTCTCGACGCCCTGCTCGTCAAGACAGTTCCAAACCCGATGTCGTCCTCTGCGACATTCAGGGAGCCGTCGGTCAAAGCGTCTTCGTCGACATTCGAGGTGCCATCTGATTGCGAGGTGCCCCCCGTGCCTTCCCCGATAGAGTTGGAAAACCTTGTCATTCGGAAAAGTCAGCGGGCCGCAAGCTCGTCCTACATCAGTCCTGCTGTCTCTGCTGTCGGTGTGGGACGGCGGCACCCGCGAGGCGTAGGCGCCGCTCGTACCATGTCGACGGTGAGTGGCACGGACTACGGGTCTGTTGTGAGCGCTGCGACGAGCGCCACGAGCAGAGCGAGCAACTGGCTGGGAGACGCACCACCGCTTCCAGCTCATCCCCCGACACCGCAGTCCCCCGCTCCACCTCTCGATGCGCAGAGCCGCTCCAGCATCAACCCTCCCCCATCTCCCGCGTTCACCCTTGCGCTCCCCATCAAGGCGTCACCTGTTCCGTCTCTCCCCAAGCTCTCCCTCCCTCCAGCCCTGCCGGTAACACCAGTCAGCCCGAGTGCCAAATCCCCGGCCGATGCCGTTGACAGGGGGAAAATAGGATCTGGGCTAGGATCTCCGAGCACAAGCGCAGGCACGACGAAGGAGAAGAAGCGCGCTTCGGGGACATCCACGCTGCAGGGGAGTTTGCGAAGCTCGTCAACATCGCGCAGCGCCCTCGACAATGTGTGGACTCCTGATGAGCGCGTCGTCGTTGCCCGCGCCTCGGTGCCCGACATGCACGCGTACCCTGCCCCACGTGAGCAGGAGCCGGCCACACCTGGCCGCCGCCGCGGTACCGCCGTATTCGAAGTCACTAGCCAGGGCCAGCCGCCGAGGAACCTCAACCTCACTCTTCCGGCCGCACCTGTCGTCCACGAGGTGGAAACCAAAGTCAGCCCTTCGCCGCAGCCCTCCTCGCCGGTATCCCCCCAGGTCGTCAACTTTGAGGAATGGTCGGCAAAGAACGCCGAGGCGGTCATGGCTCTGCCGCATTTCAGGCCGCTGCGGCGGCAGGGCACGACGGCGAGTGCAAGCACGACGAGCACGATGACGAGCTCGGCGGGGCCGAGCATGAGCGTGATGAGCAGCGGTGTCAGTGGGCTGAGCACCTCGGCCGGAGCACCGAGCACCAATGCTGGTACGGTCGTGCCGACGAGCACGGCGCGACGGAGCCGCCCCTCGTTGACATACTTTCCGTCGCGCGGCGCCGTGCCCGTAAATACCAGCAGCGACCGCGGCAAGCCGCCAAGCATCATCGACACCAGCCCGACACGCAGCCAACACTCGTTCGCGTTCAGCGCCTCCCCGTTTGATTCCGACGCTGTCGCCCCCGCCGTTGCCCCTCCTGTAGCGACCATCCCCGCCGTGCCAAAAGTACCCTCCGTCCCAGCCGTGCCCCCGATGGGAAGCAAGACCGCCAATGTCGATGCGAAAACACACACGCGCCAGCGCTCGCGCGAGGCCATGGCGCTCGACGGTGCGATCCAGCCTCCCGTTCCTCTCCGCGGCACGTACGACCTGACGCCGGGGCTCGAGTCGGGCCGCCGCCCGCGCAAGACCGGGCTCCCGAGGGCGGTAAGTGCGGGATCAGTATTTGGATTCAATGGCTGACGACTAGGACTTGCAGCGCTGGCTTGCGGACACGACGGGGTAGCGTGAAGCGGTATGGACAGTTGTATGTATCTATGGATATCTAGTGGAGGATAGTGTCAGATGTCATGTTACATGTGGAGCAACCTTCTGCGGTTTTGTGGTCTTGTGACCTTGAGATCGTCCGAGCTAGTGAGCAACGAAGGAGAGCTACAGTAGTGAGCACGAGACCAAGAAATGCGATAAACCGAAACCCCCGACGTCATGTCGGCCACACTCGACGTCAGCTGGTATGCACCCATCCCATTCCGCCATTCGGGGATCACATCCACCATCGGCCACTGTCGTCATTCATGTAAGTCTTGGCCGTAGATCACTGAGCTTAATCAAGATGCGTCACTGGCACGACTCATTCTCCCGACACGGAATCTGAGCTAGCTGATCAGCTGAGCGTCAGATCTTCAGAGTCGGCTGCCGACAGGCAGACAGGATTTGCAGGATACACGAGTTCCGCTGCATTGCGGAGCAAACTCGCCAGCTCGCCAGATCGCCAGCATGCCAAGCTCCAAGCAATCCGCATTCCAACAACAATGATCGCAGCGCCGGAACGCCAAGTACGCTGACGACAACTATGACACACCAGCTATTCCAGCCAGCACCAAGACTTGTTCCCACAGATACGGATACACAGATACCAGCTGAGCGGAGTGGCTGCTGTTGCTATGTTGCGATGTTGCCATGGTGCCCGGCTGCGTGTGCGATCCTTGGCGCGGCGCGGCGCCGCTCGGCGCGTTGCGGTCGCTCTTTGCGGTATGTCCCCCTGCGAGCCTGCTTACCTGCGCATGGACATGGACCTGTATGCGTACCTGCGTGCCATTAAAAACTCATAGCAACGCTGCTGATCCGACACGGCCGGCCACAGCCTGCCATCTGCCGCAACCCTCCCCACCATTCCCATATTCCCAGCATAGTCACCACTCAATAGAACTTTTTCGGGGATTATGCAATCGCGTGCACCGCCCGTCGCCCGCCGCGCAGAGCAACCAACCCAATCGCGATCGGCCGGAAATGAATGTCTCCACAAGTGTAAGAGTGCCGAGGGGCCAAAGGCTGTGTGTGGACAGCAAAAGGTGGGCCAGAAAGTGTACGTCTATTAAGCTTAAGCATACTCTGAACCCTGTGACCGCCCCAACAAACACGACAATACAACTACAACCACGAACCACGAAAACTCGCGCCGGAAGAGGTTCGGGATACCCGGCCAACCTCCTTGAAACAGGGCACTGCGGGGCGTGTACTTTGTACTTCCGCGCCGGGCCGCGCGGACGGCGTCGTGAAGAGGGACGTCGGGAGGTACAGAGTACCTGCTTTCGCTTCTGGCGTGTGGTTCTTGTATAAGGAAAGGGGCGGGCCGATGGACAACGGCATCGCGAGGGCGAGGGGCGGTGTTTCATTGTGTCTTATGCTTGTTATTGGAGAACAGGATGGGGTTCCGAATAATCAAGCAGTGGGCGACAACGCAGGGCGCGAACAGGAGGGATATACACTCGCCCACCGACTGTGATCCGTGCAAAACAAGGCTCCAGAGCTCCAAAGCATGCTTCAAAGCTCCCCCATCCCGATCGCGACCTCAGCTTCCGGCGCGTACCTGCTGCCCTGCGGCGCGGCGGCTCGTCGTGCGCGTCTCCTGATACGTCGATCATGGCGTCTTCGGAACATGCTTGGCGAGCCTGGACTGCATTTCATGTATCTCAATTGTATTGCACGTTGGTATGCATTTTTCTTGGCGTGGATTCAATTCCGAACCCGCTCGTTGCTCGTCGTAGCTCGCGGAGACGTAAGCTAATACAAGATTGAGTGGAGGAACGCATTGCATCGCCCATCCGCGCCAGTGTAGGTGATACAAATTGCCGCTGGGTCGATCAGCCATCACGGCAACGCATAGCCGCGCCTGCCGGACAATAGCATATCCTCCGCGTGTAGCGTGTATAGCGTGGATAGCATAGCCTCGTTAATTGCCCGTAGAGCCAGGTAGTCAGCAGGGAAGCGAGTATGCATCGTGTGCCCTGTCCGGGGTCGGACGGTTGCGGCGGTGGCGAGATGAATGGTGAGAAAGTGGGAGTGTGTGATTTGAGCCTCTGAATGCGTGGCTATGGGCCACCTCGATGCTCCATGCGAGTCGCCGCGTCGCGGTATGGTATGCGTTCCGTCCTGCGCCTCGCGGACAATAGAGGCAGCAGATGGCGGGCGTCACGCTGGCCGCTGGCCGCTGGCGTCGCGGAGCGCGGCGCATTCCTGTGCACACTGCTGCTCTGTCCATGATCCATGCATGCCCGAGTTTCCGGCATGTGGTCCGGGAGTGGCGCTCGGCCGAGCAGAAAAGAGCACGAGCACATGAGCATGCCTATTGGAGCTGGTGGTGCCGCTGGAGCCACTGGTGTCCGCTGGTGCTAGTCGCCCAGCGACGTCACTGGTGACGCCGCCAGTGCTATTCCTACTCCCCGAGTGCTCCATATACTCAATCCCCCCACTCCGCAGCGGCAGCCATCGCTCGGAGCGGGCAGCCGCGCAAGTCAACTGACACGCATGCATCACATCTGTACTTTGTCGGTAGATAATAAGATTCTCGCTCCCCCAGATGGCAGGCAGTGCAGAGTGATGGCCGGCAACGCCTCGGTGGTAGTGCGCCACGGCCCATACATTGTCAGCCAGCCATCAACACAGGAAGAAAAAAAAAAATGGTGACCAGCCCTCTGCTGCCTCTCCACTGTGTCCATGTGTCCTGTGCACCCTGCCCCGAAATGCCTCGTCTCGACGCGCTTCCTAGCTTCCTGCAGTTCATTACTAGCACAGGGCGCGTGGCGCACGGGCCTGCAGGCGGTGCAGGCGACGCGCTAAGCAGCCATTACTGGGTCGAACCCTGAGGGTGGGATGGTGCTATGTATGGTCCAGTGTGGTCCTGGGGCCGTTCCTTGATCGTTTTGACCCGGAGCTTGACAGTCACTCAGCCGAAACCCTGAAACCGTCTGCCGCGGGGCAGTGGCCAGTGGCAGTGGCAGAGTGATAATCAAAAGTGATTGCTCGACTGGCTTCGTGCTTCTCGTCCTGGATTAAATCGGCGGTCAGTCCGAGGATCCGAGAAGGCAGGCAAGGTTTGGGAACTGAGGATGATCGTCCGAATCACAGTGATCTGCCCCCTAGCGCACAGCACCCCCTTCACTCGCGTACTCGCGATCGCTCGCGGCGCATTCGTGCCGATCCCTCCGATCCTCTGCGCGCGGTCCCCCCTCCCCACCCCCCCTGTTTTGTTGCTTCCCCTGCCCCTTGGCCAGATGCATATTCCGAAGGCCTCCGCCGTCGGGATCCGCACTCTTCGCACTCTTCGTAGTTCTACCCGATCTGACCCCTGCATGCCCTTCCCTTCAGGTGCGCGCCATGTTTCCTGAGGGAGCGGTACTGGCTAATGGCTTGTCGGTTGCGCGTCGCAGCAGCCGAGCAAGTAAATATAGCAATAACAATAGGGTGAAAGGGTAATAATACCCGAGGACGGAGCTTGGCTTGCAAAGCTTTGCATGATTTTGTATTGACCACTCCAATTGGCTTGTATTGCTCCGGGTATCCGGAGAGAACAGACTCAGGGCCGAAAAAGCAACAGCGCCTCACCGCTTGTCCTGTCTTGTCTCTTTGTGCTTGTCTCAGCCAGGCACGGCATGCGGGCACAGCAGCTGTGCAGCAACAGAAAGAAAAAAAAAAAAAGGTGAGATCATGGTCACACTGCGGATGCCGATGATGAGGGCGCTCCTGGCGCTCTGGTATGCAGCGCCCTGTGAGCTGGCTGTTTTGCCGTCGTGCCGTTGGCGTCGCTCCTGCCGCCTTTGGATCGCCCCCTGCTTCGCCCTCGATCCCGCTCGATTCCCTTCAGCCTCGGGTCTTCCACCGCCCTAGAGGCAGCGATCGTTTGAGAAGAACAGAGTGACAGAGGTGATGATCCATAAAGAAAGTGCTGTGAATGTCTCGCCTCTTCATCGCTTTCGATTCCCCTCCCCTTCACATCCTTCTCACATCTCTCATCTCTCTACGCTCCTCCTCCTCCTCCTCTTCATCTCCATCTACTCTCCTCTGCCATCTCCCTCGAACATCCTCCTCTCCTCCATCTCATCTCGCTTCTCTTGTGCGCGCACAGCATCCACACCCGCTGGCCGCATATATACCACCCATCGCACACCACCCGGTTGCCACCCCATCGGCCCCCCACTTCAGCAACTCAACCACTCGACACAAGGACTACCCTTGCTTCTAGTCTAGATACCATTCGAGCTTTGCGCCGATTCCAGCAAGACACCCGCAGCTATTCTCGTCACCCCCTCTTTGGACATTCTTATTTCAGGTAAGTCTGCGCACACACTTCCGGGCAGGGAACAAGAACAACACAACGCCAGTCGACGTCGCCGATGCAGTCATCCCTTGTGATCAGACACTCGGCCAAGCGCTCGGCATATTGTTGCCCAAAATCGGGATAATTTGGACACCCTGGCAGTCGTGTGCAGTGCATCGGCGTAACGACTGTGTGCGCCAAGCCGTGAGGACCAAAGGCCGTGGCGGTGCGGCCGGCCGGGACCGTGGTGATGATGGACAGCAATGCACTCGGTAGAGGTCTTCAGCTGCGATCGTGCACTGATGACCGCACTGTGGCATCTGTTTCTCATTAGTTGTGGTTCGCAGGGTCGAAGCGTCACTCTTTGCTTTGACTTGCAACCCCATTCCATTGCTCCAGTGCTCGCTGCCCCATTCCTCACCGCTCCTGGGTGCTCTGGGCCCGCTGCTTCTGTGACGACCCTATTCCTGTTCCACATTCGCCACGCACCGAGAACACCCTGTGAGCTGTGCGGCTGTGCTCGAGTGACGCCACCCGTGTTTGGACAAGACACAAGCCGGAGGACCGTCGACCGGCCCGATTCCCCCTCTGTCCCTCTGTTCATCACTCACTGCGCACGGCTCTCCACGACGCGTTTATTGTTCTTGTTTTCTCCTCTCTTCTCTTCCATCTTCCTTCCTCTTCTTTATCTAACACCGCAGACTCTGCTTGCTTTATATCCAACTGCGCCCTCAGTCCATCGTCTCCTTCCACCCACCTCCGATCTAGAATAGAAAAGACTTGAGGCCATCCCCCTTGATCTCTATCTATTCCACTCGCGATCATACTACCATGCGTTCCGTCACAGCTGCCCTCTGGGCACTGGTTCCCTTCCTTGCCTCGGTCACTGCCCAGGCTCCCCAGGGCCCGGCACCATTCGCCTTCGTCCCCGCCGGTGATGCCGGTATTTCGGCTCAGATGGTGAGTGCTCACACTCGTGGTTGACAGTCTCTGACCCCCAGATGTTCCTCGGCTCCACCAAGAAGGTCTACATCCTTGACAAGTCGGAGAACAACCCCCTCCGCATCAACGGCCAGTACGGCGAGCACCCCGCGTGGGCCGTCGAGTACGACATTGAGTCGCAGAAGAGTGAGTAACGGATTTACATATCGTTTGTCCCGTGTCGGCGTGGCAACACGGGCCGTAGGGTGTTTTGAATTGAAACGCTCGGTGCCTCAAACTATCTGGCCCACTGCTGTTATTTTTCTGGCCCGCCCCTCGGACCTGTAACACTTTTGTGCCTCGGACCTCTTTGCTAACTCCGCAGTCCGTCCCATGGACGTCTTCTCCAACACGTTCTGTGCCGGCGGAGCTGTCATGGGCAACGGCACTTGGGCCGTCTTTGGTGGTAACAAGCCCGTCACCACCGGCGGCGAGGCTGCCACCGGCCCCGAGGTATACAAGAACACTGACGGTGGCACTGCCATCCGTATGCTTGACCCTTGTGACGATGAGAAGTGCGAGTACACCCAGGGCACCCAGACCTTCGACGTCAACAATGACACTGGCGGCTGGCTCCAGATGACCAGCAAGCGTTGGTACCCCACGGTCGAAACACTCGGCGACGGCACGCTCGTCGTCATCGGTGGTGACACTGACGGCGGCTATGTCAACACCCAGTACCAGAACAACCCCACCTACGAATTCTTCCCTCCCACCCCCGAGGGCAAGATCAACATGCAGTTCCTCATCGACACTCTCCCCCTCAACCTCTATGCCCTCGTCTGGCTCATGCCCTCTGGCAAGCTCTTCATGCAGGCAAACCGCAAGACCATCCTTTACGACCTGAACACTAAGGAGAGCACTCCCATGGAGGACATGCCGTTTGCCGCCCGCGTTTACCCCGCCTCCGGAGCCACTGTTATGCTTCCCCTCACCCCGGAGAACAACTACGAGCCCACCATCCTCTTCTGCGGCGGCTCGAACAACACCAACTGGGGCACGGACGCCGGTCCCGGCTTCAACATCACCGCTTACCCCGCCGATGAGACTTGTGTCCGCATCGCGCCTGAGGGATCTGGCAAGTACGAGACCGACGACAACATGCCCGAGGGCCGTTCGATGGGTCAGTTTGTCCTCATGCCTGACGGCAACATCTGGATGGGCAACGGTGTCGCCATGGGCACTGCTGGCTACGGAAACCAGAACTACTCGGTCGGCACCGGATACGGCCAGGACCCGCTTTACATGCCTGCTCTTTACAACCCCAACAAGGCCTCGGGTTCCCGCTGGACCCGCGACGGATTGACCGCGTCGCCCAACGAGCGCATGTACCACTCGACCGCTATCCTTCTCCCCGACTCGTCGATTCTCGTCTCGGGCTCAAACCCCAACGCCGACTTCACCAACGAGCAGTGGCGTTCGCGTACCGACGTTGAGCGCTGGTACCCCGGTTTCTACAACGAGAAGCGCCCCACCTACACTGGCAACCCCACCTCGGTCTCGTACGGTGGCGCTCCGTTCAACCTTACCCTTGACACGACCGACGAGTCGACGGTCAACAACACCAAGGTTGTTATCATCCGCGGCGGCTTCAACACTCACGGTTACGCCTTTGGCCAGCGCATGATCGAGCTCGAGACCTCGTACTCTATCGACATGAAGTCCAACAAGACCACCCTCTTCGTTTCGCAGCTTCCCAGCAAGAACGGACCCAACCTCTTCCAGCCCGGCCCCGCTCTCTTCTTCATCGTCGCCAACGGTATCCCTTCAATGGGTGAGATGGTCATGGTCGGCAACGGCCAGCTTGGCCAGCAGGAGACTTCTCCCAACGGCGAGCTCCCCAAGTCGACCGTCATCCAGCCCGAGACCACTCAGACCAAGAGCGCCGAGGACCCCAGCAAAACGGAGACCCCGCCCGCCGGCGCTGTCGAGAACAACAAGAACCCCAAGAGCAGCGCATCCGCACTCGCCCCCGGCGCCATGATCGCCACCCTCGGACTTGTCGCCGCCTCGCTGTTGATGTAGAGTACGCATTTTTGATTTCTAATAGGACATTTATCATCCCCTCCGAACACTGTTTCCAACACCCCCCGACCAACCCTCACTCATACAAGGTCGTTCCGTAGACTTGCATACATACATACACCCCCACGCGGTTTTACCCGCCTGATGTAATGTGGACATTATATGCCACTGCTGTGAATATGACTTGATTGCTTTTGCGAGTTGCAGCAGAGTTGAGCGAAAGACTTGGGGGATTGGAATGAGGCGATGACGTGACTGACTTGGGGGACCAGTCGGGATGCACAAGATGGCGATTGTGGCGAAGTTCAAATGAATGAATTCGACGAGATTGTGACTCGCTCATCCATCGCTTCCATTCGGCACTGCAATACATCACATTGTCTGCAACCTACAACACCTACAACTCTTGCTCGACACACTTCCCAGTAACGCGGATCGCAAAGAACTATTGGCGTAGACTGCGCAGGACTCTGCACACGAGCAATCACATCAGACGACGACCTCGACGACCCCTCCAGCGGCATCACAGGTTCCACTGCGCATCACAAATAAACCGCCCATCACATATCACGTCGACTACGCTCTGGGTGGAGCGAATAGACCGAGCCGATCTGTTCAGACACTCTTCTTGACGCAATGTCACGGGGGTTGAGCCCCGCGAGCCCGACGGCGCCAGTCGAGCCGATGCGGAAGGGTGAGTGACATGAAGGCAGAGGCCGGCCTTGAGATCCTGAGAGCGCTCAAGGACGTAAGAAAGACAACTCACGGTGACCACACCCTTTTACCCTCTCATGGCAGACGCACTGACGCCAGCCGACTCACTCACGCGCCAGCGCATTGGCGTGCTCCCCTCCCTCACGCATCTGCTGTCCGTCGGCAACGGGCGCATCCTGAGCCTGGCGGCGGACGACGCGCACGTCTATGCCGGGTGCCAGAGCCGCGACAATGAGATTACCGTGTTTTGCCGCGCGAGCCTGCGGCCCCTCTTCCGCCTGCTTGGGCACGCGGGCAGCGTGCTCGCCCTCCTCGTCGTCAAGGAGAAGGGCTGGCTCGTGAGCAGTAGTAGTGCCGGTGATGTGCGGGTGAGTCTGGGTCCGCAGCTGTAACGATTGGACGACCAGCTGCTAGCCCTGTACATCCTTTATTTGACTCACACGCAGATCTGGTCCACCTCGACGTTCAAGCCGCTCTACATTATCCATCCGTGCGACGACACCTCGGGCGACATCTACTCTCTAGCATGGGACGACCGCGAGGGCGGCACGCTGTACTTTGGTGCGCAGAACACATCCATCGAGTGGGTCAACTTTGCGCGGTCGCCGCCAGTGGAGGCACGAGCGGACACCTGCGCGGGAGAGGGCGTGTTGCCCGCGACGGCAGTCGCGAGCGTGCCGAGCGTCGAGGCCGCGAGCAGCGTGCACGGGATCGAGGACAAGCTCGATCGCGTGCGCCTGCAGGGCGGCGCGAGTCCGGTCCCGAGTATCCGCAGCGGGCGATACAAGCCGCATTCGTTCTTCGACACCCCGCCGCTCGACATGCGCTCCGGGTCGGGGGCGAGCACGCCGCGCACGCCGGGACTCCCGTTCGCGCCGGGCGTTCCCCCCGCCGAGGTCGCCGGGCGGCTGCACGAGGCGCGCCGCGATGCCGCCCCGCCGGCCGTCACGCGGACGATTTCGAATTCTAGTGGTCGTGCCGTCGCCGTTGCCCCGTCTCCCCAAGAGCACCGGGTGGTGGAATTCGAGCTCGATGTGGATACGACCGTGTTCTACGCACACTACGGATATGTCTATGCGCTGGAGATGATCCCGCGGCCTGGTGGTCGGCGGTGGCTTGCGAGCGGGAGCGGCGACTCGGACGTCAAGATATGGGAGTGTGCGCCCGGCGGCGGACTCACGCTGGTGCGAGAGTTCGGTGGCCTGCCCGGTGCTGTGCTCTCGCTCACTTCCCGCGACTCGCTGCTGTACGCCGGTCTCCAGGCTGGCGAGATTGACGTGTGGGACCTCGAGACGGGCTCGCGTATCCGGACGATTGACGCACACGACACGGACGTCATGGCGATGCTCGTCCTCGGGTGCGATGTGTATGCTGGCGCGGAGGACGGGAGTGTGCGCTGCATCGATGATGCGTTCGACTGTACCGCCAGCTTCAAGGCGCATGATGACCCGGTGCTTACGATGGCGATCGTGCCGTCTGCCACGTCTGGTGGTCATGAGTACGAGCTCATCACGGCGGGGAACGACAGCTTCCTCAAGATCTGGGCGATCAGCACTGCGCGCTCACCCGCGCACGATATCGAGGTCGACGTCGACATTGAGGGGTCCAGCGACGTGATGCTGTATGCTTTGAAGAAGCTCGTGGCGCTCCCGACGGTGTCTGACGAGGCGCACCGCGAAAGCTGCAGGCAGGGCGCGCATCTCCTGCGGAAGATCCTTCTCCAACTCGGGGCGACGTCGGAGATTATCTCCGGCGACGAGGGGAAGAACCCTCTCGTCCTCTCGACATTTACGGGGCGGGACACGGGCAAGCCGCGACGCCGTGTACTGTTTTACGGACACTATGACGTGCAGCCCGTCGGCGAGAAGGACTGGGAGAGCAATCCGTGGCAGCTCACCGGCCGCAATGGGTACTTGTACGGCCGTGGCGTGACGGACAACAAGGGGCCGATCATGGCGGTCGCGTGTGCCGCGGCGGAGCTGCGCCAGCGCCGCGAGCTTGATGTTGATCTCGTGATGCTCATTGAGGGCGAGGAGGAGGCCGGGTCGCGAGGATTCGCAGAAGCCGTGCGGAGGAACAAGGTGGGGGATATTCCAAAGCTAGAAACTGACGCCAGGCGGCGATAGGACACATTGATGTCGTGCTCCTCTCCAACTCGACGTGGATAAACGAGGACGACCCATGTGTGGTGTATGGCATGCGCGGTGTGCTGTACGCCAACCTCGCGGTGTCCTCCGAGGGCGACGACGCACATAACGGTGTCGAAGGTGGACTGGTTGCCGAGCCAATGTTCGATCTCGTGCGCCTGCTGGGTACCCTTGCGGACACACAAGGCGTCAAACTGCCTGGATTCTGTGAGTGCCCCTGGAAGATAAGTTCTGACATTAGACGATTCTGTCCGCGCACAGACGCCCGAGGAACTCGACCTCCTCTCGAGCGTGTCCCGCGCGTCGGGCCGCAGCCTCGACGACCTGATGCGCGTGTGGCGCCAGCCGTCCTTCAGTATCGCAAACATCACGACAAGCGGCGCCGCAAACAAGACGGTCATCCCGCGCCGGGTCTGCGCGGACATTGCGATGCGCCTCGTGCCCGACCAGGATCTGGACACGATCGTAGCCAGCCTCATTTCGTTCTGCAAGACGACATTTGCCGCGCTCGACACGCCCAACACGCTCGATATAAAGGTGACGCACGCAGCGAGCTGGTGGCTCGCGTCCCTCGACAGCCCCTACCTCCGCGCACTCGAGGACGCGGTCGCGGACGTGTGGGGCCGGCAGCCGCTCAAGATCCGCGAGGGCGGCACCGTACCAACCATGTCCTGGCTCGAGCGCGAGTTTGCCGCGCCATGCGTGCATCTCCCCCTCGGCCAGAGCTCGGACGCGGGACATCTCGCCAACGAACGCATCAGGCTGCTCAACCTCAATAACGGGAAAAAGGTCGTCGAGAGCTATCTCACCCGGCTGGCGCGGATATGAGGCCAGATGAATTCCATTGCATTCCGGGCTTGATGGGTTGCAAGAGCGTACTGTAACTATGCAAACATTGCTTCTCACATCACACGTTTTGGCCTTGGGACTCGCACACTGATTGGAAGATATTGACCCACAATCTGACAAATGATCACTTCCGACTGCATTACCATCACGCATGTTTGATCTGTACAGCTCCGCTTCTGATTCCCTCCATTCACCCAATTCACCAGTCCTCGGGCTTCATGTACGGCAAGAACTGTAGTCAGCCTCTGTTGCCCGCCAGGACCCACCTTGCCATCAAGCGTAATCACCACGCGGTCGCCCTTTGGGTCCGCCTTGCGCTCCACGCTCGTGCGGAAGTCTGGTCTCAGCTACTGTATTATTAGTTTTCTCACCGATGGCGGACATGATTCCGTCGCCAAACTTTTCCTGGATGAGCGCCTTGTACGAGAACCCGTGCACGACGAGAACCTCGTATAGTCTGTACAGCGCGGGGTCCTGGGGTCAGTGGAAGAAGAAGTAGGAGTATTTGGCTCATCGCCTCGGAGAACAGGCTCAGTGGACGCCGGGGGTGGAGGCAGGCACGGCGTCATGTGACGCTCTCCGAATCGGGTTGCGGCTGATAATCCCCAATGCGATAGCCAGGATGGGAACGACAACCGATGGCGATGGCGTCGAAGCCATGGCAGCTGGCAGCGATGGCTGAGAGTACACCAGACCCCCCAAGCCATAGATTTAGAGCCCCTACAATCGGACACTCGGCACTCACCTTGGGCGGCCACTCCCACTGTCCACCACGCACGACCATGCCCTCGACGCCGAGGCTGCCCTCGCCCTGTCCCGCGAGAGCCTTGACCGCCGCCTCATCCTTACACCCGACAGCGGCGGCGATCTTGGCCGCCGTCGCTGCGTCGGTGGTCGCGTTCCCGAAGAACAGCGTCGCAAGCCACACTTCGGGCTTGTTGACCTTTTCGGCGATCTGCGCGAATGTTAGGCCCGAGGCGGCCTTGGCGGCGAGTAGGGCGGTGTGTGGGGCCATTGTGGATAATGATTGATGCTTGGGGTGGATAGAGGATAGGAGAGATGCTGGATATTTGGCATCGGATTCTGTCCATATATGTGAGTGGGACCGCGTGCTCTCGGTGTCTCGGAAGATATCTACAGTCGGTGTGAACTGGTCAGCTGCAGCAGTGGGCTTAATTGCTGGCAATTACGGCGCTCGACGACGACGCCAGCTTATTTGGCTCCCACGATCTGGTGGACGACCTCCACCGAGGCACCTGACGTCACAAGCGCGGATATACACTAGCCTCGGTCGCAATTGATACTTGCGCGATCTTCCTCTTCGACAAGGATAATGTCTTCGACACGGCAGAACGCATGCATCAGAGGACGTATGAAATTTTGCAAAAGACTACAAGCATTGCGCGAGGAGTGGGAGGATCTACGAATCTTGTAAGCGGGCGTTGACGTGTTGCGATTCCTGTTTCGGCGACTTGACTTGGCGATTCCCGTTTCGTACGAGATGCGACTGCCCATCGAGTCGCTCCGCGAACCTGCCGGATCTCTCCTGCGCCGAGAGTCTGTGTTTTTACGGTTTTCTGTACCCAAGACTCTCAGCTACGATACCCGACTCCTAGTATCTCGACATCTCACCGCTCCGCCTCGTCGTTCGCGTGCGAGTCCGCGTCGCGAGCGCCGACGCGAAAGACGCGCCAAACACGTAAATATCCTCTTCGCTAGTATATCGGTTAGTATAATCGCCTCTCAAGAGAGAGCCTTCCAACAGGAAGATCGCGATAGAGCAGGGTTCGACTCCCTGGCGGAGAAGAGCTGGACGCGAGTCCCAGCGCCTTTTTCGATGTCGAGGGATGGGCCGGCCGTCGGCCGAGATTCGCGGAGGTGGCGGCCCGGGTCCGGAGCCGGGAGGTGATATTCGAGGGATCACGAGGGGGCCAAAGTGGGTAGCTGGACATAGCAAGAACAGCCGATGGGAGCCCCGCGCATTGTGGATCCACTCTTGGAGGACTTCATCCGATGGACCAGTAGGCTTGGAACAGTCAGTTCGGGTAAGAGCTCATCAGTGCCCCGCTATGGAACCTGTGCGCCTTGGAACCTCTTGTCAACTTCCGTAAGGCCGCATCCTCGCATGTCGCATGTCAGTCTTTGCTCTATCATCACAACTTCCTCTCCTCCATACCCTCGGGCGGGCGAACGGGTACTGTGCCTGTGGTGTGAGCTCTGGGAGTGCGGCTTGGAGCGATCGACGCGGTCACGGGGCATAATTGCTAAGACCCATGCCGGACAGCAATCACATGAAACCCCCGTCATTCTCCACTGCTGCAGCCATCCCACTCACCCTGTCCAACAGTGCTCCAGTCCGTGCTGAGCGTCGTGCCCCCACTCTCGGTGAAGCTCTTGATCATCGCGCGCTTCGTGTTCTCGTCGGCGTTGGCGTAAATCCCCGAAAAGAGCTTTTGCAGCGCAGCCTCACCGCCTGCAT
This sequence comes from Apiotrichum sp. Y4204, assembly GCA_025531455.1. Lineage (NCBI taxonomy): Eukaryota > Fungi > Basidiomycota > Tremellomycetes > Trichosporonales > Trichosporonaceae > Apiotrichum > Apiotrichum sp. Y4204. The sequence goes on along the minus strand of JAMYHL010000066.1, from coordinate 197,817 downwards.
TCGGCCCGTCCTCGGTGTCCTCCTCGTCGAGGTCGAGCGCAAGCTTGTCCCAGTTCTTCTTCGGCTTCGGCTTTGGCAACGCGGACGCAGAGGTGGAGGCGGAGGCCGGAGCGGGGGTCAGTGCCGGGGCGCCCGCGCGCCCGAGGACGCTGGGCCACGTCACCGGCTCGTCCTTCACCAAACTCAGCTCGATCTGCAGTCAGCAAGCTTGATGGACGTACGACAGCTCACCTTCGTGCCCAGGACGCGCTCGCTGCATTCTCCAGGAACAATGTGTCCAGCGAGAGGGGCCAGCGTGAACGTCTGCTCCTCCCCGCCCTCGAGTGCCGGCAACTCAACGGTAACGCTTGCGGCTCCGTAGGAGACTTTCACTGCCTCGCGGAGCGGGGAAGCGCCATAGCCCTTGATGTACACCGACACGGTGACCTGCGTCGCGGTCTGGAAGAAGTCGTATCTGCCGTCAGTGAGGATGCCGACGGGGAGGATTGAAGGAGCTTTCTTGGTAGCCACCCCAGCTCCGATTCCTTTCACTAACCTCGGCGAGGGAATCTCTTTTGGCATATTGGATGTTTGTAGAGTGGGTGAGAAGTGGAGAAGTGAGGAAGGACGCGACTTGTTCTTGTTTTCTTTGGCCTTCGACGGTCAGACCTCCACCCAACACTCGCTCCGTCATCCACATTTTGATCCCGTCGCCACCCAAAAGTGCGCGCCAGACGACATCATCGACGAGCAGCCATTGTCTCTGTCCTCATCATCATCCTCCTTCACAACACCATGGCCTAGCCATGTCTTCGATCGTGAGCGACGTCTACAGCATAATTATCGCCATCCACCCCGACGCCGACGCCGCAAGTTACGACCACGACTGGCGCCTCGGCGAGATCACTGTCGACTGGGTCGACTTTACGCGCGAGAAGCGCACCGACCGGGAGGAACGCGAACGGTGGGAGCGGAGTGAACGTCGCGCGAGAGAGGAGAGGGGAAAGGACGAACACCACGATTCAGACGATACCGAGAAACCACCCATTCCTGGCGCCATGACGAGCAAACCGAAGCCGAGGACACCAAAGCCTCGTAAGCGTGAACGCGAGCAGCGGGAGCCGCCGCGTCCCGAGACGCCCGACTCGCTTTCGCTGCAGACGCTGTTAGCGCACATTCCGGGACCGAACCCTGTGGATGCCAGCTCTGCGTCGGGAGCCTCGCATGTTGGTCGCGGGGTGGTACATCTGTTCAAGCATGCCCCGCCACCTGGGCTCGTTGCCCGCCTCGAGGGCCAGAATGGCGAGGGCTCGCGACTACCAAAGGACGAGGAAGGCTGGGCGGGTGACCATGCCGAGGGTGAAGATGGGAGCCTGATTGCCATTCTTGCCGTTCCCGCGTGGATGCGCCCGGCCGACCTTATCGAGTTCCTTGGCGGATGGGTCACCTGTCTTGAAGGTGTGCGAATGATCAGGTGAGCTAAGAAGAGTGCATAATAGCTGACTATCAGAGAAGCTACCACCCCCAACCGCTCGATCGTCCTTCTCAAGTTCCGCGATCCCCTCCAGGCGAGCGACTTTATGGTCATTTTCACGGGGAGAGCATTCTCGACTCTGGACGCGCGTGAGACCTGTCACGCTATTCGGATCCATCATCTCATTTTACACAAACTCGAGGACGGCAAGAACGGAAACGTGACAGTGCCAGTGCCCGCCTTCCCTCCAAGCGTGTATGCGAGCCGTGTGCGCAAGCTCCCAGAACTGCTCAAGGGCATCAATGCCGAGAAGCGCATCGAGCTGCCGTCGTGCCCTGTCTGCCTCGAGCGTATCGACTCGACAGTCACTGGTCTTGTGACACTACCATGCGCACATACGTTTGACTGCGACTGCCTTCGCAAGTGGGGCGACTCACGATGTCCGGTGTGCCGTGTGAGCCACCTGCTCCTTTCCTCAGCTCAGGGTAGCCGCCCGAACGCTGAGAGCCGCGACGAAGTGACGCGCCTCACCCGCTGCGGCATGTGCGACAAGACGGAGGATAACTGGATATGTGTGGTGTGCGGCGTCGTCGGCTGTGGACGGTACAGCAAAGGTCATGCGCGTCGGCACTGGGAGGAGAGCGGACACATGCTTGCAATGGAGATTGAGACGCAGCGTGTGTGGGACTACAAGGGTGACAATTATGTGCATCGTCTAATCCAGACGAGGACCGATGGAAAGCTTGTCGAGCTGCCAAGCGCGTCATCGCTGGTCACTTCGACTACTCCAACCCGACCACCTCCGCTAAGTAGGGCGCCAGATCTCATTTCCACTCCTCGCGGATCCCCCACGCCACCACATGAAGGTCACGATAGCCCGGCATCGCAATCCCATGCGGGTCCTTCGTCGAACGACATGGAGAAGATGTCCACTATTGAGGCCATCACTCTCGAGTATTCGTACCTCCTCTCGTCACAGCTCGAAGCAATGCGACAGCACTACGAGAACCAGAACGAATCGCTGGCGTCGCGAATCGCCGCCCTTGAAGCGGAAAATGAGCGTGTCCGTGCCGCCGAGACAACAGCGGCGCAGGCCGAAGCCCGCCGTCAGGAGGCGGAGCGCGCGCGGGAGAAAGCCGAGGCGCGCGCCGCCAAGGCTCTCGAGCTCACCCGCACGCTACAGTCCTCCCTCGGCTCGGAACAGGCGATGAACCAGGGCCTCACTGCCCGCATCACCAAGCTCCGCACCGACCTCGACGCGGTACGCGCTGCGCGCGACGACAAGGTTGCCGAAGTCAGGTCGCTCGAGGAGACGGTGCGCGACCTCATGTTCACGCTCGAGGCCGGGATGAAGATCCAGGAAGGGGGCGGCGCGAGCGGAGAGGGCGGGGACCTGGTTGTCGTTGGTGGGAAGAAGAAGAAGAAGAAGTAAGGAGTGGATCTGAGCGGGGTGTGTCGTTGTGCGCTAGGGAGACATACATCGAGATGTGAGAGGCATTGGAGCTCGAGAAGTCGCGGAACACTGGAGGCAGGTGACAGCATGGCATAAGTAATGCACGTTCAGACTGAGCTCTTTCCACTGCATTCCGTGCACGTAACACGCTTGACCAACAATTTATCATGCATGCGTACCGTGCAGGCACCTCGAGATGTATCAACAACAGCTTATATGGGTAACGATTTTTAGCCAGTTTCAAAAAGTCAGCTCGTGTCCAGCCCTTGTGGCCAAGTGGTAAGGCGTCTGTCTTGTATTGGAGTGGTGAGTAATATCACCACACCTGCGAAACAGAAGATTCGCGCGTTCAAATCGCGTCGGGGGCATTTCGTTTTGCCGTTTTTGCCTCCCACACCAGCCCGTGCGCGCCGTGCGCCAAGTTTCGCGTATGCACGCCGAGCGGCCGAGCGCGTCGAGATGCATTGCAGTTCGACATGCAGTCTGCTGTTTCCTGTGAGCTCAGCATGGTCAAATTCCAGTTTCCATTTCCGAGACACGACAGCGCGTTCCGCCGGCTCATCGGCTGAAGTCGTGATCGACGTCATGGATCATCTTGGTCAACCAGTCCATACCCGAACAAGTCGAGTCGAACTGTTAGTCTACTCCGTCAACATCCCCAACGGAACCGCGGATAAGGTGCGCGAGCAACTAAGAGCGACGGGATACAGAAGCAGCTAAGGAGTCAGAGCGTTCCGGTTAAATCTCAGTTGGCTTGTCCCAACTCAAGTGTATAAAACGGGTCAGCAGCACTTATTCTTCTCACACTTCCCAGACGGTATGCCGCAAGAATACGACATTGCAATCGTGGGCGGGGGCATCGTCGGCTCGTCCCTCGCCTCCCTCCTATCTTCCCGTGCGCGCGTTCTCCTTCTAGACCGCGCGCTCCGCCAACAACGTGGCTCGACAGGCCTCGCCCCAGGCTTCGTGGGCACATTCAACGAGATCCCACAACTCACCGAGCTTGCCCGCCGCTCCGTCGCGGTATACCGCGGCGTTCCCGGCGGATTCCGGCCCGTTGGCGGGCTCGAGATTGCGCGCACCAAGGCCGAAGAGGAGACGATGCGCCTCCGAGCCGCCGAAGCGAGGAAACAGGGCATCGAGGCCAACGTGCTTTCCCCCGAAGAGGCGGCCGCCCTCGCGCCCGCGTTCGTCAGCCCGGCACACACCACCGCCGCGCTCCACTTTCCAGGCGACGGGACGGCGGACGGTCCGGCGATCGCGCTGAGCGCACAGGACGCCGCTGCCGCCGCCGGGGCGACGCTCCTCGATGCGGACGTAGAGTCTATTACTGGCGGGGGGCCATACGTCCTGACCACCTCGGCGGGGGAAGTGAAGGCCCGCTTCGTCGTCCTCTGCACGGGCGTGTGGGCGGGACAGCTTGCGCCGTCTCTCGCCTCCGCCGCTGTCTCCGTTTCGCACCCGTACATTCTCTCTACTTCGAGGGATCCCCGCCCCGACAGCCCGTTTGTTCGCTGGCCCGCGGCGCACGTGTACGCCCGCGACCACGGCGCGCGCGACGGTATCGGGTCGTACGCGCATAGACCGGTACATGTGCGTGCCGGGGAAATGGCTGGAAAGGGGGATGCGACGGCGAGCGACCCGGTGTTCGAGAAGGCTATCCGCCAGGCGGTGGGGTTCCTGCCTCCCGAGACTGCCGCAGGGTTCAAGGACGCGCAAGTGCACTCGTCTGGCGTGTTCACTGTTACGCCTGATGGGCTGCCGCTCGTCGGCCGTCTCGGGGAGGGGATGTACGCCGCTGTCGGGGTGTGGATCACGCATGCGGCGGGGTGTGCAGGCGTACTTGCCGACATGGTGCTTTCTGATCTTGGCGGGGTCAGTGATGGAGAGGGAGATGCGGCGCTGCGTGCGGCGCTTGATCCCCGCCGGTTTGAGGGCCAGAGCGGGGAGGAGCTCGAGAAGCAGGCGCTGGATAGGTACAATAACATCTATAACAGCGAGAAAGACTAAAGTCGACCATGGAATGCGTATGATCGCAGAGCAGGCGATGGGATGCAAGCAATGTATCGAGGATGAGCGGTATTGTGGTTGACGCCTGGGGCGTACGACTTGGCCTTGACGTCACGTAGTGAATCCCGAGAAGATGCCCGCGATGAAGGATGTGATTCTCCTGAAGCATCCCTTCTGTCTATCTCCACACCTCTCTATCCCTCATCAGCATGTCCTCGGATTCCTCGTCGTCTACGACCCCTGCAGGTTCTGTCCCAGTTCCGACTTCGGAGTCGACCTCGGCCCCAGTCTCGGCCCCAGCCCCGCGCGCACCCGCCCCACCTGGCCCAGACTCCTTCGTACGCGACCCCCACAAACTCATCGTGTATGTGGTTCCCTTCCCTGCGCCCTCTCTCCCGTCCTCCTCCCCCATTCCGCCACTCCGATTTGTCCTATACACTCCCCCGCCGCCACCGCTGCTCAAGACGCCCGACGAGCGGACGACCGCGAAAATCCAGCGCAAGTGGCAGGAAGAGGTGCGCGCCGCACACGCAACGCCCAGCGGGCTCAGCTGGAAAGCGTTAAAAGCCAAAGTCATGCGCGGCGTGGAATGGGCGGCGGGGCGGACGACGAGTGCGGATCTCGAGTTTCTGACGCGTATCCCCCGAGATGGGGAACGCGCTGGAGAGCATTCTCACTCGCCTGCGGCGAGGATCGTAGATGGCTCGGACGAGGAACCGGAGGATAAGGACGGCGACAAAAACGATCAAAAGGACCAGGACCAGAATGACGCCATTCCCGACACGGAGCTCTGCAGCACGGTCAAGCTCGACGCCATGGTCCTCCTCTACCCGCCGACGCTCAAGCTGACCGAGGACGAGCTGCGCGCCGAGTTTATCAGCAGCCTGATGCGCACAAAGTCCAAGGCGCAGCGCGACGCCGCCATCGCGACGGGGTTGTTGCCCGTTACCGCCGTGCTGGACTGGGCGCTGGTGTTTGTCGGATGGGTTTTCGGTGGGTAGTCTAAGAAGATGACTTCTGACATCTTAGGTGGGGCACTCGAGGTCGACGCCGTGTGGATGGCCAACTCTCTCCGCGGCGCCAAGACCGCACGCAGCGTGACCCGCCGCCTGGCGTCGACAAGCGAGCCGATCGCGCTCGAGTGCGTGTCCTCTGACCGGGCGGCGGTCCTCGAGGCATATCTCCTCGGCCAGTGCATATCGCGGGATGCGAAGCGGTTCGGGCGGCCACACTGGGGGATCCCGACCGAGGCGGAGGTGATGGAGACTATCGGGTGGCAGGCAAGCGGCGCGAGTGGTGCGAGTGGGAAAGGAGGAGAGAAAGAGGGAGAAGGGGAGAGCGCAGAGTATGAGAGCCAGAACTGGGAGGACGAGGCGTGGGAGCGCGACCAGGTCGTGCGCGACCTCCGGGACACGATGGGCAAGGCGGCGCGTGGCTGGGATAGATGGGTTGATCGGTTTGTGAAGAATCCCGACAAGGCGAGGAGGTCGTAGTGGACAAGCCGAGTTTGTATGACTGTGACGGGTACGAATCGTCGATTTCAGTCAATGTATGCATGTTAGTACACTCTCCCGGTTTCCTCTGCCTCTATCCAAACATGCATGCAATGATCTACGCTGGGCGTTATCTACTCGTCTCACATCTGGGGTCCGTCGGGCTGCATGTCCTCGGCATGCTCGGCCATGGTCTGGACCGCGCCGCCTCCGTGGGCGGCAGGGTTTCCAGATCCGGCGAGCACGTCGTCGACACGGAGGAGGAGCGTCGCGCTCTCAATCGCCGTCTTGAGCGTCTGGATCTTGACCGCCGCGCTCTCCAAAAGTCCGTACTTGCGCATGTCCGTCACCTTGCCCGTGTCGCCGTCAATGCCGTACATGTTCTCGCCGGCGGCGTGCTTGGCGCGCAGCTCGGTGAGCGCGCGCATGGCGTTGCCACCACAGTTCTGGACGAGTGTGCGCGGGATGACCTCGAGGGCCTCGGCAATGGCCTTGTACGGCGCACCGGCCACGCCCGGCATCGTCTTGGCGCGCTCGGTGAGTGCCACGCTGATGGCCATCTCGGTCGCGCCACCACCGGGAGCCAGGATCGGGTTGAAGACGACATTACGCGCCACCGACATGGCGTCCGCGAGGTTACGGTCAATTTCGTTGAGAATGTCCTTGGACGGGCCGCGGAGCAGGATCGTGCATGCCTTGGGCGCGGTGCACTCCTCGAGGAAAGTGAAGTACTCGTCGCCGAGCTTCTCAATGTGGAAAAGACCGCAGCCGGTACCAATGTCCGACTCGCGCAGGTCGTCGACGCGGTTGACGATCGTTGCGCCGACAGCACGCGCGATACGGTTGTTGTCCGACTTGCGCACGCGGCGGATGGCGGTGATAGGCGGGTCCGCCTTGAGCAGGTAGTGCTGCGCGAGGTCTGGAGTCAGGAGAGATCTTTAGAACAGAAACATCCGCGTTGCAGCACCCACCAGAGACACCCTTCTCGGTAAACACGAGGTCGGGCTTGAACTCGATAATCTTGTCGCACATAGCCTTGATTTGCTCCTCCTCGATCTGCAGGAAGCGGTTCCAGTCCTCCTCCTTGGAGATCTCAATGTTGGTCTGCGACTCGCCCTTCTTGTACTCGAGGGGGCAGTCGAGGAGGACGATGCGGGGGTTCTCGATCCGCCTGCGCATCTTGGGGTGGGTGACGTCCTTGTTGACCATGACACCTTTGAGCACACGCGAGTCCTCAATCTCGCCGCCGGGCACCTTCTCCACACGTGCGTAGCGCTTAATGTCCACCGTCTTGATGCTGAGCGCCGCACCGCCCTGGGCGCTCGCGCCGACAAACCCGCTCTCCTGCTCGGCCGTCACGGCCACGGTCTTGACGGCATCCAGCGCGAGGCGGCACATGAGGTCGGACCAGCGCGAGACGAACTTGGTGCCGATCGACGTCTTGATAAGCGACAGCATCTCGGCCTCAGACGAGATGTCGACAGGAATGGAGATGCGGTCGATGGTCGCAAGCGCGTCGTCGAGAGCGGCCTTGAATGCGCGGATGATGACCACCGGGTGGATGTTGCGCTCGAGCAGCGGGAGCGAGTACGCGAGGATCTCACCCGCGAGGATAATGACCGACGTGGTGCCGTCGCCGACCTCCTCGTCCTGCGTGCGCGAAAGCTCGATCATCGACTTGGCTGCCGGGTGCGCGACGTCGATTTCACGGAGGATCGCGTGCCCGTCGTTTGTGAGTCTGGTGTCAGTGGAGCTCGAAGCACGAATGTCAGCTCACAGGATACCGCCCATGGGGTCGAGAACCATCTTGAGCATGGCCTTGGGGCCAAGACATGTCCTAATGACGTCCGCGACGGTCTGGGGTCAGCACTGCAGAATAACAAGACCCACCTTGGCGGCGACAATGTTGGCCGTCTGGGCCTTGCGGCCGTGCTGGCGCTCGGGTCCGGTGTCTGCTGTCAGCCGTGTCTGTTAGTGAAGGGGCGCGAGGTACGCGTATTTCCCCCGGGCACGCGATGTCGCGGTTGCACGCACTCATGACCATCATGGGCATGCCGTTCGGGAGCTGGGCCATGGTGGGAGATTAGGTGGAGTGGTAGAGTCGGGAGGAGTGGTGGCGAGCTGCCGTTTTCTGGGATAAATTAAAGACGGGGATTACGAGCGCGTAGAATAGAGAGAGAGAGAGAGTGAAAGAGCCTGGGTCGTGGTCGTTGTTTTTTGGAGGAGAGGTTGGACGAGACACGAGAAGCAGATGAAGCTCAGACTTGGTTGGAACTTCTTGTCGTCGTCGACGTTCGTACGCGTTCAAGAACATCAACGAACATCAACGACAACGGCGACGGCCACGACAACGACGCGTGGTCGACAGCGGCGACGCGCCAACACGACATATCGCCGCAATATCCGACTGGTGTGGGGACCATGCAGTCAGCACGCTAAATAGACACCCCCCAGGTGCCAGGCTATATAAAGGCGTTTGGTGGCCCATCGAGTTACTTCTTGTTTCTGTTCCATTACTGCTGACGCCTCTTTCTGATATGCATACCATTGTCGTTGATGGAGTGTCGGATTTTCCTTTGAAGCGAATGTTGTCTTTGACAGAGCGTAAGACGCGTATGAGACCATTCAGAGCGTGAAGACCGACGACCATGCGTACTCGTCATGCTTGGTTCCAGTACTCGTCATGCTTGGTTCCACTGTTCGCCTCCACTTTACCACGCGACGACCCTTTCACGCTCTCATGCTCTCACCAACCAGCTCCCAGCCCAGCCCAGCCCCATCGTCAGGCCATCATTGCGCGGGCCCGCCAGTCCCAAGCCATTGCCGAAGCGCCAAAGATAACAAGCCGATTAAAAGCTACATTACACCACTCACTCTCACCACTCACAATGCTCGCCCTCCGCGCCGCCCGTCTCCGCGCCGCCCACGCGACCCGCTCGCTGTCGACGTCCGCCGTCGTCCGCGAGGAGGTCGGCACCGTTGGCCCCGCTGTGCCTGTTAAGCAGCCCGTCGGGGGATTCCGGTAAGTGGAGAGATGGAGAGGGAAGGAGTAGGCAGAAGAGGAAGTGCGGATGAGAGGAGAGGGGAATAGAGTGTGGAGCGAGGGAAGAGCGAGGCGGGCAGCAGCAAGAATCGTGCTTGCCGAGCTGCTCTCGGCCCAAGGGGACAACTAACAATGATCTCGAACGCGCTTACTGACACCGGCCTTCACACTACAGCGGCGGGTGAGTCCAGAACTTTCCCCTCGTGCGAACTAACACTCAGCATCCTCGGCTTCGTAAGCTCCCTTCCCCAACCCTCACTCACCCCCAGCTTCTCGGCTTCTCGGTAGCCACCAGCCTGGGACTGTACTACCTGCAGGAGGACACGAAGATTGCGAACGGCTTGCTGCTGGCCTCGGTGGACGAGCTGCAGAACGGCACGCAGCGGATCACTTCGCACCTCGACCGCCTGCAGACTGTCGAGAAGGACCTCGCGGCGCTCCGCGCCTCGGCGGCCGTCAAGGACGACTCGGCCAAGGTCCGCGCGGAGATGAAGAAGGTCTATGTGAGTATGCGCGTGCGGAGGCCGAGTGAGCCCGAGCGGAGCGAGGGCAGGAGTGCACAAAAGAGCGCCAGAGCGTGAGGCAAGGCCAAGGGGAGAGCGAGTAAACCTCGACAGAGAGCTCGAGAGGACGAAAGCGCGTATTCTGTTCTCCCCCGATCTTACCCTCGAACCCAACCCTCCGCCATGAAACGTAATTGACATCAGGACGGCCTGCACCTCGAGCTCCTCGACCTTCGCGCGCACGTGTGGGGCGTCGAGCAGGACCTCCAGAAGGTCGTCAAGAGCGGTGAGTCGCGAGCGGAGCGAGTACAGAGAGAGATTGGGCGGGTGCCAGGGGAGAGGCAGAGGGGCTGAGATGGAGCGGAGAGAGAGGTGGAGAGGAACCGAGAGCAGCGGAGGAGTGAAGCAGAGAGGAGGATAGCGTGTGCAGAAACCGGACGCGTAGCCGGCCCGCCCGAGCAGGACCCCCACATCACCCTCTGCTCCTCCATCACCTGATCCATCGGCGCCATTGCCACATCCCAACCACCTGTTGCATTCATTCAGCTGACGTCCAGAGTCTATCCGTATCTAGATGTAGACCAAAAGAAAGGCATGCACTAGTGCTTGTTCGCGAAGATCAAAGACAGAGAGACAGAGAGACAGAGAGACAGAGAGAAGGAGAGACGAACAACACTCGAGAGCAGGAACCTAATGACCCAGCAAGTAGCCCGGAAGGGGTCCATCTCGTCAGATATGCTGTTTCATGCGATGCACTAGCTATACAACAGACCGTGGCCATCTACGTAACTTCTGATGTTATATCTCTACTCGACGTCCATCGCCTCGTCGCCGCCCCACCCTCCGTCGGTGTCCATGCCCATGCCCGTATCCATGCCCATGCCCGTATCCATTGCCATGCCCGAATCCATCGGCGCCGCACCACCAGTCATGAGATCCTCGTCATCGTCAACTTCCTCGAACCGTCCGGAATCTGCATAGTCGAAAGGCACGCGTGCGCCGTCCGGCCACTCACGCACGACATCCGCAGCAGGCGCGACCGGGCGATAGAGCACGAGTCCGCGCTCCGCCGTAGGATTAATATTCGCATTCTCGCGCTGCGCGTTGAGGATGTGCGTCAGCAGCGAGGGCGAGATCGTAAAGCCTTGATTTCCCGGCTGCGAGAGGTGGCGGTTGTACTCGTATTTCCCCTCCGAGTCCGAGTCGGCAGCATGATCCGGTGGCGGCGGGGAGGATTCCGGCGAGGAGAGAGAGGTGACGATAATCCGGTCCTTCTCCGGCTCGTACCATCCCGGGCCGTAGCTGCCCTCGGGGAGATTCTCCATATCCACGTCCATGCCCTCGCGGCGGCGCTTGCGGGGCGCGCCGTCCTCGGACATCTGTTTGCGTTTACTCGGCGTATCGAGGAGTTCGACCGTGACGCCATGGCTGTCGTGATGCGGCCGCAGCGGTGTATCTGGGGGATGCTCGACAGAGGAAGCTTGGACCGGCGGCGTCGGGCGCGCCGGCACGCGGAAGGTCGCGTCCGAGTCGTAGTCCCCCTCGCTGGGAGATGTCGAGGAGAAGGACGAGTTGCGGTGCCACGGGCGCGGGCGCTTCGGCGAGCGGTCGGGGAGGACCTCGACGCCAACATCGCCGTCCACGGGCGGGCGGGTGGGTTCGAGGCCGTCGTCCGAGTCTGACGCCGATTCGTGGTGATGTCCTTGTCCGCCTCCCCCTTCGCCCTGACCGAACCACTGACCGGGAAAGGGCGCTGCGGACGGGTTTGTCGTGTCTATCGACATGGCCTGAAACCCGTTCGCGAGGTTGCGCCGCCTCCGCTTGTTATCTGGCGGCCGGGTCGGGGAGGTACTGTCTGCCCCGCGTTTCCGGCCCGGTGTGGACGCGCGGGAACGGTCCGGCGGCGGGGAAAATGTAGAGGGGCCAGATGGAAAGCCGGAGCCGGGGAACTGCTGCTGCGGGAAGCCGTGAGGAAACTGCGGGGCATGCGGGGTAGATGGCTGGGCGAAACTTGCCGCTGTCGGCGTTGTTGGCGACGGCGCGCCAAAGGTGTATTGCTGCTGCGCCATCGTGATCGGCGCTACGGGGGAAAACGAGGCGGAGATGTCTCGACGCTATGGCCGCTGAGAAAGGCACAGCGAGGACGAGAGAGGATGGGAGGCCCTAGTGCATCAGTGCGCGACGCGGGAATGCTGCAAGCTGCAGGAGATGGTGCCCAGCGTGGAGAGCCTGTTTTCGATGTGGGTGGAGAGGATGAGTGTGGTGGAGCGGTGTAGGCCGACGCTTATAAGTAGTAGTGACTTCTGTCGATCTCTATTGCGCTCGGCGTCGTTTCCTCTGTTGCGCGTGTATGTTTGGTTTGTGTATGTCTACATGGATGTTTTGTTCCTGCACTTTTTCTTCTCGAGCTCGTCTCTCTCCGTGATCTGTGACTCTCCCATAGCTCCCATCTCCGCGTCTCCACCTTGTCCGACCAAGTGGAAGAATGTTCTTGAACCCCCGTGCACGGAGTTCCTGGCGGTGATGTCATATTGTGTGACATTCGCGTGACTAGCTCGTGATCCGCACGCTACCAGGCACAAGCGGATGCGATTTGGCCATCGACTTTAATTGGTTGATGATTCCGGAAGAGTGGGGATGTCCGCCGCGCGCTCATCGGCGATCAGCTGACGGTGTTTGACGATGGTCCTCTTCCAGACCTCCAGATTGCGATGCCAAGAGAGCCAGTGGAGAGAGCGGAACTACACGGAGCTACACGGCAGACAGCAGCAGATCCTGACGGCGCCGCCTCCCCCCGCGCTTCTGCATCTCAATGTCGTCACAGCCATCATCGCCACGCGTTTGGAACCAGTCATAAGGTTTTGATCCGTGGTACTCTGTAACCGATTTTAATTAGCCAGGCATCTCGATCGTGCAAAACGACAAGGCCCGGAGGCGCGACAGTTAGAGCGGGTACTGCGTGTCCAATGACAATGGACAATGAGCTAGTGAGGAGCGCGTGGTCTCCAGCGCCCAGCGGGCGTGGAGCTTTTGTTGCCACCCGCCACCCGCCACACTCATACAATAGAATGCCAGGGGCACCAGTGCCACTCCTCTGCGATGCACACTCTATTCATATTGGCCACTCACAGCCGGTCCATCCACACGAACCACCACCAACACCAACAATCATCACCTCCCTCCCGATCTCCCCCAACACGTCGGCATCTCTCGCACCACCACTGCATCGGTCTCTCTTTAGGCAAGATCAGCTGCTCTTCTCTTGCTCTCTCTCCCATCACCGCCGCCATCACACATTCCCTCCACGTCCCTCATCCTTATCAGCATATCGCACGTTGGCTCAATTGAGCCCTCACCGTCCACTTTTTTTTTTTCACCATCCTTAACCGATATCCGACGCGGTCGCGTGACTGAAACCCGTCTTTTTTCTCCCCGTCCATTGATTGATCAATCGCATCTCCTCAACAACATCTGGTCCACTGCAAATCATTCTTGATTCTTGCATCCACCAGACCTTCTATTCCCCATCTCCCATCCCCAACATGGTGATGACCCCGGACTTTCGCCCACTCGACATGACTGCCCCCATCTCCCCGGCCATGCTGGCCTCGCGCCCTCCTACGTCACCGAGTCTTCCCCCCCTCGGCGGTCCTACCATGCCGCCGCTTCGCAAGAACTCGGGCGGCTCGTTCTCAAAGCTCTCCGAGTTCTGGCTCGACGGCACCCCCGGTACACCTGGCACGCCCTTGGAGGAGGGGGGTCCGAACCCCAACATGACCCACACTCAGCTTAGCATCGATGCCGCGTGAGTGGAAACGGCATGAAGACGAGCAGATGTCGCTAACACTCAGCGAATGGCGCCACCCCGTCTTCAAGACCAAGGTTCTCCAGATCCTCCGCCGCCTCAAGGTGCCCCTCTGGACGCACCCGTCGCTCACCCCCAACTCGATCCATCTCCAGAAGGTGTCGGGCGCGATGACCAACGCCGTCTTCTTCGTCTCCTTCAACCCCAACCCCAAGCCCACATCCCCGTCCATGTCTCCCCTCCTCACCCCCACCATGCCCCCGACCGACCCCGACAACCCTCCTGTCCTCGTCGCCGGCCAGTACCCTCCCACGCTCCTCTTCCGCGTGTACGGCCCCTCCTCGGACATGCTCATCTCCCGTGACGAGGAGCTTCGCATTCTCCACGTCCTGTCCTCGACCTACAACTTTGGCCCCAAGGTGTACGGCACGTTCATCAATGGCCGTGTCGAGCAGTTCTTCCCCTCCCGCGCGCTCACCGCCAAGGAGCTCCGCGTTCCTGACATTGCCTGCGGCATCGCCCGTCGCATGCGCGAGCTTCACTCGGTCGACCTCCGCCTTCTTGGGTATGAGCAAGGGCGCGACGGCGAGCCCATGGTTTGGCGGTCCATCTCCGAGTGGCTCGGCATAGCCTCCGACTCCCTCAACAGCTTCTCTGCCCTCGGCGGCCGCTGGGAGGTGTGGGTTGAGAACATCCGCTTCCACAAGCTTCGCGAGGAGGTCGAGGCCTACCGCCAGTGGGTGATTGCCAACCCCAACCGCGGAAAGGGAATTGTCTTCGGCCGTGAGTAAATAAAGTGTATCTTCTGCTCACTCCAGATAACGACGCGCAATACGGCAACCTCTTGCTGCTTGACGCTGAGATCCCCAAGGGTGCGCCCGAGCACCACAAGTACATTGTCATCGACTTTGAGTACGCCGCGCCCAACCCTCGTGGCTACGACATTGCAAACCACTTCCACGAGTGGTGCGCAAACTACCACCACCCCACCCTCTCGCACTCTCTCAAGCCTCACTACGGCTACCCAACTCTGGAGCAGCGGGACGACTGGTACCGTTCGTACCTTTCCGTCGAGATGTCGGCCGGTGAGGAGAAGATCAACCCGAAGGAGGGTATTCCGGCCGCCAAGGTCGACGCCCTCGAGCAGGAGGTGCGCATCTGGTCCCCGGCATCGTCCGTCTTCTGGGCGCTGTGGGGCATCTCGATGGCCGAGGACCAGGTCCACGAGATGTGCGAGTCCAAGGACTACGTCCCTGACTTTGACTACCTGGTGAGTAGCGACAGTTGATCGTCACATCAAGGTGCTAGACAATTTCTTACACGCAGTCTTACGCGGTCGAGCGTCTCGAGATGTTCAGGAAGGAGGTGCACGAGCTCATGAACGCCTAAGGGCGATTTAAAGGCTCCCTTGTCATGTACGGACACGGATCCAGCCACGAAACACGATTGTGCCCAAACTCGCCTCACAACCCGCGCGACCCATCACACACCATCATGCCCTCACGCGTGCCGACGCGCGAGCAGCATCATAAACATAGAAAACATAAAACATAAAAACACTACTGTATACCTCACCTCCCCGCCTAGTAGTTAACGCAACCGGTCATTCACCATGGCCACGATCACCCTCGCTCGCGCCTTCATCACGGCGCTGAGCGGCAGTATTAGTGTATTCTGTAGACCTGCCTGATTTTCTGCCGATGTATGGGTATTATGATATCGCGGAGCGCAGCGACGCACGCAAGGATAGTGGTACTGTCGGGGCATGATGCTGGCAGAAGAGCACCACCACCACCACCACCTCTTATACAGTCATCTTGGGGGGTTTATTATCACGTGCAGCCAGGGCGGGCCGCGCGACAGTCGCGCCGTCGCGCTCCCTGTGGAGAGCTATGACGCTGAAACGAGACAGTGACACAGTGACAGCGACAACGGAGCCAAGAAGCCTTCAACAACCATCTCCACCGCAGCGTCTGAGCAATATCTCCTCATCCAGAACAGGCGGTTTCCATATTCCACCCTCATGAGCCGCGAACCAGGCAGCGCGAGCGCGAGCAGCAGCGGGAACGGGAACGAGAGCAGTGCGGGCGACTCGCGGCGCACCTCCACCTCGTCTCCCTCCGTATCGCTCTTTAAACCCACCGTACGACGAACAGCAACGACGCCAAGTACGGAACACCCGCTCCTCGGCGCTGGCCTCCCGCGCCGCGTCTCCGACTCGACGCGGCGACCAGCCGTATCCTCCCCTTCGCCAGTGTCGCCCGCCTCGCCGGCA
The DNA here is from genome assembly GCA_025531455.1 of Apiotrichum sp. Y4204. Taxonomy (NCBI): domain Eukaryota; kingdom Fungi; phylum Basidiomycota; class Tremellomycetes; order Trichosporonales; family Trichosporonaceae; genus Apiotrichum; species Apiotrichum sp. Y4204. The sequence goes on along the minus strand of JAMYHL010000066.1, from coordinate 181,782 downwards.
GTGGCGGCTCTGCAGGCCGCCGCGTCCGCGTCCGGCATCGTCGTGCCGCGGCAGAAGGACAGCGCGGATCTCCTCGGCCTCGCCGCGGGCCCGAGCAGGTCCAACTCGATCTCGACAAGGGCGAAATCGAAGAACGCGAACCCGCGCGCAAAGTCCAATTCCACCACAGCCACGCCGATGCAAGGCAAACGCAAGGAGGCGGACCGGGTCGCGCTCTTCGGCGACGACGACGAGACGCCCCGCCGTCCACGCCCGCGGCGGAGCGGCACGCCGCTGGCGGGTTGGGGCGGATATCTGGACAGTCTGTCGCGGCACGAGGTGGAGGTGCTCGACACGCCGTTTGATCTCATGGGCGATGCGGAGCTCGCGGCGGAGCTGAGGACGTATGTGCGGAAGGATAGAGAGAAGAGTAGGGAGAAGAAGGGAGAGAAGGATGGAGAGGGAGAGGGAGAAGAGGGGGACAGCTCACGGCCAAGCACGCCGCCAAGCGCGATGAGCGCCACGCCCCTCTTCCCCCCCTCACCGGGGGCCGTGAAAGAACACCCACTCCGTGTCCTTGCGCGCGCGGTGCGCGAGCTCCGCGAGGTGATTTCTCGTCTCGAAGACGAGAATGCGCGTCTGCGGAGTGTGGCTGCCAGCGCTAGTGCGTCGCCTGCGCGCAGGCCGAGCGGGGCGAGCGTCAGCGCCCTGAACATACCCCTCCCCGCGTCGAGGCCGACCAGCGCCGAGGCTTCCCCGAGGCCGGTGCCGCTTCCGTCCGTTGCGGAGCGCATAAGCCAAGGACATATCGGACATATCCGCACCGGTGACCAGGTGAGTTATTTTGAGCTGCTTACACTCATTCCAGTTACACGACTCGCTCGCCGACGCACTGAGCACCAGCTTAACTTCGCCGACGCACTCGTTCCTAGCACTGAGGGATGAGCCGGGCTCGCCGACGCCGAGCACCGCCAGCACCGGCTTGCGTCCCCGCAGCCCGGCCCCGAGTACGCGCTCCGTGCGCTCGGAACGCGCAGCGAGCACAGCGAGCACCGCGCTTGAGGGGAAAGATAAAAAGGCATGGGGGCTGTTCGGGTGGGCGAAGAAGCCTGGAAGGAAGAGCAGCACCTCGAGTCTGGCGCCCAGCGTCGCGCCAGAGGATTGGCGGGCAGGCGACGGGGGCAGCACGCCGTCGTTCCGCGCCATCTTCCTCGCTACTGTGAGTTCAGACTGAACGAAAGGGTTAGGCCGAGCTGACCGCAGCGCATCCTCACCCCCGACCCGGGGAGCATCTTGCTCGAGCCGAGACACACCAGCGCAACAATTTCCAACCTCGCACACGCACTGGTGTCGAACGCGCGAGATGCCGATGTCGCCGTCAGGGAGCCGCCGGGGCGTGCGCGCGCCCGCAGCCGCGCGGCGAGCACGGCCAGCGCAAAGCTGCCCCCGCCGATTGATACCACTATTGGCGAGCCTTCTGGAACTGGAACTGGATCTGGGGCCGGGTATGGCGACCAGGCGCTGGCCGCGACGGTCGGGCTGGGGTGCACGCTGCTGTCCTTTTCGCGGAACGAGGGCCGTAAACGCCCTGCATCGCAGCCGGCGCGTCTACCCCGCGCAGCGTACTCGCCCCAATCACCACATACCCCAGCGGACCCTGCACCCGTTGAGACGCCGCCGCCGAGCGTCGAGCTCGGCACGATTGTGCCCGACGAGTCGCGCCCGCCGACGGTCCTCCTCTCGCGCCAGAACCTCGGGTCCTTCTTCCAGAGCTCGAGGACGAAGCTTCCCACTGCCACGAGATTCGAAAGCGATGACCCGCCCCTAACGGACAGATACGGGTTTATTTGTGAGTGGTGTGAGTGTGTATTTGTCTGACGGCAGACGACATTCAGCACGCGAGCATGCTCAAGGACGCGAGTCGGGCAGGTACGCCCGCGCCGATATCAGTCACGGGACACATCCCGGGTGCGGACATGCTCAGCGTCCCGCCGTCTTCTCGGCCGCCGAGCACGCACAGCGTCGAGGAGCGGCGGGCGCCCTCGCCGTCGTCTGCGCGCGCGAGCGAGTCTTCCCTCTCTCCAGCGTCCGCATCTCAGGTCTCCGTCCCCGAAGCGACTTCGCCCCCGAACGGCGGCCCACGCTCGCGACGTCCGACGGCGCTGGCTCCCGCGCCTGCCAAGGCCATTGCCGCCAAGGACGAGCTGACCGTGTCCGTGCGTGGGACATCGAACATCCAGAGCGGCGCGTCGTCCTCCCTCGGCGGCACGGTCACCACCTCCCCGGCCCCCTCGACCAAGACCTCCAAGGCATCACGTCTCACCGTGTCCTCCCTCCTGGACCAGCTGACGGACATCCACGACAAGCAGCAGAAGGCGCGCACCGCCGAGTGGGACGCCCTGCTGCGGCGGCACCAGCGGCGACGCGGGAGCGTCGGTGTGCAGGACGTCGGTGTGTCGGGTGCCATTGCCGGCGTCGTTTCTCTAGCAGGTACGCAGAGCAAGTCGGGACAGGAGCAGTACCGCCTGTTCCAGCGGCTCGTGCGCCGCGGCATCCCGATAGTGTACCGCGCCGACGTGTGGGCCGAGTGTTCTGGCGCCCGTGATCTGCTCGTGCCTGGGGAATATGCCGAGATTCTCGCAGTGCATCGCGACGACCACTCGGCGGTCATGGCCGAGATTGAGAAGGACGTCGGGCGCACCTTCCCCGGTAACGTCTTCTTTGGCGGCGACGGGCCGGGCGTCGCAAAGCTCCGCAGGCTGCTCGTCGCGTACTCGTGGCATAACCCTGCGGTCGGATACTGCCAGGGCATGAATGTGGGTGATGGAATGACCGTGCTGTCGCTGACAACAGATGCTCGCCGCCACACTCCTGCTGACATTTACCGATGAGGGTGAGTTTCCCAGCATCTTCCTCACTAACTCCAGAACAAGCCTTTTGGGTCCTGCACTGCATGGTCGAGCGCCTCCTCCCCGCCGACTACTTTGCGCCGTCGCTCGTCGGCTCGCGCGCCGACCAGCTGGCACTCACCGACCTCGTGGCGCAGCATGTCCCCCGCGTAAGCGCGCATCTCGCGGCACTAATCGTCGACCTGACTTCTGTGACTTTTGGCTGGTTTTTATCCATTTTTACCGACTGTCTCCCTGTCGAAACGCTCTTCCGCGTCTGGGACGTGTTCTTTGTTGAGGGCCACGTCGTGCTCTTCCGCGTCGCGGTGGCAATACTCAAGATCAACGAGGCCGAGTTGTGCGCGACCGAGAGCGTTGGGGACTTGTTCACTTTTATCTCGGGGATGACGTCGCGGCTCTGGGGGGCGGATAAGCTTATCGCCCTGCAGCACAGCTACAAGGCGGCGATGCGGGACGCGGAGATTACCGCCCTGGTGGAGCGGCATGCGCGCGCACTCCAGCGCGAACTTGATGGGGACAGCGAGTAGATTTCAGAGAGCCTGACTTTGAGAACTGATTTACATACATATACCCCGCATTCACTATTGATCATGCATGTCATGAACGCTTGGTGGGGGGAGAGAGGGGGGGGGGGAAATCTTGTGTCGAGGCTGTTACTGACAATATGCTTATTGACATTGCACGTAGCTGACAAATTCGGGAAAAGCGATGTGGACCTCCCATACCAGATGGGTGGTCCTTCCGCTCATTGGTGACTGAAATACATACAGTACTGACGTTTGGGCTACAGAATGGACATCTGATATCTAATCTCTACAAGTCTCCTGTGTCGTTGCTGTGTGCCTTGTCGCACCATCGCCTTGTGCCGTTGACATGTACGTTGCTTGTCGCTCGTCGCCCTCATGCCTTACATGGAGCTTACTTCGTAGCGCGGAAGCGGTGCAGGTCGTGCAGGAGAGCGTCGTACTCTCCGACACGCTCGATGTACGACTCGAGAGTCTCGAACTTGAGGTTGCAACGGCGAGTGGGGCGGTTGCTGGGCGGCAAGTTCATGTTGGCGTTGTTGGGGTTGTGGGACGACAACTCCCCCGTAAAGTGCTCCACCAGCGAGGTATTCCTCTGCGCTGGCGTGATCCACCACGTCTGGTGTCCCGCGTTCGAGCAGGCCACCGCGCGGCGGAGTGCTTTGATCGCCTCGGCGTGTGCCGCAGGGGAGCGGCGCTTGACGCGCTCATACCCGACAACTGTCACGCTTGCCGCCTTGGACATCCAGCAGAGGTAAATCTCGAGGACGACATCATTCATGTGCCGCTGCGCGTCCTTCTTTGTTGCAAAAGGGTCGACCGGCGACTTGTCTTGAATTGTGTGGTCCGCTCGCGTCGCATCCCACGTCGGAAGCATAACGGTGACGTGCTTGGTGGGAATGTCCTCCGGCTCGTACCGGAAGAAGCGACCCGGGACCGTCTTCTTGTCGTCGCCGAAGTGGATCCACAGGCTCACAACAATGTTGTGGAACGCGTTGAGCGGGGTGGGCGGACATTTCCCGGTGGCAAAGTTTGTGCCGAGGATCTGTACCTGGCTGACAACCTTGAGGTTGATGAACGGCGATTTCCACTCGGGGTCGGGGAGCCAGGGGTGGAGTGCCGCAAACTCAGCATCTGTGGTGGGAAAGGTGCCGGGCATGTCACGGATGAGCCGCACGTTCGACCAGTCGCCATTCCGGAAACAGAGCCCCACGTCGTACCAGCTCCACGACCAGCGTGGCGGTTTGTGCGTGGTGAGGGAGTGGTACTTGATATCCAGGATTTGGGTCATGGACGCCGAGTCGACAATGTATCTGGCGCGAGGGTTTCTGGCGCGAGGGATATTTTTAAACCCACCCGGAGGGGCAGTGAGCCAGGTATAGCGCGTACTAAATTCAAAACTGCGTGGGTACCCGTGGAGAAACACGGCCTGCGCTGGCACATAATTGTTTTCTATGACCCACAAGTTGTATTCTTCCTCTGTATGCCACACTATTTGTCCGGGAGACGGGTAATCGGGGTCAAAGTCTTCATCGGGGTCGGGGTCCGCGCGGGTCGCGCGGGCCGCGCCCTTGTGCATTGGAGGCAACTGGCAACTGCACTTGTCCTGCGGGAGAAGGACGACAGTGAGGTGGCGCGCGCGCAGAATCGGAGCGGCTAGCTTCCACATGTGCGTGGAGGTAAGCATGAGCTTCTTGAGCGTCGGGATGTCGACTGCGTGGAGAATCGCCATCTCAATGTGGGGGAACATGGCGAGCGTGAGAGGGGACGGCGTGATGCCGGGGTTGCGGGCGAGATAAGCGGCGGCGAGGTCCTCGGTCTCGGCGTCCGACTTGGCCACGGCCACACGATAGGGTTCGTACACATCCATGTGTTCATCTCTCCAGCTGCGCCGGTTCGGGCAGTTGTGCCGTGAGTGGTCCCTCGGAGAGGAACGGGGTCTGACGAGTTTGGTTCTCATGGTGTTGGTCTGTGGGGTTGAAGTTGGTATACGAAAGGGCCTGGAGGCTGTCGTGGGCGGAACAATGAGTTGATTGGCGAGAATGCGGTCCAGGAGATCTGGAGAAGTAGGGGTTGCAGGGAGTTGAAAGCGTTGGTTGGGGGAACCTCTCGGGTCCCAACAGGGCTGGTTATATACCGTGTTCGGGACCGCCAGACGTCGTCCACGACGGTGTGGGTCTGTACTTGCACCCGAGAGCTGTCTGCAGCTTGTCATGATGAATGAGTGTGAAAACGAGGTTGTGTGTGTTGGTGAAAACACCAAGTTGTGTTTAGTTGCACTGCAGTATCGCAAGGAATGGAGCGAGTTTGCGGAATGTGGCAGTGTCACACGATCACTGTTGCACCATGAAACCCCGGTCGCACCTGTTCTGCCCCCTCTCGCATTCAACGCACTCCTACTTGCACCATAGACTCGTGCAAGTGGAGTGAGTGTGAAAGACAATTTCGTCTATCTCACACACGGCGGTGCAGGTCGTCGATGTCTTTCGCGTCGATTGCGTATGCAACAAAGACGGGAGCGAGTGCCGCTGGCTTTGTGTTCCACGGTTTGCGTGGCATTATTCCACACGCACTGCAGGTTCGACGTGAAAACAGGAGAAGGGGGACCTTGTAATTTGTTTGAACGACTGGTTTGAACGACTGAGAGAGAACAAAGGTCAAAGTGTGTGTAAAATAGAGGAGTGGGTAATGTGAGGAGAATTGTCGGAAAAGAGAACAAAGGAAGAAACAAGCATGAACATGTTGTAAAAGGAAAAGTGAAAGCGTGTGTGTGTGTGAGAGTGAAAGAGAGAAAGAAAGTGCATATGCATATGTGAGTGTGTGTGTGTCAGTACTTATAGTTTATAATAACAGCGCACAGGCCGTCTGTTACGATCAAAATCAATGGCCTGAAGGTGTCTGCGCACAGGTCCTCGCAACAGAAACAAAGACAAAACGAAACAGTCAACAATATTCACTTCGACAATATGTATTCACACCCCGGAACTCCGCCGTGAGTTTCACTTGAACCACCCCCATAATCCTCAGATAAAAAAAAAAAAAAAAAAATGGTAGCACATGCATTTCACGGCTTCACAACTATCTGCGCTTGATGTGCTACGGACGATGGATGTGGGATAATGAATAATTAACGATGTGGGTAATGATGGGAAGTGGGGGGAACAGCACTGTACTGTAAATGAGCAATGTCACTTGACGCCTCGCTGAGGCCATTGTCCTATCGCGCATAAGCCCGGAAACAGTTTCCTGCCGCTCAGAAGGCAGTCATGATGTCCTCAAACTCGCAGGTTATCGCGCCGACGCGGTTGTGGTACTGATCATAGTCCTGAACCCTGACTTTGTGGCGAAGGCGAGAAGGGAGCCCGTTGCGCCAGTTGATAAACACCCAGCGGCGGGCCCAAAACGCGCGCGCAAAGTGGCGGTTGGTGTGGGGGTAGTTCCACTCAGGCGAAGGGGGGAGCGAGAACTGGTCGTTGATGACGATCGTGAGCGACTTGACGGCCGCGAGGTAGGCGGTGAGGTATGTGAGGAGGGTGGCTTCCCACACTTCGCGGGAGGCGGGTACAATGTGGTTGGGAAGCAGGTTGATAATCACAACCACGTCGGTGCGGTCCATCGAGCGGCGGGAAAGGAGGCGCGTGGTTTCGTCGATAACTCCCGAGGTCGAGAACGGCTCTGTGTACTTCGTGTCGTCGGGACGAACACTGTCAAAGCACGTGTATTTGACGATGTCAATAAGGCGATTAACACCCGGAATGGGGACGTCACGGCCCGGGTTGCCATCGGTCGCCGAGTGGCGAACAATCTTGGTGAGCTTTGGGAATGTGGCGAGGGGCACGCGGACCAGGTCGGACGAGAGGCGGACAGTCTTGACGTTGGCAAAAAGCTTGAGCTCTGCCGCTTTGTTGGTGAACTCCTGCCACGCCTGGACAAAGCTACCACCCCAGCGGGTGGACTCCCAGTTGGCGGCGACGTGGGCGGGAAGAACGATATCGACGGCGTGCACGTGCTCCGAGATGGTCTGAACCCACTTGAGGCCCTCCTCCAGGTCCCGAGTGACGAATTGGCGGGGAAGGGGCGCGAGGCCGAGGCGCTTCCAGGTAGTGAAACCACTGTTGGGGTAGTGGGTTGACTTGATGTGGAACTCAAGGGTGGCACCAGTAATCGGGCTGAGGTGGAGAGTCTCCGCATCGTCGTCGTCCGAGTCCCACTGGCTCGAGCCAGCCGGGCTGCTGGACCTCTCGCTGTCTGGAGGCGAAACGAGAGTCCAGTTCTCGCCGTCGAACTGAGCAGTGTCGGGGTTCTCGGGGGTGGCAAAGTTTCGAGGGGTGATGGTAACTTGGTCGTCCTCGAGGGATTGGGCTTGAGTCTCGTCATCGTCCGCAGTCGCCATGGTGCGGATCAGCTCGAGAATAATGTGGCGGAAGGGCAAAACGCGCTCGGCCACGTCGCGGCCAAACTTGCTCGTCCCGCGAATACCGTGAAGCACATTGAAGTTGGCCACACGGACGATGTCCTCCCAGACCTGAGGGTGGAACGAGGGGTTGTTCACTTCAGCTGGGAGCTCCATGCCGCTGGCGCGGGCGATGTTCACGACATCGGCAACAAAGCCAGGAGCCACGGAAATTGGGGCAGCTGTGTTACCCGGGGAGCGGCGGCGGTGCGAAGGGGGAACGCCGACTCCGGCGATAATGTTGGCGGGGAGGCGGTTCGCAATTTCGGCAGGCAGCCCGCCAGGCGGGATGGCGGACACGGGAGCCGCGCTATGAGCGAGGCTAAGGCGGTGGGAGCGGGGGACTGGAGAGCCGTTGGCGATATTGTTGCCTGGCCCATAAGGACGGTTGGCGGGATCGTGGTCCGAGGGAGAGGCAAGGTCGGGGAGCGTGAGCTCGAGAACGCCGGGGCGGCGGCGGTCGCGCGTGATCATCGGACGGGGGCGCTCGCGGGGCACCCCGGGGATGGGCATTGGCGGCGAGCGGCGCGGAAGGCCGAGGTCCTGTGGCTCGAGGGGGCGGTTACGCGGGATGGGCCTGGGAACGGACATTATGGGGTAGGTTCTAGGTAATTATCTGCAAATAGGAAAAGTGTGGGAGGCTGGGAATGTGCCACAAATGGCGACGAGGAGGATTTGGGGTGAGAGAACAGTGAGCAGGGGGTGAGAGGCAGCGAGCAGGGGAGTAGAGCTCGTGAGCAGGAAGATGAGGGGATGGAGGGCAGAGGAGGGGGTTGAGGGATAACGGAAATGTCAGCTGTGAGCAGGAAATAAGTATTCTCCGGATGTCAGCAGCGGTGAGCTCGGCCGACCTGCTGGCCTGGGGAGCTCGCCAACAGTGCGCAGCAGGTGCCTTCAGCAGCCCGTCAGGTGCGAGATCCATCCCTCATCATGGGAACGGATTGTGTATGTTAGTGGTGCGGAGGTGTGTGTTGTTAGCGTTCGCGGTGTGTGCTGTGTCACTGTGGCTACGTATCGTCAGTAGTGAGAGGCACAATGAGAAGGAGGTGTGTGGTGGTGCGAGATGTGTGATGGGATGAGGTGCGGATGCTCGCACCCAACAACAATAATGGGAAATTGGAAGATGGAAAATGGAGAGAAAGTAAGAGTAAGACAGTGCACAGAAACGCTTTTCTCTGTGCAAGGAAAGAACAAAGAAAACGCGCCGAAAATAAAAGACAGGCGCGAGGCAGGTGAGACACCCCCTCACGCTCTCTCATTTCGGAGTGGAATGCTCGCCCGCATGTTGTGCGGCTCGCTGCTGTGCCTGATCGCGTACTGCGGCACCCATTCCTCGCCAGATTTGTCTGCACTCTGAACTGCAAGATAGGACGGAGCTTGATTCCGACATCTTGCTCCGGGTACTCAACTCTCATCTCCCTCACCTCGCGTACAGCCCACCGCCTCGTTCCGCTCCAAACGCAACCTCATCGATCAAGATCAGCCAAGCGATCTACCTCGATCTCGCGATCTTCCCAGATGCGACATTACCCTCCGTTCTCCTCACCCGCATCATCAATCCCACCCAATCGGTGCCCCCTCGTCCACCACGTCGCCGCCCTCTCACCGCTATCGCTGCCTCCTTCCCACCTTATCTGTGCCATCTTTCTTGTTACCAAGGTCCGAGGACCACCAAGAACCTGCACACTGTCGTGAGAGAAGCCCAAGTTGCTGTCATTATTTCCCATTCACATCCACTGGGTCTTTTGTCCGTGTTGTTTACCTTGCCCTTACGAGATGCGCCAATCCCTCTCGTTATCAGCGCCTGAGCTAGTCGTCAGAGCTAGGTGGCTTGTCCCGCCTACTCAATTCTGATCATCAAGATCTCTGAGACGGATCTGAGTTATTGGCGCTCGTGGATCTCTCCCTTGTCATCATCTTGGGTACGCCGACGTGGACGCTCATGAAATCGCCATGGGTTAACAGTGGGCCGCGAGGTGCTCTCCGCATATCGAGCTTGATGTTGGACGGCGAAACCCTTCGCTGCTTGTACCTCGGCGACTCAAAGCGCTCCTTCACGTTGTCCCCTCATTTGGCTGACGAACAGGTCCGTAGCCAACCCACAGCTACCGAAATCGCTAATGCCTTCGATGCCACACGTTCAGGAGTGTAAGCGATAGTAATTCATAATTGATTTCCTCTTTCTCGAACTGATTTCCGTTCTTGAATACGGTTATGGGTAATGAGTATGGATGGCTAGTAGAAGGGCGCGTAAATTCTCATAAATCATGGATCACAGCACAGGGTTGTTCTTTTCCGTGGTCCCACGCCCACGCCCTAGAAGGTACGCTCATAGCCGCCCTCGATTCTCTCGAGCTCGACCCCGGGGAAGAAATGGTGCGTGTCAATGTCGTGGGAGCGGACGGTGCGGATGTTGGCAAACAGGTGTTGGAGCACGGAGGCCAGGCGCGCGAGCTCGTCTTTCCAAAGGCGACGAGTTTGCGCGCGAGTCAGCGCCATGCCAGCGGGCGCCTGCGGGGTGCGGAGCGAGCCGTGGACGTGCACATCGAGGGTCCAGGTGTGGCGCATGATGAGCATGTACCACTCGGTGTTGAGGAGGCCGTGGAGCTCAAGGCAAGCCGTGTTCGCCGATTCGAGGAGAGGGGTGCGGTGAATCTGCTTGCGGCCGATGCGGGTGCGGAAAGGGTAGACGGTGCCGAGGCAGACGCGGAGCTCAAGGCCAGTGGGACCGACGAAGGGGTAGATGTCGAGCTGGATGTGGCGAAAGCGCAGGATCGGGGTAACAAAGGCGCGGAGGCTGTGCGAGGTCGCGCGGAGGGCCTGGAGCGTGTCCGGGTCCGCGTGAGAAACAATACGAGCGAGAATGTGAGGGAACTGGTCAAACGGGATCGTTACCTTCCTCTTGGGCTTGACCGTGGCATCGGAAGCAGACGAGTCGGTCTGCACAACGGCGTCAGTGGTGGCGAGAGCTCTAGCCGTCTGAGGCAGCTGGACGAAGATGGTCTTGGAATCGTCGGTGTCGGTCTGCGCTCCGGCGTTACGAACCTCAAGGCGGCGTTGGAGGTGGACTACCGCGAGCCAGCCGTACACCCCGGCGCAGAAGAAGCCGCTGGCGAGCATTCTGTAAAATGAATCAGCTGTGAGGAAAAGCGCGAGCAACGTACCCGAATAAGAAGAGAACGAGGAAGGTCATGAGTAACATGTTGATTACGATGGCGCAGGTGAGATAGCGAGACGGCGAGAAAGTGAGGAAGTGAAAAGTAAAATGAAGTGAAATAAAGTGAACGAGAAGGTCAACGCAGAGTTAGAATGGTTAAATAATGATGAGTGTCAGCTATCAGAGCTCGACGAAGCTGCATCCTCAGCAGACAAGTCCGGAACTGCGGCCTCAGAAAGAATGTGAGAGTGAGCTGCCACACGAACAACCACACAGTTCTCACTGCCACACAGGAATAGATACCAGATACGCCAAGCCTGTACCTCACCAACCCTTCCAGGGCACCCACACATCGACGACCGTCTCCCCGCCATCGACGACATAGATCCACGGGTGGGATGCGCACGCAAGGCAGGCGTGATTCGGGATGATGCGCACAATATCTCCAATGCGCACGTCAGCGACTTGGCCCTCACCGTGGGTGAGCACGCCGTGCTCCTGCGAGATACGGCCCAGAATCCAGCCGTCATGAGAGACCACTTTGCCGTATCCCGGACTGGGACCCGTGTCCTTGCTTACCGCCAGTCCACCGGCATCGCACAGCGCTTCCTTCCGGAGCGGATAGACGGAGACAACGGTGGAAACGACCGAGAGCGCGGCAGTACGCGGCGATTCAACGAGACCCGTGGCCATCTGCTGCAGATCGTTCAAGCAGTAGCACCCAGCGTGAAGCTCGAGCGTGCCATGGAGCTTCTGGTCACCCGCAGTGCCAGTAACAGCGGCGTGTGCTGTCGGCGTCGCGCCGACAGAAAGCACGAGATCGCCCTTTAGACCCAGCTCGCGCGCGTATGCCGCTGCATCGTTGACGCACTCGATCTCACCCTCGTAGTACTTCTCTGCCGCGTCCTGGTCGCGGGAAGCGTACGATTGCCCGAAGTCTGGCATCAGTACCGATGTCATTGTCAGGTTAACTCACGGGAGTAGAAGCCAAACACCTCGACCTCCTTCGTCTCCATCAGCCGCTCGACCAGCTCCTTCATCTGCCTGCTGCGCGGCGGCGCGCCCGCGCGGTGGCCCCCGCCATCGACCTTGACGAAGACGCTCCACGGCGTCTGGCGGTTCAGTTTCTTATGCGACTCCGCGAGCGCCGTCACTTGGTCCGCGTGGTCGACGAGCACGCGAAGAACGCACTTCCCGGCCTTCTCCTGCGCCATTGATAGGTCCTCCATCCTGTCTGCGGAAATCGGCATCGAGTAAAGGATCTAACATTAGAAACCTTGCAAGTGCTTTGACTCACATCATCCACCTTGCCCTCCTCGACGAGCCCGCTCTCGAGGACACCCCAGACCTCAGGCATCGTGCTCGCAATGAGCGCGCGCACGCCGCTGCCCGCTTCAACTTGCAGTCGCGTCCCCTGTGGCGTCTTGTGGGCTATGTGTGAGTGACAAAATCTCGATGACCGAAATGCAGCCAAACCCAGCGATAGAGCGCATCACAACATACTTTTGATATGTGCGCGGAACTTCAGCCCCTTGCCCTCCGCATTGCGCACCATTTCCTCGCAATTGGCCTTGAACCCCTTGCGGTCGATGACGAGCGCGGGCGTGCGGAGCTCCGAGAGGGAGCGGCCCGCAAACTCATCCCGAAGCGCACCCGCGTCCGGAAGAGGGAGCTGGGCGAGGGGTGTGAATGTCGAGGTTGGCATGTCGGGCTAGTGGATGGGAGGTAGATGTTGGATCATGAGTGAGATGGGGTGGGCATCAATGGCTCATTCTGGGCGTTGTCCTACTTCTGCCTTCATAGCTGGTGGTGACGTCACGTGAGGGGTCAGCCTGTGAGCCCTTTATATAGAACCCGCAGTTTTTCTAGGTTATCAGAGGTGCGGGTACGGTCGTTCACTTATTAGTGTTTTGTCTTTTACCAAATACCACAGAAGCTGTCCCGCAAGACCTCTGTTCGAATTTCTTTCCAAACCCTCCTACGAGGCGCCAGAAGGCAATCTTTTTGCCTTCCTCGTTTCATTTATCATCATCTACTTTTTCCACCAATTGGAGCGCGTTTTTTCTCCGATGATATCGCGTTTCGGGTGCCAAGACATGCATACCCTGTCTGATAACAGTGCGGGGAACGTCATGTGAGACGCTGATGGTGGGCAGATAGCCCAGATCATGTGGAAAATGAACGCAATCGCAATGACAACAACCACTGGCGACCACATAAGAATGGGCTCCCGTCCACTCCTGGCTTTTCTTCGTCCACTCCACCCTTCTCTTCACTCTCTCCCTCGACGTACCTGACCATCCCAGGAGCATACACGATGTGGACCGACATGCCCCCCGCAACGACGCTCCTCCCAAGCCTGCTGAAATGTACGGTCGACGAGGTTATTCCCTTGACGCGCAAGGGCGTTGAGGCGGGAGGCAAGATTTTCGGCTCGGCGATCCTCCGCAAATCCGACCTCTCGCTCGTCGTCGCCGCGTCTAATGACGAGGCGGTCTCGCCCCTTCTCCATGGCGAGACGCATGCGCTGCAAAAGTTCTGGGCCATCCCCGCCAACGAGCGCCCGGACGTCAAGGACTGCATCTTGTACGCGACGCACGAGCCGTGCTCGCTGTGTGAGTGCTATCGTCGGATTTGCAGTTTCTAGGATGAGTCGTACTGATGACAGGTCTGTCGGGCATCACCTGGTCGGGCTTCGACAACATCATCTACATGTTCTCGTACGAAGACACGCGCGACATGTTCGCCATTCCGCACGACATTCGTATCTTTGAGGAGGTCTTCCGAGTGCGGGCAGAAGGCGAGACAGACGAGCAGCTCAAGAAACGCCCGCTGTACAACCGCGAAAACTCGTACTGGACGGCAAAGAGCTTTGACGACCTTATCGAGGAGTATCCCCAGTCTGACCGGGATGCGATGCGGCAGGAGGTGAAGCGCGTAAAGGCCATGTACGACGAGTTGAGTGAGATTTACCAGAAGAGCAAGGGGGCCGCGGGGATTCCTCTTCCCTAACCTGTTGAAACCTGCGTCGAGTTGCGTGGACGTATGATAAAAGCATTGTGCATATCTTATATGGCAGTGTATCGTAGTGCGCCCCAGCTCAGGTCATGGTTCAGCGCGAGAAGAACGAAGGAGCGTAGAATATGTTTACAAAGAAAAACCTTCTTCAGTTATGGCCTCGGCGTCAACCGGAACGAATTCCGAAGTGTTGTGGTCGAGAACAGAGGCAATGTCTGTGCCGGAGTGGCCAGTCATCGAGGGCGAGCGAGAGGAGGTGAACGAAAAGGACCACGAGGACATTGTGCAGGCCAGGGATTGATGCGAAGACAGCGCGGACATGCTTGAGTGGCGCGAGAATGAACTTTGCGAACGGGGGCCAAGACTGGGAAACACAAACGTTTGAAATCGACCTAGCTCGGTGCGCTGGGGCTGCATAATGAGCTCCTGTCGGTCGTCCGACAGGAACCAGCTGTGTGGAGGAGGGGCACTTCCAAGCCTGAACGCCTTGAGACGCTCGTAAACTCCATCCTTGTGGCTCTCAGAGATAAACGGGTCGTTGCTGGTGAAAAAGAACGGAGCACGTGCCGCTGCTGCTGATGATGGGACGTGGACCTCAGAGGCCGATGTGTTGCCGTGAATCGGATCGACTTTTCATTAGTCACAAGGCTCGTCTGTTCAGCGCAGAGCGAGATACTCACAACTCGAATAAAAGTCGGAAATGCCGTCGGAGGAGTTGCCGCCCGAAAGTGAGTGAGATTGAGTGGAATCAGGTTGGTGAACCACGGCCTCCTTGTGGCCCGCGTTGCGAGCAACGACTTTAAAGGCCTTCGGACGAGGCAGAGCTTGCAGGCGGGTGGGGAGCTTGCGACCAAAGGTGTAACGGTGAGAAACGGCCACGGGAGTGCAGGGTTCGTTGTTGCTGACCGGGACTCCCTCTGGGTGATAGTCACCGGGGACGTAAGAGATGATGGGCGAGAAGGTGAATTGACAAGGAGCGGCGAGAACTGAGAGCTCAGTCCCGGCGGCGGCAGTAGCGTGGGGTGCAATCGAAGAGGAGACGACAGAGGACGTAGTAGACGACATGGTGGGCGTGTTTGACGCATTGACGTTGAGCGGTGAGGGGCAAGGGAGAGGCTTTTGGCGGCCAAAGGCCTTGCGGATCGCTTTGGCGATGGTGGTGAAAACCATGTTGGTGTATTTCAGACACTTTGACAGTGACAAAGAAGAAGGAAAAGAAGAGCGGGGCGAAAGAATGTTTATATAGCACTGGCTGCATGGGCTGCTACGGAGATGGGAGCGGTGGCGACTACGGTGGAAGGAGCGCTGGATATGGTGGGAGAGAGGTGGACGAGGAGAGGGTGGACAGAAGACAAACATCGGGTGACGGAGCGGCGAGGACAGTCCGGACCGGGGTTGATTAATCAATGGTGAGTGCTGCGCAGTTTTGCGGCGAGAAGCATGCAAGCGGACGCCACGAAACACTAGCTTGAATGGTGGAGGGGTCGTGGGATGGCCCGGTTGAGGGCGAGATGAGTGGTGAGCGGAGGATGAGTGGTGGTGAGATGCCTGTCAAAGGTGATCGAGGTGAGTGTGTTCTACTGACTGCCACAATGCCACACAAGTTGGCGCTAGTCAGATCGCGACCCTGGATCTCAACCTCGCCCCGACGTGTAGCTCGTGGGCAGATTGTACAGCATGCAGCATGTATAGAGCAATGATGACGGTTGGGAGCTGTAGTGTCCGAGTGCGAGACCTCCCTCGAGCACCATTATCGCCAGCTGGTCGTATCAGCTCCACGCGCTTGATTTTCCTTTGTGCTCTGTGACCGATCCCTTGGAAGCCACACAACTGTCGGCATTCCACCAGGTGGCGGATGTGGTATATCCCGGTCAACAATCGCTCCATTGTCAGATTGCTTGTCTCCAGGCTGATTCAAGCTCCGCGCTTCCCCCGAGATGTCAAATGTGGAGCGGCGCCGCGGGTGAAAACGTCCACCAAACGCGCGAGAGTGGAAGACGGATCGTATAAGGCTAGGAACACCCCATGCGCCGACAGACTCCGACCAAGCTGGCGCCAAGCGGACGGAACTGGGGCCAGGGCGCGAGCTGGAATCAGAGGTGCCGAGCCTGATCTCCTGGACGATTGACGCAGCGTGGAGATCCGAGGTTTGCCCATAGAGCTCGCAACAGGACTGCCCGACCAGCGCGATCCGGAATATTTCTCGAAGGCAGAGGCCCTCAAAGAATGCACAGAAGGCCAGAGTGGCTCCATGCACTTGATTTTGTATTATGTCTTTTCGATCCATTTTTCTCCGATTAACTTTTGGGGAGAGCTACTCGTGCGCTTATCGAGCAACCGAACTTGATGTCGGCATGCCTCTCGGCATCGTCAGGTAGGAAACCGTGCAGCAAGCCGTGCCCTTGCACCGAGGGACTGTGAAGTCTGCCCGCTGCAATGCTGCCACAATCGGTGACGGTACCTGTAAACTAAGTCTAAGCAGCCAAATGACAAGAAAATTACAGGAAGATGAGGCGAGGTGTCGAGAGGCAATCGCCGCTACTGGCTTTCGGTACTGATCGTCTCATGAACGGTATGTGTCGACCTGCAAGCTTGTGTCGAGTTCTGAGTTCCAGAAGTCGCGACGCAAAAGTGTCACGACGCAGAAGGGGAAGGCAGTGTGATCATATGGAACACGACACACATATCCCGACGTGGCCAGACAATGAGTGTGGGCGCCACAGTCATTTGAGGGTGCCGAGCCCTACACGAGCCGGGGCTACTGTAGTCACTCCCTCGATGAGGGGGCCAGTTTTCGGCGGCTGGTGATTGCGGAGTTGATGCTTGCCGGTGCACTCGGGCGCTCGGCCAAGTATGGCGTGCCCATCGCCGAGCTCGAGGGACCGATCGATGACCATATCGTGACTGCATAGTGACTGCTTATGAAGCCTATAGGTCTATAATCCGCCGAGGGCCACAGGGACTGTTCAGCATGCTCAGGTCGCGGAACAGACTCGCACCTGATCAACCTGACCGTAGCCAACAGGCGCGCAGATGGCCTCGAGCTGACCCCCCCGCCCCGGACCTGACTTTGGGACATGCGACGCCCATGGAGAGCGCAGCAAGCTCAGCTAGCTCAGGTGCAGGTCAGTCACCGCCGATCGACGTCCGTGGAGCCCACCGTTGCAGCTGCTCGACGTTTTGTTCCGCCTTGTCATGTCCATCTGCTAATGCCCACCAGCGGAAGCGCCACTGCCGCGCGGGTCGTATCCAGGATATCCACCTCATCTGTATCGCACCACCCGTATACCATCCCACCTTGCCCACGCGCAGGGCATGCACTTGCATGCACATGCGATCGCCAACACTGCAAGGTGCACATTCAGGGATGCCGTTTAGGGTCGTCCCGGGCAACCTTCTCCCACCAGAGGCTGGGCAGCGCAACGTGTAGAGCGTAAAAGGCCGCGCCACAGAATGGATTGGTGGCCTTGATGGTCGTGAGGTGGCGGCACTCTGAAACGGGAGAGCGTAAAGCACGGAATGCAGAGGAGGCAGAAACAAGAGTGATACTGAACATGACCAGACTCACGGCGGACATGAGATACGAGGAGAATGCTAGCTCTGTACTCTAAGCCCAATCTCAATCCGCGAGGCTAGTCTACTGCGCTCAGAGCTGCAATTCTCCTCGGACCGCCCCGTCAACGGCCGCGCGACTATAGGGTGTATTTCACACACTTCGACAATAAAAAGCCTTGGTGGGGCTGAGTGGCACACGCTGCTGGCGCCACGACGCGCCGCGAGACAGCAGACGCCAGAACGCCAAACGCCTGTCGGGTCGGCAGTCAACGCGCCGAGACGCCGAGACGCCGAGACAGCTCGACAGCGAGCCAGGGAGAGTTGAGAGAATTGGGCAGAGTGCGTGTTCGCAATTGTAGATTGTGGATTCTGGAGGCTTGGCTCAATTGGCAGTATACGTGGCAGAACGAAAATCAAAGAAAATCAACGAAAATCAAAGAAAATCCACGAAAATCAACGAAAATCAACGAAAATCAAGGAAGACAGCAAGAGGAAGAAAAAAAAAGGCAAAAAAAAAAAAAAACCTTAAGACGCGTCGCTCACTCCACTCCTCCCTGCCACCTCGCCGGTCATGGAAGAGGCGGAGAGCATCTCACATGGCATGCACATGCTGTTGCGCTGCTGCGAAGCGAGAGCTAGAGTATTCGAGAAACACATCATTACCCCACGCTGCGAGCGCAGTGGTCCGCAGCAATGCATCTCGGCACGCTTGTCGGATTCGTATCGGAGTCGTAGTCGCGCGATAGCCTATACCACGCGCCAGGGTGTGTAATCGCCAGGTGCGCCGAGGCAGGGTGTAATTGCTTTTGCTTTTCGATGTCCGAGCTCTGTGAAAGTGTGAACGAGTACGAAGAGTTACATGTTATCAGACGTTACGCAGCGACGTACGGAGATACTGCGCTACACAGCGCTACAGATCATATGCAGAGATGTACTAGTTGTAGCCGAGCTGAGCGAGCTCGGCGTGATCGTTCGTGATGTGATTCTTCGGTCCCCTTTTGCCATCCCTCGTCCTGGTTCTTGCCCTGTATTGGCCCCTGGCGCCCTGAACTGAACAACCTCTTCTGGTTCATCTCCATCTGACGGTCACAGCGATCGTACTCCCTGCAGTCCCACTCTTCTCGAGTTGTGAACTATTGTTCCCAATTGTTCGGCTTGCTGTCACCATCTCCGTTGTGCTCAGCGGCATCTTCATCTCATCTAGGCCATAACGTATACCTGCTCTTGAATCATCACTCTTTACCACCATTCGTGTCCAGAAACAGTTGTACCAGCTGGCTGTAACCCTCGCGATCTCGATCCCATCGCGTGCCTCCATCAACCCCCCCTGTCCCTGTCCCCACCGCGCTCCATCCCCCCCTGTGCCAGGCGCGCTCCCTCTACCCCTCTTCCCCCTGGCTCCCCGTCGGCCAAGTCCTCCGTTGATACCCGCTCACACCACCCCACACCGTTCAGGCGCCCCGTACACCCCATATCACCGGTTTCACGTCATCGGATTTTTTCCTCGCCGGGCCGTCGATCTTTTGCTTAGCTGCTGTGTCCTAGCTTGACCGGATCACTGGCCACTACTGCCTTGACCTCAAAAGTTGACCGTGACATTTAGCTCTGGCACGCACCGGACTCTTGTCTCTATCTCGTCCTCATCTCGTCCTTGTTCATCTCCATCTCCTCCTTTTCCTTCTTCTCCTTCTTGTTCATTCTTACCACCACCACCCTTCTTCTCATTCTCAAACAACGCACGGATCCCCAACACTCGCCGCTAGGACGCGTGATCGCCTGTGCGCTTCTTCATTCCTCCATTCCTCCTTCCTCCCACCGCCTACCCCCCTGCGCCTGGTGACCCAGACAAACAAGATCGCGCTAAGCTGGCACTAGCACCGATTCTTGTCACTCGATTCTCGCTCCTACCAACTGCGCTGATCCTATCCGTTGCGCACCGACCCCAACACACACACTGCACCGTCACTGCCTCTGTACCTCTGTCGCGAACACCTGTTGCGCCACCATCTCACATCGCCCCATATCGTGTTCAGTGATTCACCAAAGGGCAGGTTCCTTGTTCATTTCTCCCCATCTCGACATATATCCCTAGGGACTATAAAAGTGTGAGTACTTCTCTCGGCTGTTGAATCCCCTCCTTTCCCTTGTTGCTGTGTCTGCTAGCGCGCAGCGAGTGCAGAGCGCAGACTATTTTTGGGCAGCTGTGACGACGACTGCGTGGGTAGTGGCGGCGGGCTGTGAGCTATGGGTGTGTGGCCGATGGGCTGCCAGTGAGCTTCATTGGCTGCAGGGTGTTTCACGTGTGGTGTGCAGGACCCAGTTCCCAAACTATCAGAAGCTACCGAAGTGTCCATGCGTGCATCTACATGCTTGTGCATGTGATTTCGCCGCCGGGACACGCGGCGTGCGCCGTGTCGTGCGTGGACAGCTGTTCACGAGCGCCAATGTCGACGGTGGCTGGTGCTACGGACAACTGGGTATGCGCGCATACTGTGGATGGTCGCGTGTGCCGTGCGACTTCCAGTAGCAACTGTTGGCGCGCTGGCTTCCACTGGCGTTTGCCGGCCGAGACATGCCGGCGGCCAAACAATTACTGTTGCTACATTAGCGTTCCGCGGAACACAAATGGGCAGCTGTGGACCATCGCGGGACGAAGTGCATGGCAACTCGGCGACGGGCTGCGCGCGGCTGCGACGGCTGGAAGGGTTGCGGTCTGTTCCATGATCCAGGTGGCCAGGGGGATGAGTCAGATGGGTGAGACCAAACGCCAGACACCGTCCCCCGGCACCATCCGGGTCCACCAGAAAGCCGCGAGAGTGCGTGAGCTCGAGATCGCATCTGAGAGCACTGTTGTATAAAGGACGACGCCCGAGGACGCGCACGTAGATGCAGAGCGGACCTGGGACTGGTACGTACCAGCTGTGGGTCGGGAACAGCGCAAGGCACCATCTCCGCATGCATGTTGCGGTGCACCGGGATTGCCGTGTTGACAACCACCGATGTCCGGCTGGGAGGCCGCAGTGGTCCGCATAACTGTACCTGTGGCTCTGTGCTCGCCGTCGTGCCCGGCGGCGGACAGCCACTCACTGTTGATCGATGCTATGTGCTGAAGTGCATGCGCCGCATGGCCACATAGCCGTTGGCGGCGACTTGGCGCGTTAGCGTGTTGTTCCCTTCGCCGACGCGCGTGTCCCGCGCCTCGCCTCGCACATCGCATCGCACATACCCACTGTCCCTTGCCGCTCCTTCTCGGCACTTTGTGGTTGCTCCGTTCCGTCCCCCCTACACTGCTCGCTGCCCGTCTTTTCCTCTTGCCTTTCACTCTATTGCTTCCTGCTTGTCCTCTGGCGTGCTCTCCATTGTTGTCCATCGTTTCCCACCTCTATCTCCACCGGTACCACTTTTATCCTTGATCATCCTCTACCGAGGTGTGTTGAATTGGCTCCTGTGCGGCCAAGCCAAAGTCCGCAAGCCCCGAACTGGCAACACAAAAACCAACCTACCCACGCCCCCATCCTCTCTCGGTACCATTGGTAGTGCACACTCGCGCGCGCGTGCGCCACGGCCAATCGCCACACGCCCGTGCTGCATACCGCTGTGTAACTGCTCATGGTTGCATACAGTCACGGTCACACACCCATCTAGACTCCTACTCGCTGGGCCCCCCCTTCTTTCCCTGTACGCCACCAAAATCCACCCCACACCACTCCCATCACACGTTGCCCCTCGCGTACCCTCGTTGGCCCCCTGCCAGCTTGCTTCCTTTGTCCCTCCATTCACTCGTCGTTGTCGCGCCGTCAGAGGACCGGTCGCCGTCGCCGTCGCCGTCACACACACTCTCTCACTGTCGCTCCCGTCCTCACTCCCTTTTCCTCTTCACACTTGCCTCTCGGTGTCGTACACGCGTGTCCCCATCACACCGACCACGGGTCGTGTCTGTGGTGCTTGCCATCGCTTTCCTGCTCGCGTGCGGTACTGTGTCTCGCCCTGTTGGGACACGTCGACCACACCGGCTATCGTCCCATCCTTATTATTTCCTTTCTTCTTCATCGCATCCCCCCTGCCATTCTCTGTCTCGTGTCGCCAGCATATCGGCTCACTCTTTAGCGTCCAGCATTCCTCGCGGATCCCGACATCGCTGAGTCTTCGATTCGGTGCACAACAAGCTGCATACTGCTGGGAACATATCCCGGCACGGACAGATTCAAAAAGATCCAGCCGGACTTTCAAATTGTAAGCATTCCATTCTCTACCCGTGCGCCAAGGCCTTGCGCGCTGCGCAAGCATGGCACTAGCAGTCAGGCGCTGCAATAGCCTTTGCTGTGCCGGCATGCTTGTGGGCCGGTCGGCTGTGCGCATGTAGGTCACAAACGCGGGGACAACGAGCGGGGGCGCGAGCGGCCCACTTGGGACACATCAGTCTGCGGCATCTGTGTCCTGTCGTGCATTGGCGCGTGCGACCCTTGCCCCCACGGTGTTTCCCACTCTGGGCGGGTTGCGCCCAGGAGGTCCGCGCTCTTGCTACTATCATTTTGACGAGACTCCTCCCCCATTGTGCTCCTCCTCGGCGGTGTCTTGGTGCTAGACGCGGACAGCACGAAGCTTTGCTGCTCTGCTGACCAGCAATTCTCCCTCCCACAAATTGTGATTAACACCGCAGTGCACACGCCGAAACGCGTCCGCTCGATCGCATCTGCATCTCTGCCTACGCTTCTGGAACGATCACGTTTCCTTCGCGCGCGCTTGTCACTGCACACCGGCAAGCTGCAAGCTCCTGCTTTCCACACATACACGATTACGTTTTGCCAACGACGCTTTTTTTGCACGCCATTGAACGAGTGTAGACTTCCCTCCGTTGTAGAACCTACTGTTGGCTTCGTTTCCCTCAAACCGGTGCTCGACTGAATCATCGGCAGAACCCGTGAGTAGGAACCCCATCTCGCCCTTTTCGCCTCGGTCAAGCGACCAACCCATCAGCCTCCTTCACCTTCGTCCCTCCTACCTATCTTGAGGTCTTGTCTCCTTCTCATGGGCTATAACGAACACGTCCATCAGACCACGACATTCCTCGCTATTCCTTCTTGCTGGCCTTGACGTTGTTTGCATCTTCGAAACACTGCCTTCGCTACGATCTTTCACTTGGCTTATACATTCACACAGACATCGCGCCCTTCTCAGCACCTTCGCTTGCTGGCCCCTTTGATTGCAATTCCCGCTCCCCCTGTGTAAGCAGTGGTTGCGAGTCGATCTACTCACATACAGAGCATGGCAACGACCCTCATGCAGCCTCCAGCGCATCGTCCATCCATGGACCAGGTTGCGTCCTTTGACAGGTCACGTCCGTCTGGCGCCCCCTTTGCCTCATCAGGCTACGATCGTGCACCTTCGCCAGCTGGTGCACCGCGGTCGCGCACCAACTCGTCACCTTCGGCGTCTCCTAACCCTCCTCCGATGAACACTGTCGGTCCTTTCCCGCAGCCGTACGGAGCACAGGGCTATTATCCTCAGTTCCCGATGCACCACCAGCAGGGATGGGGTCACGCACCACAGGCGAACGCCTATTACTCGGCTTCGTTCCAGGCGCACGGCGCTTACTCGAACGGTGCACCGCAGTTTCAGCCCGGCGGATTCCAAGGCGGACCCGCTGACTTCTCGGCATGGGCACATGTTTACCAGCAGATGGTCGCTGGTGGTCATATGCCTGCACCGGGACACATGCCTGCACCGCAGCCCCACCAAGACATTGACGACATGTCGCCGGTCGACTCACCTCGGCCACGAACTTCGTCTGGGCCGCGCCCATCCACTTCGTCAAACCCAACAGCCTCAAGGGCGCCCCAGGCGCCTGCTCCCTTCCACCCCTACCAGCGAGGGCCGAGACACCGCAGCAACAACTCGCGTGACCGACCAGAAGTGCCACGCAACAGCTCGGCACCTTCGACTCCCGTATCCTTCGATGGACTCGCTAGACTACCCCCTCAGCACCGTGGTGGATCCCCTGCCGAAGGACACCGTCGCGCGGCCAGTGGGACAAGCCAGTCGTCGGCGGGTGCTGGTGACTTTGCGCCGCCGCCCAAACTGCGCGACAACCAGCGCCCGTCATCCGTTCACAGCCGGAGCAGCTCTCGTTCTCATGACAGCAACACCGCGCGCTCTCCAAGCGGTGGCAACCCGTCGGCTGGACCTTCTCGTGCTTCTCCTCCCGTCAGTGGATCTGTCTCCCCCGCGGGCCCCTCCTCCGCTGCTCCCTCGGTCAAGTCGTCATCTAGCCGCCCTCCTTCGGAATCGGCAGGAAACGTCGTCAATGCCGCTCCGGCTCGCTCGCCGCTATCTCAGACAAAACCACTGATTCAGACCTCTCAGCCGGTCGTCGAGAAGCAGACCGCCGGAGTAATGGGTCGTTTCCGGTCTAAAGATACGCCTCAGATCTCAAAGGATTCGATCTCGCAGCCTTCACCAATCCGCGCAGAGTCAAGCAGTTCGGCAAGGCTCGGATCGACATCCAATGCTCCATTTGTCAACGTTCAGGCCATGGGCTCCGATGTCAGCTTGGCTGAGACTCAGCGCACTGCCGCGACCACAGCATCGGCTGCAGGCATCAAGCCCAAGCGCAGCCTATTCCGAATTAGGAACAAGTCGTCGGACAACATCTCCCTGTCTTCGACCGTCTCGTCGGCGTCGATGATGATCCGCAAGATGGGCAGCATCGGCAAACTAGCTCGCCGGAACAGCTTGATGGGCATCTCCAAGATCTTCAAGGACAAGCCCAAGGATGAGGACGCTCCCGTGCCTGAGAAGCAAGGCGTCTTTAGTGGCTTCCGCAAGAAAAACTCGAAGAAGGCTGAGGCTGCACCGGCAGCAGTGAGCCGCTCCACGGTGGAGATTGACCGCATGGGCGATGACGACCATGTCATTGCAGGTCTGTCCCCGGCTGCACAGCTTGCCAGGCAGCACACTGCGCGCTCCAAGGCCAAGGCCGAGGAAGCACAGCGGCGGGCAGCTGCGCCGCAGGTTGCTTCTATTTCTGAAATGGGAGCGGCCACTGGTGAACCCACGTGGGACTCAAACACCACGACCCGCAGCACCCAGAATACCGCTGTCCCGCGGCCCCAGTCTACCGCGTCGAATGGTACCTCTGTTGTCCAGGTCGTGCCCCGTAGTGACGGGCCCAATGTTGTCCAGGCAGTCCAGTACAACGCCGGCGATGTCGACAGCCTCCACTCGGCGGACGACACT
Organism: Apiotrichum sp. Y4204; assembly: GCA_025531455.1. Taxonomy (NCBI): domain Eukaryota; kingdom Fungi; phylum Basidiomycota; class Tremellomycetes; order Trichosporonales; family Trichosporonaceae; genus Apiotrichum; species Apiotrichum sp. Y4204. The sequence continues at coordinate 156,951 of JAMYHL010000066.1, read as the reverse complement.
GTCGAGGACCTTACCACCAGCATGAACCAGGCGAGCCTCCAGGACGACGACTTCCAGCCGCTTTGGACCCACCCTTATGTGGACTACAATGCTCGTCCCAAGAAGGGCATCCTGAAGCGTGAGTGCAATCTATTTTATTTGACTGACATTAGAAACGCTCTCGAACGAGAACATGGAGGACCAAGTGCTTCGTCAGCGGTCGTCATCGACCTCAGAGGCAGTCGTCCCGCAGGTTCAGGGTCCCCTTTCATCTATGCCGGCCCCGCTACCCGAGAAGATTGATGGCGTCATCCACGCGTCGCATTCGAGCTCGGCTTCGACTTCTGCTCAGACTTCGATCTCTACCGAGGCCGAGGAGACTTTGGACGGTGACAAGACGTATGACCCTCTGTCCCCCAACTTTTCGCCATTTGACTCTACGCCGATCGAGCTTGACCTCAAACCTGCCACCATCTACAACCAGCCGGCACACAACACGTCTGCGCCGTCGCTGCCATCCGGTGCCATGCCGGTGCCCCATCGGTCTATGACTGCTCCGATCAGGCGGCGTCTCGTCTGGGCATCGGAGTGTGCCGTCTACTGCACGTATGATGGTACTACGTACGACCGCCGCGCCGAGCCCGCCACCTGCAACCGTCTCACACCCGAGCTGGCGGCGGCCATCAAACAGGAGCTCAACGAGTTCAAGCTGGAGATGCCCGTCCACCCATCATCGAGGGTCTACACCCACTACTTTGCATGATTTCCTTCCATCCTCCGCATCGCACATGAACCAGTCTCCACACCAGGCTGTAGGTTTCCGCAAACCCACATGATATACCTAGCTCGACGAACACCACAAGGACGATGCTCGCCTGTTTTCATCTTTCTGTCCTCTCTGCATAGTCTTGCGACGCTTGAGCCTGTCTTGTTATCTCGCTGGCGCCATCGAACCGAACCAACACCCCCCAGCCTCGCCAGAGTGTACGCGGCATTGACTGCTGCTCTCTCCCCCTCTGCATCGTTTCCCTTGCCTTCGCCTTTCCTTGATTGTTCGATATCGGTTTTGGTTCCCGTCTGCCTGTCCTCGACCAACATTTCGACTGCTCGACCGTCTCTTGCGCCCCCACCAACATCATCCAGAACCCAAGAACCCGGTCTCATTCTATTCCACAGCCCCATCCAACCTATCCCCGACCCGCCTGACTCTCGTATCGTTCGTAAACAATCAAACCCGACCAGCATCTTTTGTTTACGTCTCCCCCGTCCTGTCCATTTCCCATTTCTCCTTTGTTTCATGAGATCGCTGCTGCAGAGAGAGGAGAGAGTAGAAACACACGCCGCTGTTGCTGTTGGTAGAATGCGATATGCAAAAGTGGTGCTTGTTGCCAGATTGTCTGCGGTTGGGTGTCTGTGTGTGTATGTGTGTGTGTGTGTGTGTGTGTGTGTGTGTGTGTTACGTTAGTTGGGAAGTCTGTTTTTGATTGTGCATCTTGTGATGTTGTGATTGCAATGTTGTGATTAATCATGATTGATAGATTGTGTCCGCATGGGTCGCATGCATAGTGTACGTGGCCCGACAGAAGTGATCGGTTTTGGCGGGAAGGGGGGAGATGAAGACAAAGGGGGAAGAGGAAGGAAGGAGGGAAGGGGAAATCCACCGATGGTGCGGCAAAAGGGGTTCTCTCCCTTTTATTTTCTTTCCTTTTGGTCTCTTTCCGGCGATTAGGAGACGAGGAAAAGACTATTAATAGCGGAAGCAGAAATGCAATACAATTCATCCACCTGTCCTTGGTTAGCTTGGCTCTGGTGACCCACAAGGCACGACGCCACCAACACGGCCCAACACAGGGGCGCGGGGGGGGGGGAGGGGGGGGGGGGAGGAGAACGACTGAGAGATTGATGCCCATTGTGGCTAGTGTGCAGCTGCTACACGGTAACAGAGAGTACAGATACTGGACATTGCATTGATTTGCTGCATGCTGTAAAGCTGTAACCTCGGCTGCCTGGCTGCTGTTTGTACCACGCGCACCACCTCGCAGCTCTTCATCACCATCTAGCATCATATCCCCCACACCTATCAGTCCATCACATTACATCCACCCTTTCAAGCCCCCCTCTCTCTCCCTCCGCCCTCCCTCCCCAGCCCCCGCTCCCCATCTATCTCAGGTAGCGCCATCCTCCAGCGGCCACATCCACCCACCCACGCCGCTACGCCAAGGGTTAGCGCCACGCACCATCATCCCTGGCTCGCGCCCTACAGCCTACAACCTACAGCCGCCGACGACCCCCCTGTCCCCCCGTCCCCCGTCCCCCGTCCCCCTGCTACTCGATCTCCGGGGCCTTGGACGCTTATACGCTAAACTCCCGCTCCTCAACTCGGTCTCGCAACTCGGTCTCGCGGACTCCCGGTCTCGCGGTTTCCGGTCTCGAAACCCACTGCCCGCAGCCCGAAGAACGACTCGCCGGCGACGCCACCTGATCTTGGATGCCACACCGGCCACACCGCGCCACTAGCCACTATAGCCACCATAGCCACTAGCCACTCGTTGCTGGCGGTCTGGCGGATCTCGCGACGCCACACAAAACGCATCCACATCTCCACCCATCACACACCGCACGCCGAGTCGTACACCCAGCAGCAGCGGCGCTTTGTTTGCTTTGAGCCGTGATTGATTGTGCTACTGAGCCCGCTCGTGCCGCCATTCCCGGCTCGTGTGCATATCTGCATCTCGTCTCTGGTCTTAAACCTGCCGAGCTGGCCGAGCACACGCCCTCGCTCACTGCTCGAGTGCTCGAGTGTCTAGGATCTAGGATTCCTATTCTTCCAAGGATTCCACAGGCCACTGGACGAGCAGCGTAGCTTGCACGCACCCTCACAAAGTGCGGCTATCGCGCTATTGTTCGCCCGCCGTCAACCGTCCACCCCTCTCTTCTCTTGTTCCCCCCACACACACCCTCATACCACATCCCACACGCCACATCTCGCGCACCCTGGACCCGACTGGCCCGGCATCGATTCATCGAACTCCTCCTCTTGTGACCTTTGTGTCGTGTGTCTCACCTGGCCCAGCGCTCTCGCTTTTCCCTCAAGCCGGGCACCCACCCCCGCCTCTGCCGTCTGCTGTTCCTGCCTGCACCCTGCAACCCCCTGCATCTGCGGTATTTGTTGTTTCCACAATACACAGACCAAGAGACCAAAGGGCCACTGGGGACCAACAGGATATTCTTCCAGGCCACCCATCACCACTTTCCTCTCTTTCCCTTCCGCCTCCATCCAGCGCGATCTGGCACGCCACCATCCACCTGGCCCGCTTTCAAAATCGCCCATCGTGCACCCACCCACCCACATCACTCACGCACAACCGCACGCCGCACCGGCCTCGTCCTATACCCTCTTCTCCGCCGACCTGGCTCCCGCAGCACACGTCTGCAGCAGCGTAGCATCTCGCTGCTCGGACCGTTTGCCGACCCGAAACAGCCTCCTGCTTCCCGGCCGGCTCACCGAGAACGGCTCTGGTCATAGCGCACAGCTGGCTCATCCACTCCATCTCCCTATCTCTCACCCTCAACGATCGTCGCCGAGCCCGCATCCCTCCCCTCCGGCCGGCGACATCACTCCCATCGCATCGCATCTGTTCCGTCATCGATCCACCATCTCGGATCGCGGCCACCACTTTCCACCCGTACGGCAGTCCACAAGTCTCCGGGCTCCGCGCTTCGCCTGATCCGCTAATTGTTCCCGCGATCCGCGATCCTCGCACTACGCACTGCACACCGCATCAGTGCACGCCAAATCTCGTATCCGTGACTCGTCATTGTTCGCGATCATCTCGTGCAACTCGCACAGCACGCAGCACACAGCACTCGCAACCGGTAAACGCGCCAACGCCAACGGCCTTTTGCACTTTTTTAGTGTGGGCGTGGACGGTACTTCCGGCTACCGAAACGTCGTGCACTCTGGGTACGGCTGTGGCTCTGGCCCCGGCTCTGGCTCTGACGCTAGTTGTCGTTCTGGTTCTGGCGGCAACGGGTCCCTCGTTCCGGTTGAAGCAGTTCGGCGTGGAGGGCTTCCAGGTGCGTGAAACCACAAAGCAAGCCTCTCGTCTGCCACCCTCTGCGCGTGCAGCCTGGCTTGCGCCGCACGGACCACCTTTGCACTGCTGTTACGCGGCGATTGTCCACGGCTGAGAAAGAGGGGAGCCTTGGCACGCTCGCACGCTCGTACGCACACTTGCACACTCGCATCGCACAGCAGCGACAGCGGCACCAGTAGTCGCAAGCGCGATAGCATTGGTGGTGTGCACACCACTCCTGCTGTGACGTGACCCGGCAAGCATACCCGTCGACGTACCGACATTGACGACGACACAAGCAGTGGCTGCTGTCCTGTCTTGCATCTGAAGCGCCGTCACTCTCGATCCACCACGACGTGGCCACCTGCCATCTCGTCTCCATCCCAATCTTGTTTCTTCCCATCCCTCCATCTTTAATCGACTTTTTCTCGTTTTCTCGTCACTTCTCATCTTCCGTACGCATTCTCTCCTCCTCGTTACGATTCGAACGATTTACGGTCCTGTCGCATTCTCTTTGGCATCTCGAGTATACACATATCACATCCACCACTTCCCTATCGAACACCCCCCTTGGCCGTCCTTTGTCTTCCCGCAAGCGTGACGCCGCATTCCCCTCACACATCCATTCACTCCACCAGCACTACCCGCATACGCCATGGTAGATTCGCGGATAGGCGCCGCGCCGACTGCGCTCGACACGCTGGGTATCGTCGACCTCAGCGAACCCGGTCCCTCGTCGTCGCACGCAATGTTCCGGGGACATCGTTCCACCGTCCTCTCCCAGCGCTCAGATGACCACACAAATGAAACCCTCGGCCTGCCGCCAGATGCACAGGTCATTCGCGTCCCAGAGGGAGAAACATACCGCGTCCGCGCAGTGTACGACTTTGCGGCCACCGACGAGAGCGCTCTGAGCTTCCACGCCGGTGACGTTATCGAGGTCCTCACCATGCTGCCTTCCGGATGGTGGGACGGCATGCTCGGCACTTCCCGCGGATGGTTCCCCTCAAACTACGTCGAGGACGTTGACGACGCGGATCTCGACGGGGAAGAGGACGTTGACGGGTACGGCAACTATAACGACAAGCACTACATGCAGCGCAATGGCGCCACTGACATGCTCGGCCTCGAGGAGCGCGGAGGATGGAACAACTGGGGCGGGGCTGATAATGAGCCCTCCTTAGACGACCTCGCGCACGAAGTCATGGCTGGTCGGGAGCGCGAGGCGTCTCGCGACTCGGGTGCCGGCCCCACACGGGCGGACGCCGACCCGAATGAGACGGCGCGACGCCTCGGCGCCGAACGAGAAGAGGTCTGGGTCCCGTCCCTTACTCCCGATGGGAGGGTGAGTGCAATCCGGAAGTTCAACGCTGACCAGCAGCTGTACTATCACAACACCCTGACGGGCGAAGAGTCGTGGTCAATTCCCGGTGGCGAACCGCAGCTCGACATTAGCGCAAACACGAGCCAGAACGGAGACGCTGCCAGCGAAGCGGGCGGAGAACGATATGGTGCGACGCGGGCATCCCGTCGCCCATCCGCGTCATCATCCGGCGGTCTTGTATCGGCACAAGTCATGGGCGAGGAATTCCGACCGCCACACGCCCGGGGTGGCCAGAGTGGCGTTCCCCACCCTTGGGTGGCACGACTCAGCGACGACGGTCGCAGCTGGTACTATTACAACCAGTCGACTGGTGAGACCCGCCGAGACCCACCGCCTGCATCAAATCGTGCCGAAGGCGCGGACGCGTCTCGTGCGGGTGCCCATGGCGCCTCAGCCGGCGGCCGCACGTCGGGACCAAATCGCCGCACAAAGGACTGGGAGGACCGCATTCGATCCTCCCTTGCCCCTCTTTACGCCGCCCCACAGCGTCCCACGCTCGTGTACTTGATGGACGCGGTGCACGACGCCATCACCCAGGTGTACGACGCCGCCCTTGCTGGTGTCCAGGCGGACGAGGAGCTCGCCGTGGCCAGGAGTACCCACACCGGCCTCGCACTCGCAATACAGCACGAGGAAGGAGCGGTAGAGGATGTCTCCGCCGCGATCCAGGCTGTCGTCACGAGTGTGCGCGACTTTGTGGTTGCATTCGGCTATGTCGGCCCTGTGATTCCCCCGCCGCGCGGCAATGACTCGACCATCAACGACGAGTCGATGGAACGGCCGCCATGGGCTGGGGACATGAGCCTCGTCGGAAGCTTGGGCCTGATTCAGTACATGACGCACATTGCCATCACTGCCTCGCGCTCTGAGCCGGGCAGCAATCCCTGGGGTGCGGTTGTCCGTGCCGCCACCAAGCTTCGCGCCGTTATCGACGGTATGCCGCATATAATGTTCACAAACGTCGCGCCAGAGGAGCGCACGGGTGTCAAAGGCCGTCGACTCGCCGCATGGTTTGGCACAGATGCCCTGGGAGACTTTATGTCTGGGCGCTTTGGGTTCGGCCCGTCGACAGAGGTTACACTGCGCCCGCTGAATGCTGAGACGGTCGCCGACGTGCAGAAGCTGCAGACTGAGCTGACTACGGCCATCGCGGCAGGAGCAACGGCGGACGACGGCGGCGTGCTGGATATCATCCGCGCGACGTCCCGCTTCCGTGACGCCGTCAGCCGCATCGACGTGGCGGTTGCCATTGATCTCGACGGCGACCTGAGCGACATGGCCCACCCGACAGACTCTCACCACGAGGATGTGCGCGCGTACGCCGACCTCGTGTCCAAGGCGCGTCATGCGCTACATGAGCTGGACGCGACGGCCCTTCAGCTCGACTCGGCCGCCGCAGACGTCTACCTCCGCTGGGACACCCCTGCCAGCGTCGACTCTACGCACGAGGAGCTTGGCCAGACTGTGGAAAAAGTCTTCGGTGCGCTCAACTCTCTTTTCAATGTTGCCCAGCAGCAGGCGACAATGCTCGAGCAGGGCCACGTTCGCGGTTCTCTCGGCGCGCGCTCGCCTTCGGCTATCACCCGCCGCGCCGCCTCTGCCCACGGGAGGAAGCAGTCGCAGATGTCGCTCGAGTCGCATGCTTCCGGCCATGTCGAGCGCCGGGGCGAGGGCCATGACCGGCAGGGTTCCGGCACTTCGACCGGGAGCCGCCGCACGCGGTCCACCGGCGCCGAGGCAGAGTTCCTCGAGGGCGACGACACGACCGTTACCAACACCGGGGGCAAGCGCCGCAGCCATCGCCTATCGCGCACCTCGCAGAGCGCGTCTGCCTCGCAGACCAGCTTGGTCAATGCCGCCCCGCGCCAGAGCAGCAGTACCACCTCGCTCCCGTACGGCCAGGAATCCGAATCTGGATCCACACGCGGCTCCAACCGTGCCTCCATCCTCAAGGCCGTACCCGGATTCCTCCGCCGCGACGACGCGGGATCAAAGATGAAGTCTGGCAAGAAGCTTGCCAAGCTCCTCGGCGACGACAGCATTGGTTCCCGTCTCGGGTCCATCCCCAGTGGTGCAGCGCCGGCTGCTCCCCCGCCACCCGTCCCAGCCCCGATGTCTGCACCGCCCGCAGCCGCCATCCGTACCGAACCCGCGTGGTACCTCAACACAGACTATCCCCCTGGCGAGATTGTGTTTGACGACAAGGGTTGTGTCAGGGCGGGTACGATCCGTGCGCTTGTTGTGCGGTTGACGACGCACGTCAGCTATGATAATGCCTTTTTCCAAGAGTTCCTCTTGACCTTCCGCTCGTTCGTGTCGCCCGCCGACCTGATAGAGCTGCTCATCGAGCGATATACGATTACCCCGCCTGAGGGCCTGCAGGGCGAGCAGCTGCAGGAGTGGCAGCTGCGGAAACAGACGCCTGTGCGATTGCGGTGAGTGACAATGGGATTGATGAGTGCTGATGGACAGTGTGGCCAACACGCTCAAGGCGTGGCTCGACAACCACTACTACGAGAAGGAGGACCTACACGCGCTGGATCTCATCGAGGACTTTGCGAAGAATGTCGTACCAGCAGGTAGCGAGCTCATATCGCGCCAGTTGCAGCAGCTCGTGGAGCGGAAACGCCGTGGCGACGATGCCCAGTCGCGCCGCGTGTTGACTTCTGGATCGCAGCCAGCGCCGTTGCCGCTGGCTCCGCGCACCCAGACCGGACGGCCGCTGCAACTGCTCGACATCCCGGCTCTTGAAATTGCCCGACAGCTCACGATCATGGAGAGCCAGTACTTCCAGAGGATCAAGCCGAGCGAGTGTCTACACAAGGCGTGGCAGAGCGATGCCGCGAGCGAGGTGGCGCCAAATGTCGGCTATGTCATCTTCACCGCGAACCGCCTCGCCGGCTGGATTGGACTCTCGATCCTGCGCGTCAAGGACGTCAAGATCCGTGCCACTGTGATCAAGCATTTCATCCGCGTCGGAACCGACCTCCGCAAGCTGAACAACTTCTCCTCCATGGCAGGCGTGGTTGCGGGACTGAGTTCATCACCAATCTCTCGTCTCAAGAAGACGTGGGAGCTGCTCCCGGAGAAGACGATCCGCGAATGGCGCGAACTCGAGCGGGCAATGGACTCGACCAAGAACTTTTCAAAGTACAAGGAGATGCTCAAGACGACCAACCCCCCATGTGTCCCCTTCCTTGGCTTCTACCTCTCGGCGCTCGTGTTCATCGAGGACGGCAACAGGGACATGGTCCCTGCGCCGCAGCAGGATGGCTCTGGCAGTGTCCCAATGACGCCCACTGCCTCGCAGACGTCGATGCCGCGTCGCCCAAGCAACGCCACTACCTCTACCGGCATGTCGCGGCAGTCCACCGCGTGGTCGAACGGCACAGGCACAACTGTCAACGGCGAGGGGCAGCACGTTCTGATCAACTTCTTCAAACGCCACATGACTGCCGACATTCTGCGTGACATTCAGCAGTACCAGTCGCTGCCATACAACCTCGCCATGTCACCGACCATAGCAAAGTTTATCGAGGAAGGCCTCGACGACGTTGCCAACGAAAAGGAGGACCTGTACGACATTTCCTTGGCCGTCGAGCCCAAGGAGACGGCACCGCCGCGATAGGACGTGCGGCCCGGGGGACCGATGCGGGTGCAGGTGCATAGTCATGCATTTGGCACTGTCGGCGCTTTCGACCTCCGGGCCCTTTAGAGCACTGCAGTGCACCTCATCTACAACTCTTGTCCCGCCCCTCCAGCCGCGCTGCCGCGGGCGCGCCACGAAAGGAGAATCGTATTCTCGTATCTTGCACAAAGGAGTATAGTCGTTTCCTACTTATTATGTCTCGCATAGTCTTGGGTACCGTGCAGGCGCACGATGGATGTATATGGATAGCAGCTAGTTGGAGTGTGCTTTTCGTGGCGTTTAGTTGTGACACAAGTGCGAGTCACGGGTCGGGCTGGCAGTATTATTGTGTCTTGGGCGTCGACTTGCGCACATCTGGAGATGGGTGGAGATTGCGGAGATTGACGAAAGACACGGTCGAATGGGAGATCTTGTTCTCGCGACATTTCCAAAATGTGAGGCTACGAAGACTGGAGGAGCTTGGGATACAAATACAGCCACTCAGCGCCATACATAAAGGTCCGTCCACCCTTGAACCATCAACATAACATCAGAATGCGTCTCCTCTTCACCCTCTTCACCCTCTTCGCCCTCCCGGTCACAGCCCTCCCCGCAAAAACAAGCACAAGCACACCATGCACAGTCGGCCCCGGCACACGCGAAGTCCCGAAACTCACCTACGCCGCGGGCGAGACGTTCCGCGTACGTTGTGCCCGTGAAGGCTACTATCTTACCGAGGACGCGTGTTTTGTGCGCCGAGAAGGGGTGGTTGTTAGTGGAGCGGTGCCGCCTTGTTAATATGTATTTGGGGTGTGGCTTGGGCTGTGCGAGCTTGGGGGGCTTGATGGTCGCGCGTCGCACCGGTGTTGGGAGGTCGTTGCGAAGACGGTGCGGAAGTCGTTGCGAAGACGTTGCGAAGATGCCGCGAAGGGTCCACTTGGCCACTTGACTGCCACTCACATCACACACTCCTCGACGCTCGAGAACATTCCCCGCTCTCGACAAGACGGAATAAGCTTGTTCCCCCGGCCGCCGGCATCTGCACCCATGACGCCGTACTGCTAAGATGCTTCCAACCCCCGAGTTCTCAGAATAGCTGCTCGTCCTCCGACGGAACCCCTCGCCGCTGAGTAACGGTTGTGGAGCGCGTAATGGGGTGCTGATATGGGTAGTGAGCTCATCATCGGACCTCGGACCTCAGACCCGATCGGCCTCCTCGGCGTCATCCAACTCGTCTTCGGACTTCGCCGTAGTACAACATGTGTCGCATTCCTGGCCGAAACCGGCAATCGGCAACGTCCAACGTGCAACTTTGGCATTGACCTTGATAGCCTCCGGCGGAAGACTCCATCGACCCATACTCGTCTCCTCCAACCTGCCTCTTCCATCTCCTCCATCAGGCGACTTCCATCGGATCCCATGCTCCAAGTTCCATGACGCACCCGTGTCCAAGAGACATCGTGACACCGTGAATTGTGGTAAGCCCTTCTTCTTGAACACCCACTGTCGACATGAATTCCAACTGCACAACTGGGGTCCACATCTACTTAGTTTTTGACAACCTCCTCTCGCACGTCTTGGACGCGATGAGATCATGAGATCATAGATTCCGCGTCATACCTCATCGCCTGGCTTATCGCCCTGAAGCCAGAGGTGTAAACAACAACAAACGTGCGACCCCGAACAACAGCAACACCTCGGAGCTGGCGTAGCTCCTTCGGCGTCCCAGCATTCTTCGTGCAGGTCACTGGAACAGGACACTGGGACCTTGGCGGGTTAGACTAGGGGCACTCCGTCACAGCTGCGCTCTATTTCGAGCTTCTCGGCGCTAGCTGCGAGATGAGTGGACTCGACGGGGCAGTCTGTAGCCCGGTGACGATGAGGTAACCTTCCACCCCACGTCGGGCTAGAGTTGACGTGTTGCGGATCGTGGAAAGGGATATAAACCCCCCGACTGGTCTCCCAACTCTCCAGTTTTCCACCTTCCTCAGCAGCACCTTCCAACTCCCAGCCCGCAACTCCCAGCGCCCAACTCCCAAATCCCACTCCCAACAGCGACACCACCCAACCCATCTACCACCAACTGCACAATGTTCGCCCTGCTCGTCTCGCTCGCCGTCCTCGCGTCCCACGCGACGGCCTTCTGCCCAGGCATCAACCAGGCGGGTCTCGACCTCCTCAAAGAGTTCGAGGGCTTCGTCGCCGCGCCCGCGCCCGACCCCATCGGCCTCCCGACCGTCGGATACGGACACCAGTGCCAGCAGGCCGGGTGTGCCGAGATCTCCCAGAGCTTCCCGCTCACCGAGGCGACGGCGCAGGACCTCCTCGAACAGGACATTCCGACATACACCAAGTGTCTCGGCGACGCGCTCTCGGGCTCGTCGGCGCCCCCGCTCAACGAAAACCAGTGGGCGGCCCTCACTTCCTTCGTGTACAACATGGGATGCGGGCAGGCTGCCGATTCCGACGTCATCACCCGCATCAAGGCCGGCGAGGACCCCAACACTGTCGTTGCGCAGGCCCTCCCGTCGTGGAACCATGCGGGCGGCGAGGAGCTCCCGGGCCTCACCCGCCGCCGTGCTGCCGAAGTCGCCCTCTTCCAGGCGCCAAACGAGCCCCAGGCGTTCCCCGGCTGCACGGCGCTCGGCCAGGGTAAGCGCCGCCTTGCGCGCGAGGAGCACGTCCTGTAATTTAGCCAAAGTCAAGTCCTGTAGCCTAGTAGTTGTTTGTAGCTGGCCCCGAGATGAGAGTTAAACTCGAAGTTTCATAGCAAAGTTGTGGTCATGAATGATGTCAAGATGTGGTCATTAGTCCAGTCCAGTTGTGGTGATGGTCGGATTAGTGGTGCATCTGTGCATCCAATATGAGTATACAATCACGACAACATGCCCTCACTCTCCCTACCACTTGATCTCGTGCACGAGCACGACCCGCGTCGATTCGCCCTGCCACCCGCGGTCTCCAGATGCGGACACGAGGAACCGGCACGTGGGGTCGACGACTGTGGTGTCAGTGGTCCGCGCAACTCCGGCATTCGTTTTGCACTCACTCAGACTCGAGATGATGCCGCCATGGTGGCCCGCAATAATGCGGAAAGGCGGGCGCGACGAACGCGATAGCTTCTCGGCCTTTTGCGGGTCATAGTAGTCGGCCACGTTCCAGAGACGAATGTTATCCTGCGACGCGGACGCGACGTGCCGCCCGTCGGGGAAGGCGACGAGGCATGAGATCGGGCCCGAGTCGAACGGCGTGCGCAGCGTGTGCAGTAGGCCGGGAGAATGCGACGAAGCCATGCGCGTGTCCCACATGTCGATCGTGCCGTTACGCCGTCCGGCGAGCACTTGGTTGCCGTCACCGAGCCATGTCGCCTGGATGTCAGTGAACAGCGCAGTAATGATCCAAATGTACTCACCGACATGCACCATGGCGGGGCCTTGTCGCCGGCCTGTAAACGCCCGACTGCACCGCCTATCCGGCGATCCACAAGCGTCACCTGTCCAGTCATGGAGCCGATGAGGAGCACATCGTTCGACAGTCCATGAAACTCTGCTGGTGTGAGGAGTGGCATGCTCCCTGCAGGCGCGGCGCGAGGGACACTCGGTTTGGGGAAGAGCGAGGACGGGGTGGCGGACTTTTCTGGCTTGTCTGGTGCCGGTGTCGGTGTTGGTGCTGGTGCCGGCGTGGGTTTGCTTGTCCCGGGAAGAGCGAGCAGTGGTGCCATCGGTGCTGGCGGTGGTGCTGGTGTCGGGACGGCGAGTGTGGATGCTGGCGGTTCTGCCATCGCGACATCGCCTTCGCCATCCGCATCCGCGTCGTCGTCGAACAAGGATCCAAACGATGCAGCGTCATCCGCTTCCCCGTCCGCATCAGCGTCGGCATCAGCATCAGCATCCGCGTCGGCATCCGCACCGCCAGCCGCATCCGCCATTGTAGCGTCCCCGTCGCCGTCCTTGGCCTCGGGCTTAGTCTCCCCCGAGCCATTCGTTTCTCGGTCGGCTTTGAAGAATCCTGGGCCGACATTGAGGTTCACCGCTGCCTCTGGCACGGAGACATGCACATTTGTTGGCCGCAGCCCGAGAGATGAGATCTGCGCACCCGACGTCGGATAGCTGCGCGTCGTCTGCCCAGTGTTCAAGTCCCATTCCTGTCGTCAGCTAAGCCCAGCACATCAGACGCACCCTCACTGTCCCATCCCAGGACCCGCTAATCACGCCCGTGTCGCCCGGCAACAGCTGCAGCGCCGACACCACGTTTGTGTGGCCCGTGAGGCTGTGGATCAGATGCCCTGGTTGGTGTCGCAAAGAGTAGAGGTTGATAGGCCCACTGTGCGTGCCCGCAAGCGACCACAGCCCGTCGCTCTCGCACGCGAGGGAGAACACCGGCTCCTGTTTTCGTGCTGGAGGATGGCCGTTCGCTGCTCCCTTCGTCGGGTCCGCTCCCGGGACTGGCACCTCTACCGGCCACCACCCGCGGGCAACTCCAGCCTTGCTGACCGTCTCGCCGAGCCCGACGACACTCCGCTGCTGGGCAGTCATCAGCTGCCCGCCGTTGACCGACGCCCAGAGATCGTACACCCGCACATAGCCGTCCTGACTCCCTGCCAGCAGATAGCTCATGCAGCTGGAAGACGCGAGGCAGTGCACGGCCGACGGGAGCGGGATGCCGACGATGGCCTCGACGCTGAGCGAGGCGGGCGGATCGCTGAACCCGGGGATGAAGAGCGCGCGCCGTAGAAGATGCGGCGGCTGTGCGGCCGGTATCGGGGATGTATCGCTCGGTTTGGGGGATTTCGGAGACGGGGATCGCGATTTGGTTGCTGCTATTGATGCTGGGGCGTGAGTGATGCCGGGCGGACTTAACTCACGCTCAGCAGTCGGTGGTGCGGGCACCGAGGAGCTATCGGCGACATCGTCGTCGTCGTCGTCCTTACCCTCATCGTCGTCGTCTTCCTCCTCGTCCTCGTCCTCATCCTCATCCTCGTCCTCATCCTCGTCGCCGCCCGCATCATCATCCTCATCTTCATCCTCGTCATCCTCGCCATCGCCATCCCCATCTCCATCCGCGTCCCCATCCTCTCCATCACCATCCATATCGCCATCCCCATCTCCATCAAACTGGTCGTCGCCAAACCTGTGTGTCAGCCGTTGTTATTGTCCGTCGTATATTGCCCGCCCCCGGCAAAGCGACTCCAGCCGGCAACTTTCGCGCGTTGGCCTCCACTAAAAGCACATACAGGTCCTTCTCGGCCTCCTAGCAGTCAGCATCCGCATGCACGCATGCCCAACCCACCTCGTCATCCTCCTCGTCCTCCTCGTAGTCGTTCTCGTCCTCGTCGTCGCTGCGCATGCTGGTGTTGTTGATGCAGTGGATGCGGGTGTGGGGGGTGTAATGTCGAGGACGGCTTCAAAATGTCGGCAGTGGTTGTGCCCTGGCTGCACGGCACCTTGGCAGCTGGCTGGCTAGCTAGCATGCTTCTGGGTGCATGCCGCACAGCGTCATCGCCCACACCACAGGACCGTCACTGTCACTCATCTGTTCCATCTCCCGACGTTGCAACAACATCCGTCTCTCCCACACATCTTCAACCACCTCTTCTCTACCACCCTCTGCATCCCATCGAATAGTCGCCCATCATGTCCGGAACCGGTCCCCGTGAGGCCATCTTGTGAGTGTAGCGCCAGGCCGTGCATCGCACTCCCACGACACCCACGCCGCCCACCCACTCATCGCCCCTTCCTCCACGTCTACCTACTAACCTCCAGCCCCACGCGCATGAACCTGACGCTCACAAAGGGCCGTCTCAAGGGCGCGCAGACCGGCCACTCGCTGCTCGCCAAGAAGCGCGACGCCCTCACGACCCGTTTCCGTGCGATTCTCAAGAAGGTCGACGAGGCCAAGCGCGCCATGGGCCGCGTCCTCCAGCTCGCTTCCTTCTCCCTCGCCGAGGTCACGTACACTGCGGGCGATATCGGGTACCAGGTGCAGGAGAGCGTGCGCAAGGCGTCGTACACCGTCAAGGCCAAGCAGGAGAACGTGTCCGGTGTCGTCCTGCCTGCGTTTGAGAGCGTGCGGTCCAATACGGGAAATGGTGAGTGCAAGTAGGAAGTGCGGTCTGAGATGGGGGACCTTTCGGGGAGCGTAGAATGCAACGAGAGTGGTGGGACTGTCACGGCCGAGCGAGCAGGGGCTCAACGCGGGTTGCGACGACAGCAACTTGTGCCGCACGGAAGTGCCCATCGGCACACTCCCCTTCGTCGAGCCGTGGATCTTCCCTCCTCCATCCGGATCTCCGCTGACAACAGACTTCAACCTGACCGGTCTCTCGCGTGGTGGACAGCAGATCCAGCGCAGTCGAGACACGTACGTCAAGGCAGTGGGCACGCTCGTCGAGCTCGCTTCTCTCCAGGTGAGATCGAAGCTTCTCCTGGAAACTCACACCAGACCGCATTCACCATCCTCGACGAGGTTATCCGCGCGACGAACCGCCGTGTCAACGCCATCGAGCACGTCGTCATTCCCCGTCTCGAGAACACGATCAAATACATCAACTCGGAGCTCGACGAGATGGACCGGTGAGTGGACGATAGGGATTGGTGGATGCCGATACCACCACCTCTCCCTCCAACTCTTCACTAACACTAACACCCCAGTGAGGAGTTCTTCCGTCTCAAGAAGGTTCAGGGCAAGAAGAAGCGCGACGCAGAGAAGGCGAACACTGAGCGCAAGTCCGCCAACGAGGAGGCCGAGGAGCAAGGCCTCGAGACGCACCGCGACGACGGCGTCGGAGGTGGTGCGGGCGGCGGCGGCGACATGCTCGACGAAAAGGACGCCGACGTTATTTTCTAGTTGCCTGCGTTAGAGGTGTAGGATGTATCGGTATGCTTTGGTTGGAAACGTGACTGGTGGTGGACTGGGTGGCGAGGAGGCGTAGTGATCAGGGCCGGTTGTAATCGGCTTCTCTGTGGTACTGGCGGTATTGGGATTCAGTTGTAATCAAAACCTAATTGGATTACAAACAACTTGACCTGGCCGTGTTCACCGCAAGCTGTCCGAAGCTCGGATTCATGTCAACAACACGGTCGCGGTGGTTTGTCGGCATCACTCCATCCACCAACCTCACCATTTCTCGTATCACAATGAGCCGCCCAGAAGAATCCTTCTTTGAGACAGAACGCCAGCGCCTGATCAACGAGATCTCCTCGGTACGTGCTGCGTGTATCTCAGCCCACAGCACTCACCCCGAAACTCACACGCAGGGCTTCGAGGAACTGTACACGCACACCAACATCCTGAACCGCAAGCTCGAAGAGGTGCACGGCGTCGGCAAGGAGTTTGGCTCGGTTGCAGCGCTCTGGGGCCAGTTCCTCGACATGGTCAAGGAGAACCAGGTGGGTCGTGCTGAGTACAAGTATGCTGACGGAAGAACGAGCCGCCCGCCGACTCGGGCGTGCCCGGCACTGGGGGCACCAACTTTGCGGCGTCGCGGCCGTCAAAGTAGCGAAGTAACGCAGAGCTCGTCGCCAGCGAGCACCCGTCAATGTCCCGTCATGTCCCGTCATACCCCGCACGAAATACCCTGTATGCATATTGTACATTGCAGCTGCAGCGTGCTATCCCCAGCCTGTCTAGCGCATCCTCTGTTCACTCTCCTACTGTATCTGTCGCCTCCCGTCTCCGTCTCGCCTAGATCTCATCGTCCTCCTCGTCGTCGCTCCAGTCCATGCCCATCCCGAGATCCGCGCCCTCCCCCTCATGCGCGTACGGCAGGGGCACGGCGCCGCGCTCGGCGCGCTGCTTGTCCGTGAGCGAGAGGTTGAACGGGAGCGCGAGATCCGCATGTGTCGTGGTCTTGGTGTTCGCCAAGGGAGAGACATTGACGACCTGGTCAAGCGGCACGGCGTCCCACCGTGTTCCTGAGCGGCGGAGACCCTCGAGTGACCGCACCATGCCCTTTGCGCCGCCGGTCGCCTTCCTCAAGAGGACCTGCACCCCGTACTCGTCGAGAGGGTTCACGTCCACCCCATCGGCACCGCGTAGCGCGAGGCCGTCGCCCTGCCCTGGGGAGAGGTGGTGCCAGAACCGGTCGTCAGTCGGGGGGAGGAGGAGCGCGCGCGCAGCGCTCTCCAGGGCGCGGGGTGCGTGCGGCGTCAGCAGCGCGAGAGAAGGGGAGAGGGTGGACGCGAGGACGTCGGTCGCGAACGTGCTCGGCGGGAGGGAGAGGATGAGGCGCCCGGGGCCTGGTGTCAGATAAGCTATGAAAGCGACGTACTTGTTAGTTTGGAGAGGATGAGCCGCAGGACGCGGAAGGCAGTCGCGACGCCCGCGTCCTCGGCGAGCACGTCCGCCGCGTCAATGTACACCTGTGTCGTGGGGTCGAGCGCCGCGCCTGCTGTCAGTGCTTGCGAATGTGATCTAATCTGTCATTGACCAGGATTGATACCCACATTTCTCGCCGATAGCCATCTCGACGTCCACGTCGGAATACCCCACCACCGCGCGCGCGAGGTCGAGCCCCGTCCCCGGACTGTGGGGGAGGAGCGCGATCGTGACCGCCGGCTGGCCGCTGCCCGTCAGCTCCCACATGTGATGCGTACATACCGGTCCTCGGCGCGCGCGACGAGCTCATGGATGACAGGCCGGGACGGGGCCGCAAGCGTGTCGTACACTACCACGAGGCGCGCGGGCGCGGTGCCGTCGAGAATCGTGTTCATCATGAGTAGGTGTGGAGGGAGGGGAGAGAGTGGAGGATGTTTTCGAAATTAATGTGCTGCGTGCACTTTGATTCCTGCTGCGGCCGTTTTGATATCGGAGTGTCGGAGGAGTGCCCTGGACTGCGATGGGGGAGTGAGTCACTACGTCTACCACTCCACTTTGCGTCCACCCCATCCATCACTCCGCAATGCCCCGCAAGATCATCATCGATACAGAGTACGTGCATAGGTCACTGTTGTCGCACGACTGCGGCCGTTCACCTCGTGCGCGACCATTGACCGCCGTGCGGCCCGCGCCTCAGCCCACCCATCCCATACCCAAGACTGACAGCAGCCCCGGCGTCGACGACGTGCTCGCGATCCTCCTCGCGCTCGCATCTGTGCGTCCTCCTCTGGCAGCGCTAACCCCAGCCTGAAGTGGACGTCGCGCTGATCACGCTCGTCTTCGGTACGTGCTGCGTCAACGACATTTATGACCTCTCCCTCATGCTCACTTCTCAGGTAACACACACGCACCCGCGACATTCGCCAACCTCCTCAAGGTATACTACAACCTTGGCCTCGAGCTCGCAACGACCCCCGGCGCGAAGGAGCGGTACGCCTCCCTCGCACGCATCAAGACGCGCGTCGCGATCGGCGAGGACGACCCCATCGGCGGCGCGAAGCATGTCGCGACGTACTTTGTGAGTTGCGACGAGCCGTTGGGTGGCAATGGGTGTTTCAGGCAGAGGTACGGCCTGTATTGTGGCGCGGGACGGGGAACAACCAGGGTGAAAGCAGTAATCACCCGGAATCGAGTGCTCTTCTTGCTGATCGCAGCACGGCCGCGACGGCCTCTCGAACATCTCCGAGACGCACCCGCAGTTCACGCCGCCGGCGGGGCAGGACGTGCTCGCCCCCGGTGCGGACCACCCGTTCATTGAGCTTGCGAACGTGCGGGCAGCCGACGCGATCCTCGAGCTCCTCGCTGCTGAGCCCCCGGGGAGCGTCACGATCGTTGCGCTTGGTCCGCGTGAGTAGACCGAAGCCTGGAGTGCTAGGCATCGTGTTGGGATCCGCCTCGGGCCAGAAGAAATACTGACGGCAGTCACCAACGTCGCGTGGGCGCATCGCAAGGACCCAGCGACATTTTCCCGTGTGCGCGAGGTCGTGTGGATGGGCGGCGCGCTCGACGTGCCCGGCAACACGTCCCCCGTGGCCGAGTTCAACTGCTTTGCAGACCCGTACGCTGCCGCCGAGCTGATGGAGGGCGTGAAGCGTGGCGCGTTCCATCTCACGTTTGCCCCACTGGACATCACGACGCCGCACACCATAGCCTTCCGCGATCTCCTTCATCCCGGTCTGATTCCGGGCGCGGACGCCGCCGCCTTTCCCCCGGCGACGCCGCTGCAGGCGTTCACGACTGCGTTCCTCCTCCGCGTGCGCTGGCTGCAGGAACAGTTTGGGCACGGCGACGCCATGGAGATGCACGACCCCGTCGCGATGTGGTACGCCATTGCGCATGCCGGGGAAGAAGCCGCTCCGGGCTGGGTCGTGTCGCATAGGAGTTTTGCGATTGAGCGTAATGGCGAGATTACGCGCGGCATGTGTGTCGTCGACCGCCGCGGGACGGGCGAGACGGCCACGGACCGCACGCAGGACGAAAACCTGACGAGCGGGAACGCGCACCTCAACCTCAATGGCACGGGGCTTAACAAGGCCGAGGCTGCCGAGGACAAGGGCGTCGAGGAGATTGCGAGGGATCTCGCGACGAGCCCGGTGTGCGACTGCGCGACTAATCCAGACGTTACTCCCGAGCAATGCCGCTGCCCCGCGCGCCGCCTGCCGCGCATGATCTCCCAGACGCCCGGCGTCGACGTTCTCCGCCAAACCCTCCTCAGCAGGGTGTTTGGCACGCAGGTGTAGAGTTGTAGAAGCCATGCATGTCACAATAGATGTCAGGAATCGAGATTCACTCCTGACGCTCCTCCCTCCTGACGCTCCTCTCGTTGTGCTAACCATGCATGTGCCATGAAACAGTACACAACGACGACAACGCGGCGCACCGCCCGACATGGACCCTAGTTGTCCGTGTCGGGCAGGCCGGGCAGAGCCGATCACTAGCGGCCTTTTCTACATATACAGTTGCTGTTGCCCGGTGGCCGGCCCAACGTCTTGCAGGCCGCGTGACACGGCCTGCCCTGACGACTACCCAAATCGACTCGACCCATAGCTCATCCGAGCTGCCTTGACCATGTCCTAGTGCGTTCACCTCAACCTGACCGCCAGCCCGTGCTGGTTCCGCAGGACCTCAAACTCGGTGCTCGCCCCGGACGCCGCCGGGCAGTCACCCCATCCTCCGAGACAGGCGACGAGATGGCGCTGGCTTCCTCCACAGACGTCCGCAACGCCCTCAAGACCCCAGAGCTCCGCGAGCGACACGGTCCGGACAGAGATCGTCCCAAACGCAGCCTTGACGGCCTCGGCCACTTGTGCAGGCGGTAGCGGGGAGCCAGGTGCGCGCTGGGCGGTGACGGGGTGGAGGAACTTTGCTGCCAGGCGGTGCGGGTGGGCGTTCTCGTTTGAACCCCGCATGAAGGGAAGCTCGACGGTGCGCACGCTTCGCGGGGAGCGCAGCGCAATACCAGTGTCGACACGGAATATCGCCGTCTGCGAGGCGTACACAGGCTGTGGCTTCTCGCCGTCCTTGGCAGGGTAGAAGGATGGCTTGTTCGACACGCCGACACCGGAAATCTCCACGGTGTAGCCCCAGTCGGCGGCGGCAGCAGTGGCCCATTCCTCGAATTCCTTGGCGGTCATCTCGCACTTGTGGTCGCTGTGCCGGAACACACGGTCTGTCCGACCGGTGGGGTCCGCAAAGCCACGCTTGTCACACGAGTCGCAGAGCGCGTCATGGTCTGGGAACTTTGCGTTGAAGTCAAAATTCTGGATAGTGTCAGTGTGGATTCGGAGTCGGAGAAGCTGGGAGCAACGGGCCGCACGATTGCCGATGGCGGACACAATGACGGGAAAATGGGTCAAAGCGTGGGAGCAGAGCCGAAAATAGTGGGAGACAGGGTTTGCGGCCAGCGTTCCGTCCGCGTGGCATCCAGGCTGGATGACGGAGGTCTCCGGCTTGGTCCGAACGTTCCTGGCCGGTCCGTTCGACCTCGGTCGATGCATGTGCCGTGACCGGACGGCACGACGCTTGGTTCTTTCTCACAATCCGAAGGCTGGGGAAAGGGGCTTGGAGACTCACAGGAGTAGAGACAAGCATCAGCTTGGGGCGATAGGTGCCCAAGGTAACAACACCGAAACGGGAGAGAATATGCGGCTCGAGATGCTCGACGAGCTCAAGAGCAACAATGGCCTCGTAGCCCTCGAGGCGTGCGTTGTAGCGCTGGATGTCGCCAAGCCAGACCTCGGACTGCATCGGCTCCCAGCGGGGAGCAATCTCTGAACTTGGGTCGAGATTCTGCATGGCAGATGCCATGACACTAGGGTTCTGGTCCACACCAGTGAGACGCTGTTTGTGAGCTGCTGAACAGTGGCGCCCCGTGGAGCTCTGCGCGGCATGTGTGACGCATGGCCGAGCGCTCACCGAGGTTCGCACTCACATTTATGAACAGTTCTCGTCCCTCGGGGATGTCGCCGGTCTCCTTGTCCATGATAGGCTTCTCGGGAATAGTCGACGGGGGCACCGACAGGCTCTGGAGCAGGCTTCCGGGTCCACAACCGAGGTCGAGCACAGACCGGACGCCTTCTGCACGGAGCACCTCCATTGCCCACGCACGTCGCTGGATCCAGAGTCTGGGATGTCAGCCGCAACTCTGGGGTATATGTAAACTCTGGGATGGGGATGCAAGAAGAAGGAGAACGTATTTGCACCTGCGCGGCTCCACCTTCATTGTCGAAGAGTCCAGACCTCATCTTGCGACTCTCGTGGCCTGTCGGCAACTCGTCTCTCGCCAGATGTGTGTGGCCCTTGGTCGGCCGTAGATGTTTCTCCACCTGCCCAAGGCCCCACCTGCCCAAGGCCAACCAGCGTGCATGGGTGGCTTTGGCCGTTTTCGGTGGCGCAGGTCGGTGGCTCAAGTGGCAATGGAGTGATCAAGTGACAAGGCCGGCCGGCGCCCACAGAGCCGGACTGCTGGAATGATGCTGCGCCGAGGATCGCGGGTTGTTATACAGCCGCGAAGGGCAGTAATGCACCGTGGTCGATCGACATAATCGCGCGCAGACGACCAAGGAAGGCAATGTGGTCGCCGCCAAGCATCATCGCCAAAATCACACGCCGGCACGCCGCGATGCCGGTGATGGGCTCCAGAGGGCCAATGGACGCGGCGTCCAAAGGACAAGGATGCAGTCCGATGGCGCGACGGCACGCAAGGCGCAGTGCGCAGCCTCGTGGAAAGAAAGACGACCAAGGAAGACAAAAGCGGGACACCATGCCACCCATGTGACACGATCCCTGTACTCACTCTGGGTTGAATGTCACGCCGGTAAAGTCGCTCACTTCGACCATGGACACCTCTGGGGTAGGTGCGCTGCTGGGGAGGGCGGAGGGGGAGATGAGGGGCGGGGACTGGAGGTCGTCCTCGCCGTTTGCGACCTCGTGCGGGGGGACGGGTGAAGCGGGGGTGATGAGGGGCGAGGCCATCGCCGGGGGTGCGGGGATGGTCGACGACGCCATGGTGGTGGGATGCCGGAGGGCCGGGGGAGCGGGGGAGAGGAATGGGATGAGAGTGAGGGGAGATGTGATAGCGAGCGACAGACAGAGAGAGGGAGAGAGATGATGATGATGAAGGTGATGGTTAGGATGAGTACATGTGCATGTGGATGGGTGCATGGCTGGCTCTTCTGGCTGCCGGGGACAGGCGGCGCCAGCCGTACAGCCGTACAGCGTACAGCGTACAGCGTACAGTCAAGGTTGCTCACCCTCCACTGTGGGGGTGAGTGTGTGTGAGTGGCGCCCACTGTAGTTGACAGTGTCATCCATCCCCCCCCCGCGCGCCCTGGCTGGTTTGCAGCACCAGCCAGGAAGAAGAAGAAAAAGAAAAAAAAACCTGTGACACCGCCTAGTACAAATTATTAGGCTCCAATTAGAAATGAATTCCAGGGAGATTACAAAACCCTGCCCTTGATTGGAATATGGAAACCAGCACCCAGCACAGGCGTTGCCCTGCTTTCCCCCAGGCCCCCAGCAGCGCCAGCAATACCCCGCACGGATTTTCCAACATTGTCCAACTGCTTTTCGATTTATTTTTTCTGGCTGAATGTTGTCGTATATGTCGTAGATTTACCCGTGGTGGTCATCAAAACTCTATGGCTCTATGGCCAGTTGACACTTCACGCATTCATGCCTGCTCGCCATCGTCGACAACGCGCATGTGTGTCTTCTTCCAAGAACGTACCATATCAAGAGGCAGCTAGTAGTGGGGAGGATAGCGCGCCAAGGCTGCTAGCGGTGGATCGGTGGACGGCAATGGGCGGATACCGCGCAATCGTGGCGAGCGGCAGCACCAATCATGCATGGTCACAAACTGAATTGCAGCAGAGGGGACCAAACGGCTAACTTGCACGTCATATCTATCGTCCCCAAGACACGAGACCGAGCAGCATGGTACCTACTCGGCGCACGGAGGGTGGGGCATAGCGAATGAAGCGACATACCGCAAGCGATCTCAGATCTCAGACACCATAAGCGACTTCACATACCTTGTTCAGCCAGAGGATAGATATCAAGCTATCAAGGGATCAAGGGACGGACATGTGCGCATCTGTGCATGTGCCGGGCGCATGCCGGCGTGTGCTCTGGTGCTGGTGTGCCGTGTGCCGGTGTGCCGAACGTGCCGAGGACAATACTCGGCCTCGGAGCCTGTCGTCCACACGCGGTCCTGATTACGGTCCCTTTCTGAATTTCTGACACCTTGCTGGTACTCCGTCTCACTCTGGGGCTGTAGGATTCGATATCGACCGCCGGGATATGCGCCGAGAACACCCCGAGCCGCATCCCATGCGGCGGCGCGGTGGCCAGGCCCAGACCGACGACGGCGACAGCCAATGATCACCACCCCTCGCGGCGCTGGCGCGACAACTACAGCCAATGCCGTCGTCGGCGCATGGCGACATCTCTCGCGATCCATTGCGGGGCAGGGCGGGGTGCGGGGTATGTATGGGGTATGGAGAGGCTAGGGCGGACAAACTACCGCCCCGACTGTCCAGCAATCCGGAGCAGTCGCCGCCTCGTGTTCGTTCTGCTACATACGCCGAGACACGGAATCCGTTCGCGGACTCCACGGAATCCCTCCACGAATTCCATACACGAAACGCTAGCAGCGATCCCTACACGGAATCCCTACACAGAGTAGTACGTCGCGTTATTCCAATTGGGATCTCAATGGCGGTAGAGACATAGAGTTGTGGCGCGGCGGGTGTGGACTCGTGAGCGCGTGTGTGATTCGAGTGGACGCAGGGAAACGCAGGGCCCCAGGAAATGCCAGGATGCGGGACGGAGAGGGTAGTCACGCCGGGGTGGCGGAGCAGCACTGCTCCGAGCCCAGACGGACTTGGGACGCGAGTTGGCTGCCGGTGCTATGCTCTGTGCTCGTTGGCGACGCAAGGGCACGAGGCAATTGCCTCCCTGTCGTCCCTGTCAATGAATGTCGTTCCCCAAGAGTAGGTCCAGGCCATTCCTCCCCCCAGTCCACATTCAGTCGAGCCCCGTAAGCTTGGCCGCGGCTAGGGGAACGAGCAGCAGCAAACGAGGGAGATAAGGTTTGGTTATTGGGCATGCCGCGCCGTAACATGCCGTGCCGAACGGGGAATTGCCTCTGATTGAAGCTCTTGAAGCCGCTTGACTCTGTGATCCCATTTGTTCCCCAGCTGGGCGTCCACTCAGTCCACTGCCTCCTTGCCCACATGCCACACAATCTGATCGCAAGATCGCAACGCCCCAATCAGCTGCCACAACTGCCGTCCTGCCGCTGGGATCTGCAATCTGCAATCGCAAGAGACCGAGTACCGGCTACCGAGTCTCGGTTCGATCGGGAATGAGCCGCCTTTTGTTGTAGGTGTAGTCTTACATGCATGGTATCGCGTCTGGTGTCTAAGCTGTATGATATGTGCAATCTGCGGCGATCTTCTCTGGCTCCGCCTCTATGTCTCGTGGCTGCGGCCTGCCTCCCAGCAGCCTCTCACTCTTCCTAGTCCTCCTCAATTTCCATAGCACTCGACTCAAACGTCGTGTCCGCATACACGTGTCGCGAGTGGCGCGCCGAGTGCTCAAAGTGCGTCATGTGCATCTCGCTCGCGTCGAGCGTAATGTCGCGGCTTTCGCCCGCTTCCTCAAGCGTGAGCGGGTCGGCTTCAACAGGGAGCGGGCCGAACGCCGCGTTGCCCTTTGGTACGGCGAAGGGGTCGAGGTCGGCGCGTGCGATCGCCGCCGGAAGGCCGGGGAGTGTCGTCGGGTCCAGAGCTTCGACCTGCTCGCTGAGCGCCATCTCGAGGAGCACCGTCGCGACGGGGTCTTGTGGCGCGAGCGAGAGCGCAGTGTGGTACAGCCTGATCGCGGTGCGGATGTCGCCTTCCAGCTGGGAGAGAAGGGCTTGTGAGGCGTACGCCGTGTGGTTCAGCGGATCGAGGCGGATCGACTGCACGTACGCTGCACGCGACTCGGCGTGGCGCTTTTGCAGGCGCAGCGCGTGGCCGAGGTTGCAATGTGTGGTAGACCAGGTGATGGCCGCACCCTGCATATCACCGGCACCTGCAACCGCGCGCTCAAAGTACTCGACTGCCGCGGCAAAGTCATCCCTGTTATACGCCGCCACACCAAGCTCATTCAACAGCAGCGGGTCCGTCGAGTTGAGCGCTGCCGCCGCGAGGAAGTGCTCCTCCGCCAGCGCCGACTGCGACAGCTGGAGATACTCCTGGCCGATGAAGAGATATGTGAGGTGCGAGCTGTGTGTCAGCGTGGTTCCTGCTCCTCCACCAGTCACCACTCACCCAGGAAACAGGCGTTGCGCGGTAGAGTACGCGGTGATGGCCTGCTCGTGCTCGCCCTCCCAGGCGAGACTGTGCGCAAACGTGATCCACGCGGGCCCGAAGCGTGAGTCGATGAGACACGCCTTGGAAAAGTATCGCCGCGCCTCGGCCCAACGCTTGCCGGCAAAGTACCACAGGCCGACGGCATACCACGTCGTGGCCATGTGAGGTTCCTGCTCGACGAGGTCGTGAGCAAACATGAAGATTGTCGAATGTAGTCGCGGAATGTGGTACATGCACGCAAGGTGCAGCGGGAGCGCGGTGGGATGTCCCGGCGTGCGGCGCAGGATCGCGGACGTTATCGCGTAGCAGTCCTCCCACTTGTACTTTGCCAGCATCTCCTCGGCGCGGGCGACGAGCACGTCGGGGTTCTCCGCCAGGTCGGGGTACATCTCCACCAGCTGCCTGCGCGCAGCAGCAATCTGCGAGACGTGCTCGTCCTTGCGCAGCTTGGAGATGTACATCAGGCGCACAAAATCCGCTGCCTCCTGCGGCAACTGTTGGCGGTACGCGAGGTTGTTGATGAACTCCCATTCTGGAGTCAGTAACAGATAGTAGGATAAACTCACCCTCGGTTGGAGTCATCATCTTGCCGTCGACGAGCTGCCGGAACGCCTCGTAGTGTTTAACGTCAATCACAAGGGCCTCCATGAGCGACTCCTTAGCGAGCGCGAGGGAGCTGAGGCGGAGGTGGAGCATGCCGCGGACATAGCACAGCGACGAGTGGAACTTGAGTCCGCCATCAAGTGACGGCTGGCTCGAGGCCGTGGGTTCAGGGAACGGGTTGCTCGTGCCGACGACGTCCAGCGCCTCCTCATACTTTTCCTGTGCCATCAAACATTGTGCAAGGAGATACCGGCACGCGAGGTTGGTGGCGAGTGGTCGCGCGGTGAACTTGTCCTCGCCCTCGTCGTCCATCACCGCCTTGCCCTTGCCTTTGTCACGGCGTGGCGGGAGGGGATCGGTAAGTAGCCGTTCCGCGCGGATATAGTTGCCGGTGAGGAAGTACGACTGCGCGACCCAAAATGCATCATTTGCGTCGCCTGCGTTTCAGTACAACTCTAGCAAGGTCATGTAGCTGCACCCACCAGTCAAGCTGAGAATCTTGTCGCCCCAGAAAATCGCCGTCTCATGGAGCTGCTGAAGATTCGCGTCGTGCCGCCAGACACGCATAGAGTCCACCATGTTCCACTCATTCGTCTCGTCCTCCTCATCAGATTCGTCATGAATATTATGATGGTGTTCGACGCCGAGCCGTGATCGCGAGCGGGCAGGACGCGGCTCAGAACCAGGAACATGGCGGAGCGGCGAGCGCATGCGCGGCGACACGCGTCCCATGCCCATGTGTCCCTGCTCTGCAGAAGAGAGAAACACGCGCCGCCCCTTCGCGCCCTTACTTGGCGACGCGAACATTGAGCCATCAGAAAACGACGCCGATGTGTCTGTTGGGTTCAGGCTGAAGGACGTGCTTAGCCGCACGGCGCTGCCGGACGCGGCGGGGAGAAGACGCCGTAGACCAGGCGCGTACTGTCCCGGTGGGGGAGTGTGGGTGGCCATCGGGTGAGAGTGTGAGTGGGTTGATGATGGAGAGAGTGTTGTTGCCTCGAAGTTGTTATTCTTTTGATCGTATGGCTCTAACAGAGTGGTCGACAGACACACATCCTCCAGACCAAACACGAAACGCAACAACAAACAGTGTGATTACATAAAAGGACTAATTCTGATCCCGCGGGAGATGGTGCTTGCGACTGTGGCGCCGGCCGACGATCGACGAGTTTATTGCGCTAGCTGCACTGCTGCGGTCCTTGGATTCTTCGACGGCGCGACGGCACTAGAGGGCAAAAAAAATGCACCTGATTGAGCTGACAGAGCGATGCGTATCGGGCTGTCTGCTGATTCATGGTGAGTTGCGCGTATTTGCGATTCCCGCAGATCCGCAGGATAGAGAGCCCCGAGGATGAAAAAAGCCAGAGGCATTGCATTGGCAGGGATTCGAACCCTGGCGCATTTTCATACACTGCGAATCCGATCGGACAAAGCTCGTAAAGCTTGAATGCAGCACCTTAACCACTCGGTCACCAATGCTCGAAAATTTTCGCGAGTGGCCTTTCTTATATGAGCGTGAAGCCTTTCGTCTCTCACCTCTGCCTCGATTGTTGGTCTTGCCTGTGGATGCAGATTCGGGCTTGCTACTCTTCTTAAACGCTCCTTGGAATACTCTGCCAAAAATTAGTATGCTTAGGTACAAAACTATATCCCGAAGGCGTTATGGGGGGCGCTAGAGCTGGAGCTCTGCAAGGGTGGGTCGTGGGTAGACACAAGTATGGTGGTCAACGAAGAGCAGATTGCCCAGATACCCCGGCTCACGATCCACCCGTGCAGACAACTGAGAGGATAGCCAGTCCAGCAGTGCTTCCCCTTTTTCGATTGCACATTCGTCCTCGTATTCTTTGAGCATGGACACTCTTCCATGCCCTGTGCCAAACTTCTGAACACCAGTCGTCAAGGTCGACGACTCGCATTCGCACCACTCCTTAAACTTCCGTCCGATATGACCAACAGACCTGTTTCTTGTTTCCTGCACGTATCTATGCACTGATTTAGAAAGCAAGGTCGCATACAAAACAGCGCACGCACACCAAACGGAGCCCAGTGGAGCCACAAGTCAGCTTGCAGGTTGTCGGCCTCTGCAGTCCGTCTCGATCGCCAACAGCTTCAAACGTTGAAAACAAAAGTGACGTCACTCGATCGCCGTCGCAGAGGAACCCTGCCCGAGGTACGCGGATCCGCTCCAGCTATCGGCCGAGGGACCGGAGACTGGACGGATCGAGGGACGGGGCCTGCCCTGTGCTTCCGGTGAGGATCCGAGGATCCGGGGTGGATGGAAAATTGCGGGGATCAGCTCTGGAGAGGATGGTATACAGGATGAACAGGATGATATATTCATGCATACACATCGTTGTGTTGCACGAGTGTATCTCGTATCTCGAATGCACGCACGCGACACATGTGGGACACACGGGCCGTGCGCGGCCGTGCGCTGCCTTGCCTGTCCTACGTGGTTCATGGCGACCAACAGCAAACAGACGCCAACAGTGGCAGATCTGGAACATTGGACTGAGCTCTGACGGCAGTGTTTGCCCGTGCCTGGCACCTTTATGGGTCCGCCACCCACCACATCCCCGGTATTTTTATTTTCAAGCTACAGAGTGCACAGGGGCCAAGAATGGCCAGGCACCGCAGGAACACCGTTTCGTCTGAAAGTGGAGGGAGGGGGCTAATAAACGAAGTGGGGCCATATAGCCATATTTAATATTTCTTAATCGATAGTCATGCTTGCTGATACTACAAACTTCCTATTCGCGTTCTATTCGCGCTATTCGGCGATCAATCACGAGCATAATGAGCATGCCGAGTGCGCAGTGCGCCCCACTCGGCAGATGAGACAAAGGATCTGTGTTCGGCATTGTGGTCGGTTCCCAAAGGTTCCCAGTTCCCCAGTCATAATGCGGGGGGTATCCAGCTCAATGAGAATTGTCTCTCCCCAGCCAAAAGGCCATGGGTCTGTCCGGGGGGGGCGTGTATCTCTCCGACGTTTGTCAATCATCCTTTCCCCCTTGGATCTCCCCTTGTTGCAGGCATCGCATATCGCGCTATCCTGCATAAATGTTACTTGGAGGCCCGTGTGCAAAGGGGCGAAGCTCGTGCGCACCCACAGACCACAGGCCACAGGGCCTTACTGGGATAGCAACACGCTGCTGTGCACTTGCGGACCGTGCGCCCGTGCTCCGCGTGTTTACGATGATGTGTCGAGAAAGTCGAGGTCCGAGCTCAGGCGGGCAGTTTCGGTGGTATGAGCGCCCTGTGTGTGCTGTCATCTCGGCGGTATGCAAGACGTCTGCCGGGTAACGGCATTGTGGCGGCGGCGGCGCAGAGCGTCCAGAGTCCGGAGCGTCAAATATGCGCCCATAGCCTCCAGAGCCCCAGCCACGTTAGTACAATGTGTGGCATGCATGCCCGTGCCTGGCTTGCCTGGGGCAGAGGTTGTCTGATGCATCTGGTGCTTGCTTCTTCTCCCCTAGACTGCAAACAGCGCTCTCCGATTTCGATCTCCCCTCTCCTCTCCTTCGGGGCACGCCCAAGGCCCAAGGCGTCAGTTGAAGGCGTCAGTTACGCAGCCCAGCCGTGCACCTGGCACCTTGGCGCATTCTCCAGCTCCTCCTTTGGTGCTTCTGCGTTCCCTCCCTATATACTGCCTACGCCCTATAGCCTGGACCTGATCTAATGCCACAGTTGACTGGATAACTGTTACCACGAAATCTGCCCAATTGGTCCACACACAGCCAACCAACCCAACCGGTCTCCTTTCTCCCTTTCCCCCCTCACCCCTCACCCCTCTGCCCTCTCGCCCGGGCTTCACTCCATTCCATTCCATCGATTCATCTCCTTTCCACCACAACCACAACCACCACCCTCTCTCAACTCTCGACATTACATCCTCTTCTTCTCCCCATCCATCCACCACACTCCTCGCTCAGCATCCCTCCCTCGCATCCTTGCGCCGGGCCGCTATCCGAGGCCAGTCCATCAACACCAGCCAACGTTTCCTGGATCCAGACCAGCTGCAGAGCCGAGCCGACAAGTGCACGGAACTCTGAGCAATCGGCACACCGGGACACCACACGCACTGGGTCTTTGCGCACACACGCGCAGCAGCCCAAGTTCCAGTATCCAACACACACGGCTTGCATTTTGTGTTTCCATCAACATCATCATCCACAACAATTTCGATTCCTCCAACTACTCCCTCCACTACTCGTATCCCTATCACAACAACTATCACTACTAACGAGCACATCTGAGCGACCCGTGTTCACCACCGTCAACTAGTCATTGCTCAATCATCTTGGTCGAGGTCTATCCTGTGCAATCCACATCATGCAACCTCCAGCAATCTACAATGTACGTCCTTCTCACATCCACCCTTCAGCGACTCGCCCGCAAGCTGCCGCACGACTCAGTACCCTTGCTACAAGCGGCGCTTGATGGGCGACTGTTGTCCCCTCTCCATCCATCCACAAACAGCCTCCACATTCCCATTCTTGACTGCCATGTACTGACACTCGCGTTCTCTGTTACTGTCCTTGATGCGCCCTCTTTGACGATCCTCGGTGCCATTTGTCTTCCGTCGCCTCTCCCTCGTCATTGCGATCCCCCGTGGCTGCTGGATCCAAACTTGATGGCATCACCAAACTGCTGCCTGCTTCCCATCGATCTCCATATCGCGCCCCTTTTTCTCCCTGATCCTTATCATAACAGCACCATCGCTTGCCCCCAGCGGCTGCTCCCTCGAATGCGCCTGGGGCGATTCCTCCTGCCTCTGTGCAGAGGCTGAACGAGTTTTTCGATCTCATCAAGCAGGAGGTTGAGACCGTCGCCCAGGAGGGCACCATGTGGAAGACCCAGAGGGACGAGTACGAGGCACAGCGTGCGTAGAATGCGGCGAGGCGCGGTCCGGGTGCACGGCTAACTGTTCAGTTAATCAGCAGGTCAACGAGCTTGGCTTGATCAGGAAAACGTTGTATGATCTCGAGCAGGCGCATGGAAAGATCCGGCAAGAGTGAGTAGCTCAGAGGCTGTCCATCAGCTCCATGGCTATAGCACCGCGGTAGCATCCAAACAGTCGCTGACAAGCAGGTACGAGGCCGAGATTGAACGCCTACGCCGCGAACTGGAAGTTGCACGCGGCGGTGGGGGTGGTCCTGTTGGCCCCCCTGGCAACGGGCCAGTGCCTTCTTCTCCCCCGCACCTCGGGCCCGGGTCGGAGCACGAGCGGGGTGGTCCCGGATATCCTCCATCCCATCCGCCTCCGATGAATGGTGCAGACGCACTTGTCTGTGAGTGGAACCAAATAAACCTGTCTCTAACTCAACAGCTCGCTCTCCATACCCTTCCGCTCCCATCCCCCGTCCCATGTCCACCAGCCTTGAGCGCGACCGCAAGGACTCCCTCTCTCTCATGGCCCGCAACAGCCCCGCCCCGCTGCTCTCCGACCTCGACCCAGAGAATGTTTCTCGAGAGTTGAAAAAGGAGGGGTCCGACTGGTTCGCAGTGTGGTCTCCCCAGTCAAAGAAGTTGCTTGATGTGTCGCTTGTACACTCTTTGGTGCACGAGACTGTCGTGTGCTGTGTCAAGTTCTCCGCCGACGGCAAGTACCTCGCCACTGGTTGCAACCGTACAGCACAGATTTTCGACACCAAGACGGGTGCCAAGGTGTGCGTCCTCTTCGACGAGAGCGCAACGCGGACTGGAGACTTGTACATCCGCAGCATCTGCTTCAGCCCGGATGGCAAGTACCTGGCAACTGGTGCGGAGGACAGGCAGATTAGGGTGAGTCCCGCGACGATTGTCAGACGGGCTCTGTGCTGACGGCAGATTTGGGACATCAAGGCGCAGCGCATCCGTCACCTCCTGCAGGGCCACATGCAGGAGATCTACTCGCTCGACTTCAGCCGGGATGGACGCTACCTCGTGTCTGGTTCGGGTGACAAGTCTGCGCGTGTTTGGGACACTGAGAAGGGCCACTGTGTTGCCGACCTTCGTATCGAGGACTTTGTACACAACGAGCAGGGCCCGATCGATGCTGGCATCACTTCTGTTGCTCGTGAGTTACAGCAACCGTTGCATCAACTGACATCCAGTCTCCCCCGATGGAAAACTTGTCGCCGCAGGCTCGCTTGACACGATGGTGCGCGTCTGGAACGTGCAGACTGGCCAGCAGCTGGAGCGTCTCAAGGGCCACAAGGACTCGGTCTACTCGGTTGCCTTCTCGCCCGACGGCAAGTCGCTTGTCTCTGGTTCGCTCGACCGCACTCTCCGCGTGTGGGACCTCTCGCAGACGAAGCGCGCCGTCGAGGCCATGCCGGCGGGGTCCAAAGAAGCGGTGGAGAAGGGTCTCGGCACCTGCGCAAATACCCTCAACGGCCACAAGGTGAGTTATGATGATGATAATGAAGCTCAACTGACATCAGGACTACGTTCTATCGGTCGCCATCTCGCCTGACGGACAATGGGTTGTGTCTGGATCCAAGGACCGCTCTATCCAGTTCTGGAACATCCAGGACGGCCACGCACAGTTCCTGCTGCAGGGCCACAAGAACAGCGTCATCTCGATCGACCTCGCGCGGTCAGGTGGCCTGCTCGCGTCGGGCTCGGGCGACTGCCACGCACGTATCTGGAGCTATGGTCCTGCCGATACAACAAACTAGGAGCGGCAGCGAGTGCAGAGAGCAGAGGGCTGAGAGCAGGCAGCCCAGCATAGTGCGCGCCAGGCGCGACAGCTGGCCAGCGCCGACGCCGCGCCCAGCGGCAGGTAGATAATGTGTCGAAGACGTATACGTATACTGTAGCGGATCGAATCGTAGAGTTGGGATGCAGCTATGTCTCTGAGGGGCGGGGGAGGGGTGCGGGATTGTAGAGCGTGATGCCTAACATGCAGCCGATCGAGCACGACGAGAACTAGGGACGAGACCGAGGACCGGGATCGAGGACACCGAGATTGGAGACGAAGGACGAGGCAGCCTTGCGGAAAGCTACCTTGTTCGAGCAACTACACTGACAGCACCCGCGATTAATGGAACAGTCAGTTAACGTCAGGTAGTCTTCGCCATCAGAGCGAGCACGAAACACATACGCGTAGAATTCGGCAACAATATCGCAGCCGGCACAATACGCAATCTGGGAGATACAGCTGCACTCGGAGCCAGACTCGACTCAATACAGAGTATACTAACATGAGACACCAGACACGCGACAGAGGCTAACGGATAACGCGTCACGAGTGATGGTTCGGCCTTGAGCCAGGAAAGGAGATCTAGGTCCTAGATGGCAGTTACAAATTACGCGTACAGTCCGACCCCGCGGCACGACGCGACGCCGTGATTCGTGACCTCCCCGCTTTCCTACAAACCGCAAGGCCGCAAAGCCTTCTGCCTTCACTGGCGTTGGGCCTCAGCGCGACCTCTATCCGCCGGAGGTTGCGTTGCGGGAAAGACGGGGCGGGGTCGGGGTCTGGCGTGCGGGGTCCGTGCGGGGTACCGCGTGAGTGCGCCACGGGGGAGACTCTAGACTATCGAGGACTATTCGAACTCTTGAGGCCTAGGGTGCAGGGTGAGCGGTTGGGCACGCGATCAGAGGGAAACAATACGCGGTGGTGGAATCCGGGGCCATTGCCGGAGAAAGGCCGTGGGGCCATGGATCCATGGAGCAATGAGGGGCTCTAAGGGCTCACTGCTTCACGGGGGACACTCCAAGGCCTAAAGCCCAAGGCCCAAGGTGACTCATGTCGACTCACTCTGCGCGCTCTGCACACTCGGCACACTCTGCGCCACGCGCTCAGCTGGGCCCGTGCGCTGCCGGCGCTGCACACGCTGCAGATACTTATTACAGTAGATCACCGCGAATCAGCAAATCCATCCGGTTCTCCTCGGCGTACGCGCGCACGGGCTCTGTGCGCGATCCGTGCGCTGCCCCAAAGAAAATGTACTGCCCAAAGGGACGAGTGGAGGGTTGAGGCTGTGATCCGCGGAGGCCATGAAGCATGGAGCTCGTCATCGAGTCATCATTCTCTCGCTCTCTATCCTCAACAACGCCACCGTCGTCTAGCAAGTCACTCGTCACTCGCGCCCCTGTCCTTCTGGCCTTCTGGACCAGGGCAGGCGAGTAGCGTGAACACGGCGTGAACGCAGCGTGTAGCGTGTGGCGTGCGTCTGGGCCATCTGGACCGGCGGGTTTGGGCGTGGCGGCTCCCCCACCAGCTCTGCCCCACAACAGCGGGCCGTGGGCCGTGATGTGGTACTCGGCCTGTTGTCCTGTCCTGATGTCTGCTACCAGGGCACACTATCGATCTATTGAGCCATTGTTCCTGCGGTCGTGTGCCGCAACACGTGCTGCGTGCAAGGCGTTGACGTTCGGGCGTTCGAGCGTTCGCTAGCGTTCGTTGTTAGGTTGTGAGCCATTTCGCGTCTCGTGCCTTTAGTCTCCACCCGCCACCGCTCCCTGTTGGTCTTCTGATCTTCTGATTCCCTTTGTCGCGTTCGCGTGTGACGTGAAGTAAACCTCGCGAACCTCCCGACCCGTTGTTCCAGCTTTCAGTTCCAGCTCGGTTCCTCTGCTCCCAACATACCCCACAATCCCACAAACAGCAGCCTCATCAGCCTCGTCCGCTATCGGCCCACCTCCACTCCGCTCGTCGGCCCAACCTGCTTGATCTGGTACCTGAAGAAAGGACGTGTTCTCTGGATCTCTAGCTCTCGAGCCAGTCCTGCCGCTCTGCGGCGCTGCCGGCGGTCCACACACGCGCATAGAACCAGCGGCCCTTGGGCCCCGCCTTCCCACACTTCATCTGCCCCACAATTTTGTGAGCCAGACCATTGCATTCTGGCAATTGTGCAATTGTGACGTTGTTGAACACGCCACCCACGACCTTTCAACACTGCCGCCACGCCACTGCATTCCAGATCAAGCTTGACACCGCCGCCTCTCGACGTCACGAGTCGCGACTTTGGTCGGACCATACAGAGCTGGAATTTCGTTGTTTCTCGTGTATCTTGTTTGGCTTTTTCCCCGCATTCCTCTCAACTCTCGAATTCCTCGAACTCGTATCTCCCTGCTGTACACTTGCTGAGCATTGTTACCAACAACCTAACGACGTACAACACCCACAATCTTGCACTCGGAGCCTCGCGATCTGCTGGCTCCGATGAACTCGCACAACTTCGACTACTACAGCGTCCTCGGCGTGGACCGCAATGCGAGTTCGCGTGATGGTGAGTGTTCTGCGGGCACATGCTCGGCATCACACCAGCTGCGTGAGATGCAGAGCACAGCTGTCGCGCCAACCCGTAATTCACAGCGCGCTCACACCAGTCCAAAGCGCCTTTATCCTCGCCACGCTCCTCGAGCACCCCAACCGCCGGGGGGGCGACATGAACGCCGGCCGCCGCTTTTCTGTTGCTGTCTGTGAGTTCACGCATCGTTCGAGCTGCAGGTGGAGGCAGTATCTCACGGTTTTGTCCGACTGCCACACTTCATTCTTGCCATGCTTGCCACCCCGCAATTCATTCCCACCTCACTCCCCAGCATCGCGCATCGCCTTGCACTTCCACCTCGTGCCACTATACATGATCTGACGACAGACGCGTATGCCACGCTTTCATCGCCATTGCTCCGCGCACAGTACGACGCAGAGTTGGGGCAGAAGGGCTGCAGACGAGCACAATGGCTTCCTTCCCCCCTCCCCGACATACCCAACCCGTCATGGCCGGCAGATATTGACATGGACGACTGTGACCTCCTAGCGGCGTTTGCCAACATTCTCGTCGACGCGCTTGCTCTCCACAGGGCTCACCCGATGCGCCGCCTCCCAACCCTCGCGGGAATTCCCCCGTCTCTCATCGGCCTCCTCGCCACAGTCCGCGACATACTCGTCCCCATTCCAGATGAATACCCAGCAAAAAGCCTCCTCGAAGCAATAGTTGTCATGGCTGAGCTTGAGGCGGAGCTTACCGCACTGAGCATACTTGAACAGGAGCGGGCGGAGCGGCAACGGCGCAGGTCGAGCGGGGTACGAGACTCCATCTTGATCCCCAAACACGAGAGGAGCGAAAACATTCTGCAGATGCGCCGCTCCCGCTCCTCGCGCGAGTCACTCGCTTCCTCAGAATCAAAGCGAAACAGGAAGGTTACTTTTGAGAACACCCTTCTGAGTGGTACGATGTCGGACAGCCCTGCACTGCCCAACGCCGAGCTTGCTTTTGAAGAGGTGGGTTCAGTCAACCGTATCAATGCTCAACAGTGCAGGGACAAGAACTTGTGCGGACCGACACTGTTATATCTGCAACATCAACATTGGTAGGCTTTATCGTGTAGCATGCGCTGACAGTAGCTGAATACACTCAGCTGCGAAGCAATGACTGGAGAGACTTCATCAAGCAGCAGCGCTACTCTTGTTTCCTCGGAGGCGACGACGGTAGATGTTGAGGTGGGCCCCCATTCTCATCCTGCATACTAACTTGCAGTCATGGAGGAAGCAGTTGCAGGTTACCTCCTGTGTCAAGCCTTCGACAGTGCAGAAACTGGACTATGGACGTCCAGACATGCGACACGAAGCCGTGCACGAGGCACGCAACGAAGTGGATATCATATCCGACGCCGGGAGTAGCGACATCCATGCCGTCTACTTTGATGCCCTCGAGGAAATCCCTACAGACAAGGTGTCTGTGACTCTTCCGGTCGAAGAGTCTTCACTATTGCCTTTGAGCTCATTCCACGTTGAAACCCGGTCGACTGCGTCCCTTCCAATACCGGAGACAAGTGGGGAACCATGTCTACGCTTCAAAACGCCCCCAAAGCTCACAATACAAATTCCCAACTACGACGACTTTGACGGCCCGAAACTCCGCAGAACTCATTCTGAACCGCAGACAGCCAACTCATTGGCATCCACCTCGCGGCCACCTTCGATCGCCTCGACAGCAACCGCCCGTGAGGGGAAAATGCGGTTCTCCGAAAGGGTCATGTCCAAGATCCCCCGCTCTTC
Organism: Apiotrichum sp. Y4204; assembly: GCA_025531455.1. Classification (NCBI taxonomy): domain Eukaryota; kingdom Fungi; phylum Basidiomycota; class Tremellomycetes; order Trichosporonales; family Trichosporonaceae; genus Apiotrichum; species Apiotrichum sp. Y4204. The sequence continues at coordinate 119,552 of JAMYHL010000066.1, read as the reverse complement.
AGGATTCATCTTCATGAACATCAAAAAGTCGAGGGGCAAGGGCAAGCAGTCGACTGCACCTTCGGACGTCCCAGTCACACCCGTGACCCAGTCGTTTCCGCCCATGACCGACGAACTCTTCAACGCTGCCACGCGCCGTCCCCCGTCCCCTGATCATCTTGATCCCATGTCCACGTGGGCGGCAAGAGAGCGTCGCCGCCTGAGTAATACGCAACTTAAGCCGTCCTGTTTTCTCGAGGATCCGCATCGAATTATCGATGCGGCCATGGGTGTTCAGGCGCCGAGGCAGAATCCTTATCGTCCATCACAGAAGCTCCGCAGCGATGCGGCAAGTGTCAAATCGGAGGGTGGATTCACATCCGCACAACCAAGGCGCAATCTCAGCGTGTCTTCTTTCGCCACTACCTCGACACAAACAATGCGACCTCGACCCAGCTCGATGAACGCATCAGCTTCACTTCGTTCCGTCAGGATTTCGTCACAGACGACGACCTCAAGCTCTACCAAAGCCGTTTCCTTCGAGAAGCGGCCTCGCGTCCTGTCCTCACAGTCTCTGGACCAGTATCCCCCCTTGCAATCTCCTCCGAGCTCTCCGCCGTCATCGATCTATCAACCCCAACGCCAAAGGTTCTTCAAGCGCATCAAGGATCACCGCGGCTTTGAGGATGGTCTCCCACCGATCGCGTCCACCCGCACGGGCGGCCCTTTGAAGTGTGCGCTGCCGCCTCTAAGTGACACTACTGAAGCGAGCAGCCCGACGGGCTATAAAGCAGAGACCGTTTCTGAGTTTGAACTGGCTGATTTTGCCGTTTCAGGGATGATTCAATCTTCAACGAATTCGTCCAGTGAGGAAGTTGCAACGCAGGTGAATGCGGACGTGCACAAACCTCTTCCGCCGATTCCTTCGCGCCTCGTGCGGTCGCAGTCGACCAAGGTCGCACCGCTCCCTCACTTAGTGCGCTCTAACTCAAGCAGAACCCTCCCCCTCCTCCTGCACCGCACTCAAGATAGGGGCGTAGCGGATGACCGCAACTCCTCCGATGAGCGCTTTCCACCAGTTTCATACCAACCCCGGGCGCGTCACTTTGGTGGAGTCACATCCATACTTCCCCAAGTATCCGGCATTTCTCCAAACCAGATGTTTCCTGATTCAGCGGACTGCTCGCGCCGACGCGCTCGGCGCCATCAGTCTTGTCCTCCTGACTTGGTCACCTTCGCCTCGACGACTGGCACCGCCAGCGCCAACAAAGCTCAGAGCATTCGTAGTGTGCGAACCACCAAGTCGTGGCGCGGCCCACCAACCCCTTCTGTTACCGTCACTCCTCCCTCACCCCACCAGACCCCACGCGAGTTTGGCTGGCTGTCGAGAAAAATTGCCACTCCTTCCACTAAGCAAAGCGAGAAGCTTCAGAATGAATCTCGCGGATTCCGCCGCATATTCACCTACCGCCGGCGCCAGTCGAAATCTCCTGAGACTTCCTCCTCAAAGTAAAAGCAGGAGCAGCCCCCTCGTTTACGAACACGCCATCCCCACCATGTCCCATAAGAGTCACCCCGCCCCCCTTTGTAATCACGATCCACTCAGTTGCAGTCCACTGTAGTGTTACATATGCAGATACCGCTCATCATGCTGTCATTTGTTTGGAACAATGGAGTACAGGAGAACGTCACCCGTCGGTTTGCTGATGACCATTTCTTCGGCGATGTTCATAACTCTGAGACACTGCCCATCATTCTAAGGGATTCCCAAAGTGGAGCAATGGGCGATATGCGGGTAATGAGCGCAGATCCTCTGATCACGGGGAAGATGGGTGTAATTGTAAGGCGGTGGGTTCTTCTGTGCCGTTACCAGAACCACGGCAAGCTGGGCAAAATCAACACACGCGCTGTGAACAACGGGAAACCACACACACCGCGAGTCGCGCCGGGCAAGCGCACGAAGCACAGGCAAGTTGGGATGGGAGTCGGAGAACTGTCGTAGATACATAACAATTTCTCTGTCGTTCACTCTCCCTCGCCTTCCATCCACCCTCGATTCCACCCACCATGCCATTCAAGCCTAAAGCAGCCAAGCCCGCCCTCGAGTTCCCCACCGTGAACAGGCAGGAGTCAAGCCAAACCACCTCCTCCGGCTCCTCGAACACTTCCACAGTCGACACCAGGCCATCCCGCACATCGAGCACGCGCAGCCGCAACTCATTCATCCTGGCCATGCCTGGCGGTCTCCACACCGCCGCATCCGCGGCGCCGCCGCGCCGCCTCCTCCCGCGCTGGTTCTGGCGCCGCGGGCCGCCGGAGCAGTGTGCCGGCGAGAAGGAGTGGGGGCTCCAGCGAAATGTTGGGAGTGAGTACCGCCGATCAGGGGAGGGCTTCAAACCCGGTGCTTGGAGTCGTGACCCCGAATCTTGGAGACTGTTCTTCGCCTAGCGCTGATCCCAGACGTGTGCGTCATGGTGCCGATTGACGGGGGCGTGCAGTGCTGCTGGTGCGGATACCGGCCGTAAACACCTGGAGGTGAAGTAGAGGGGGGGCGTGTGTAGACTGTTCGTCAGTGATGTTGTTGGCGAAGCGTGGGATCATGAGAACCATCTGTCCGATCTGTCCACTCCCATTGTCCGCTGGTTCTCGGGGTGTCTGTACCTTTCTGTAGCTGCCATATGCCACACCTGCCACACTGCCACATGCCTGCAGGAGATGTGGTGGTGTCATGTAAACACTGTGATTCATATTAGGAGCGGAGCCAAAAACAAATACGAATCGCCCGGGATTCAATATAATCCAGTCAAATCAGACTGCTTCCGTTGCAAGTGCCTGGACTCACGCCTGCCTCAACAAAAACAAAACAGTCGCGCCAGGCGTGCCAAGGGGGGCGTCAGGAAAAACACGAGTGGTGGAAAACACGGCGGCAACAAACAGCAAACAACAACACGGTGTACACAGGGCCCACAAACACACTCAACTCCATCAACACACACCTCACTCTTGCAACAACCACCATACCCACCGACAATGGTGGCCCCCGCAGCGAATCTGCGCTCCTCGAAGCGCGCCTCGACGCGCACAAGCACGACCCAGACCCCCAGCTCCTCGACTACCTCCCTCGCGTCCTCCACGCCCAGCGGGCGCGTGACACGCCTCCGTGCCGCCAAAGAGCGCCCGTCCGTCGCGGGCTCGGGAGCGTCCCTCACACGCACGAATACCGCCGGCAGCGGTATCCTCGCTAGGTCAAAGGAGGGGCTGCGGAACATTTCCGACAAGATGAACCACACCGTGCGTAGTGTCGAGCTTGGTGGCGATAAAAACTGATTCCAGCCGGCAAAGTCGCGGGCATCCAAGGTCGCTGCTGTGGCCAAGGGCGCGACGCCCATTCAGGACGGGTACACCGAGTCGCTGCAGGCGTTCCTCCGTATCCGCCCACCGCCGACCGAGGACGCGACACAGGCAGCCTCCCAGCCATACCTCGAGATCAAGGACGAGCAGCGTGTGGTGATGACCGCGCCCCCGGACGGGAACAGGCACCACCTTCCAAAGCCACCACACACGTACAGCTTTGACCGCGTGTTTGGGCCTGAGGCCCAGCAGCACCAGTTTTTCCGCCAGACCACCCTCCCCCTCGTCGAGAAGCTGCTGCAGGGCGACAACGGGCTCATGTTTGCCTACGGCGTGAGCAACTCCGGAAAGACGTGCGTCTACTCCCATAAAGTGCCGAGAGCTGACAGTCAGTTATACCATCCAGGGAGGCAACAGCGTGGAGAATGGCGTGGAGGAGCGCGGCGTGCTTCCCCGCGCGATTGACGTTGTGTTCAACTCGATCTCCGGCCTCGAAAGCAAGGCAAATGTGCGTGACACACTGATTCACAGCTCACTCTCCAGCTCAAGTGCCAGGGCCTCGCGGACGTGGTCCTCACCGACGAGCCTGATGCCCATATCAACTCGTTCCCGACTGAGGCAGAGTCCTGTATCGACGACTGTGAGTTGTCTTTGTCGCGAAAACAACATAACTCATCATCAGCTGTCAAGGTCGACCGCAACTTTTCGTACGCCGTCTTCGTCTCCTACGCCGAGGTGTACAATGAAAAGGTAAGGTGGTAGTATACGCCCACTGACAACAGGTATTCGACCTCCTTGACTCGGTGCTTCCCGCGGCGCGCCCAGCAATTAGCAACATTCCCCGCACGATGAGCATGGGTGTCGGTTTGAGCAGCGGCATAGGCTCGTCGATGACTTTGGCTGCCATGGCCAACGGCGGCGCCGGTGTTCTCAAGCGCCGCGCTCTGGTGCTCAAGAACGACCCGGAGGGCACGGGCAAGTATATATCTGGTCTGAACGAGATTCGCGTGCGCACCCGCGAGGAGGCGCTCACAGTCTTCCGCTCTGGCCAGCGTGCGCGCCAGGTGTTTGGCACTATGGCCAACCGCGAGAGCAGCCGCTCGCACGGTATCTTCACCCTGAAGGTTGTCCGCATCCACAACGGCGCACCTCACGACCCGGAGTCCGCGCAGGTCTCCCGCCTCGCGATAGTTGATCTTGCCGGTTCGGAACGTACCCGCAACACTGCCTCCTCGGGTGATCGCCTCAAGGAGGCTGGAAACATCAATAAGTCGCTCATGGTAGGTGGTTGTTGCCAGACAAACTCTAACCCGCCAGGTCCTTGGGCAGTGTATCGAGGTCCTTCGCGCCAACCAGCAGCGTATGAACACCCCGCCATCGCTTGGTCATAAGCGCCGCTTGGCCGTGGTGCCGTTCCGCCACTCGAAGCTGACCGAGATCTTCCAGAGTTTCTTCGTCGGAGATGGCCGTGCGGTCATGATCGTCCATGTCAACCCGTACGACACTGGCTTTGACGAAAACTCGAACGTCATGAAGTTCTCCGCTGTCGCGCAGGAGATCAGCACCGTCCATGCGCCGCGCACGTTCCCGGCTCTCAAGAAGCAAATCAGCTCGCAGTTCAGCGCGCTCCGAAACGCCGTGAGCGGGCAGAAGATCAGAGTCATGGTGCCCGTCATCGCCAAGGCGGAGGTGACGCCAGTAAACGTCAATGTTGGAAGCTCTTTCTCGCGACCCACAGCCGCGAGCGCCGGCCGCGCGAGCACGAGCAACACCGCCCCTGTGCGTGCGCCACCGCGCGCGTCGCGTCCGGTCAGCCGCGCCAACAGCCGCCACTCAAGCCGCGCAACCTCTCCCGTAGAGGAGGAGCCTGCGCAGCCTGTGGAAGAGATTACAGTCGTGGAAGAGGAGATCGAGGTCGTCGAGGAGGAGCCGGAGGAGGAAGAGGACGACGACCGCGACTACCTCGTCGACTACCTCTTCGAGGAGCTGCGGCAGCTCAAGACCCAGGTAGGTACTCCACCAACGGGCTAATCTGACCTATCAGCTGTACGAGAGTGAGATGCGCAACGCGGCCGTCGAGATGCAGATCCGCGAGGAGGTCGCGCGCGACATGCAGCAGGCTATTCACCGCATGCACTCGGACTTTAACCGCCGTCTCCAGGAGCAGGTGAGTTGCGCACCGCCCAGATGTTTGCTGACGCTAGAATGCGCTCGGCGACGAGAAGGCCGACAAGAAGATTGACATTATGCACCGCACGATGGGTGCGGGGGAGGACACATCGTTCGAAGACAGCTTCATGACGGAGGACAGCAATGATACCATGGTGGGTTGCCTTTCACCATTGCAACTAACCCGCAGTCCGTGCACGGCAACGACGACCCGTTCAACTCTGTGCCCATCCACGCTCCTCGAGTTAGTTCCTCGGACGCTGAGATGTCGTTCGCCACGGCCGCGAGCGGAAACCTTGACGTATCGATCTCCATCGACGACTCGCGCGTGGAGGACAGCCTGATGGAGGACAATGAGGACGAGGAGGGTGATGAGAGCCGCGCGGACGAGAGCCGCGTGGAGGGCAACCCGGATGAGACGCTCCTCAGTGCTTCGGACGAGGAGGGGTCGGAGGAGGGCTCTGAGGGTGAGGTGGACTCGGATGAGGAAGATGAGGAGGAGGAAGAGGAAGAGGAGGAGGAGGAAGACGACGAAGATGACGAGGAATCCGAGGAGGATGAGTCCGCATCGGAGTTCGAGGAGTCTTTCACCGAGGACCAGTCCATCTCCTCCGTCGCATCCAGCCCTCCGCGTCGCAACATCTCCCCAGCGAAGCGCTCGACGCCTCGGGCCACGCCCAAGGCCAAATCCACCCCGCAGCCAAGCGCCTCGAAGCCTAAGGCACTGCGCGACTCGAATGTGCAGCAGCTCATCAACCTTGTGTCCTCCGACGACGAGGTGGTCGTCAAGGGCACTCCGGCGAAGAAGAAACGCGCACTCGGCAAGAAGGTCATCACGGCCGACGAGATCGAGGCGGCCGACGAGCGCGGCGTCGCTGGCGCCGAGGTGCGCCGCATGGTCCGCGGCGTGTAATTTCCCTGCTCATTTGTCTTCCCATATTATTGTCCATCCGATATCCCGATATTATACCGCGTGTGTATGTAGCTTGACGTAGATTATGACCTTGAACCGGAGTAGGGGAGAAGACCAGACGCATATGGAAGCATGAGAGTTCAAAAAATGTCGTCCTGACGACCACGACTTCCCACCCAAAGCAGGACTCACAACCCCAAAGCAGGACTTCCCACCCAAAACCAATACCGAATCTCGACTTTGGGACATGACCTCGCAACAGACCGAACCGAACGAAACCAAACCCGCGGCTGATGTCATGCACAACACAATGTCGGCAAGTAAAATTCACGGAAAGATGCCAAGCAGGCGCCACCGATGATGAAAGCGGACGAAAGCAATCTCACACCGGGATCCCACACCAAGTATCTCGCTGCCGCGCTGCACATTCTGGCATCCCATCCGACCCACACCTAGATCACAGGACTGAATGTCAGAATAGGGTGCGTCGTGATGTGCAGCACGCAGCAGCAACCTGGCAGGTCTGGACTTGCGGAATCAAGCGCGCCACGCACGTAGCGTCCAGATGTGCACGATGTCATTGCTCTGGGACTGCTGGATCTGGAGCCCAGTCCCAGTCCATGCAGTGTGAAGCAAAGAGAAGAGAAGAGAAGGGAAGTATATATCCCCAGGCCTGTGCCCCCTCTCTGGAGGCCGCACCGAAAACGTCTCGCCAACGCCATCCCGCAGCATGTCCTCGCCATCTCCGGCCCGGCGACCAGCGTCCCGCCGCGCCTCGGCCCCAGCCGTGCCCGCCCCGGCACCGGCTTCACCAGCGTCACCACCGTCTCCAGCGCCGGCACCAGTGACGGAACGCCCTTCCCGGCCCTCGCGGCGCGTCACTTTTGCCCAGAGCGCGCGGTCGCAGAGCTCAATGTCCCACTGTTCCAGCTCGCACAGCTCGCGCCGCGTGACCCGCGAGAGTGTGCGTGCGGCGAGGCTCGCGGGGTGTGACTTTGACCCATACGAAAAGAGCAGCTACGCCAGTTTCTCCAGCTACCCCAGCTACTCGCGGTTTCCCAGCTACTCGAGTTATTCCAGCTACGCGAGCTACGCCAGCGACGCCCCGCTGCGGCATTACGGGTCGCTCGAGCGGCTGGACGAAAAGTCCGAGTACAGAGACGGCAAAGACGAGACGCGCGTGCATGTCGAGGCTGTGCGTATGCCGCCTTTTGGGCCGCGCGTACGGCTCGCGCGGGGAAACGCCAACGTGCGCTTCAACTCGCGGATCCACGGGTTCAAGCGTGATGCGGGCGCCGCGCTCTGGGCGATGGGCGGGGGCCTCTTGTGTGGTCTTTTTGGGTGCTGCTTCAGTGCAGCAACAATGGACTAGTACTATGTTTGGACGGACATTGGGGACATTGGGCTGTAGATGGTTGTAATGTGCATGTAAAATGTGGTCCTATCTATATCTCCCCTACCGCGTCGGGATGCCGCCTGGCAGATCGCGCAGCATCATGACGACGAGCTCGGTGCGCGTCTCCGCGAGGCTGAGCATTGTCTGCGCATTGTTCAGCTCGGCGAGGTCCGCCTGGTCCTTTGCTGAGAGGTACGCCGCAATGTCGACGCCTTCCGCGATGAGGTCCGGGCGGTCAATCTTGGCGAGCAGCGCCGCCCGCCGGTCCACCTCCTTTGCTTGCCGCTGGATTATGTTCCCCAGCGTCTTGTACAATCCCGCAAGGAGGAAGCCGTACGCCTTGCGCAGGTCGATGCCCCACAGATGGTAGTCTGCGCCGGGGAAGGGTGAACGGCCCTTTGCAGCCGTCTTGGGCACTTCCTGTATGTCGATGAGCGAGAGCTTCTGCAGCTCCGAGAGGATCTGGCGCGCCTCGCGCAGCGGTATCATCGCACAGTCGCGGACCTGATGTCAGCTGGGTGGCAGACGGATGTAGTACCCACCATTGTTTCTGACGCAAAGTGCGCCCGGGCGACAACGGCCAGCACACGCGCAGCCTTCTCGTCTATTCTATCCCGCACAAGTTCTGTTAGGAGCGACGCCTTGAGGGATGTGCAGATATTCTCGATCTCGACCCAGTAGCTCGGTGACGAGTGTTCCGTGTGTGTGAGAAAGCGCGCGCCCGTTATGTCTGACGCGAGGTCGTCGCCCGACATGACAGCGAGGTACTGGCGGACGATCTCTGGTACGGACTTTGACGACTGACCCGCCATGCCCGCCATGAGGAGCTTGTGGGCCGAGGTGGGGATGAAGGAGACAATGGCTGTGACGCCGACCGGGTGTTCGGTACGCAGTTCTCGCGGCTCAGTCTGGTGTTCCAGCGAGGCGGCAAGCACTGCACGCAACACGACGCCAACCGCCGCGTTCCACCGGTCCTCCGCCGCCTTGATCAGCAGCTCGTTGCGGATCAGCACGTTGAACTTGTCGTAGTTAACCCGCAATGGCATGTCCTCGACAATCTGCCACTGGTCCTCCGGGTTCTTCTGCTTCGTCTTGGCCGAGTCCTTCGTCTTCTTCGCCTTGACCTCTCGCAATGCGCGCGACTTGTCGCGGAAGCTCTTGCGTTCCTCGTCTATCTCAGACGTGGCAGCATTGCGCAGCTCGAGCAGGACACCGGGAGTATGCAGCTTTGTCCCCGTTGCTGCAGACTTCTCAACCCATTTGGCCTACAAGTCAGCGAGCAGCGCACACCAAAAACGCACCCTATACCGTCGGTCAATCTGGTCCGACCGCAGGATCAACAGCTCTGGACACGTGGGCTCAAGGAATCCCTCGAGCAACAGCTTGGTAGTCGTTCGGCGCAGTGATGCCGCACCTGTTGTGTGAGCTCGGCTCGGTATCAAATGTCACCCAGCCTTTCCCACACTCACGCGTCCGGTCATCTCCCGCACCACACTCTGCCTCGATATCAGGCATCGCCAGCTTTCCGAACAAGAGCAGCTGCCGGACGATCGCAAGCGCCTGGAGTCAGTATTCGCCTGCGCTCCATTTCCTCACCTCCTCGCCAAAGTTCTGCTCGGTCAAAGCCAACATGCGCCCCCACCGGAGGCGCAAAAGACACTCCGTCACGTCGAATTCGTACATCTCCTCCTCGACGGGATCGCGTCGCGACCCGCCAGTCGAGCCCACGAGGTTGTGCTGAATGAGGATGATGAGCGCGGCGTTTGTCGTCGGGCGCGAGAGGCCCGCGAGGCGCGCTATAGCTACCGCGGTGGAGCGGCCGCGGTTCAGGAGTGTCGATGCGACGCGCTGAGGTCAGACTTGTTCTTCCTGCTACCACATCGCTGGCCACTCGACTCACACAGACGACATCGCCGAATGCGCCGCGCACAATGTTCTCGCAGAGACGCACGGCGTCCTTTCCGTTCGTGACGACCGACTCCATGGCGACAGCGAGCCCTGCGGTGAGAGCGAGATGGATGGGGGTGTTGTTGTGTTTTGTGTGTTTTGCAGAATGGGATCCTTGGTTCCAATTCCGCTGTCATTTCGCTCATTTCGCAAAAGTCGAGCGCTCGAGAAGTCAAGAATGTGGAAGTCACGTGACATGACGGCCAGGAGATTCAGTTTTCTAATCGAGCCGTGCAGGTCTAAAGAAATAGTGGATCTCATTTGAATTGATATGAATTGCTGATTACTTCCGTCACTGTGGCCTGTGAAAGGCTTGTAATGTCCACAGCAGATCCAAGGACTCGTTGTGGACGTTGTGGTTGATGCACTCGATCACACTACGACAACTTGTCGCCTCTTCAACTCTTCATCCACTCATCGCATTGACATCCAACATTCAAAAGCTCACACAACACTGAACAAAAAAGGAACACTTCTTCCATCTCGACATTCCCATTCATCTCTTTATTCACAGCAAACCAAGACGCGAGCAACTGCACGCTCTCCATCATGTCCCTCCCTGGCCCACCACTCAACCCCGAGAAGACCGCGTCGGGCATCATCGTCGACCCCGCCACGCTTGAGCGCGTCATCCCGGCCTCTAGGAGGAAGGATGGATCGTGAGCCGCTTTCATACTCCAATACTGACAGCAGCATCCGGAAGGAGCAGAAGGTGCGCGCAGGCTTCGTGCCGCAGGAGGACATGTCGGCGTTCCGCGGGCGGCGGCAGCTCGAGGCCGAGGCGCGGCGCGGTGTCGTCCCTGGATCGAGTGGACGTGTCGGCCTGGGCGGTATCAAGGCGGATAACCCCTTTGCCCAGCAGCAGGACAAGTCCAAGGCGGCGGTCAAAAACGACAAGCGTAGAGTGAGCCGCACAGCGGCACTCTCGCACAATTGGGACAGCGCGTCCGAGGACGAGGACGACGAGGAGGCGGCGCGTCGCGCATTTGCGTCTCTGAGGGTGGACACGAAAGACGAGAAGGCGTTCCCGCCATTGGGGGGTGGAAGGAGGCCGTCGAATGGCAGGAAGAGCGGCAGCACCTCGCCCCTAAAGAATGGCTCTCCGTCGCCGACCAAGTCGGCATGGAAGACTCTTCCAGAGGTTGCTCCCCCGCCCCAGCCATCCACATCCACACCTTCTTCTCAGCCTCCCCAGTCGTCCTCGCCGGCACCGAACACGTCCTCTACCTCCGACTCGGCCTCGACACCATCTTGGCGCACGCGGGCCCCTCGGGGGAGGGGTACGCCGCCCGCTGCTCAGTGGAACGCGTCGCGCCCGCACCCGATACAGGGAGGACGGAAGGGCCCCATCGGCCTTGCGCACCCGCCGCCCATCGAGCCGTCACCTCAGCGTGGTCGCGGGCGTGGGCGTGGCGGGTACAGCGGCCGCGGCCGCGGACGGGGCGACTATGGCAACTCCAGCGATCGACCAGCGCAGGATAGGCCGCCGAAGCCAGAGCGCACACGCGAGCCAGTGCGTGTACGTGAGACTGGCCCCCTCGCCGATCGCGTACGTAACCTGCTCCTCCAAAACCAGGCGGCCGACCGCCCGCGGAGAACACCTGGCGCAGCGAGAACAGCTACGGACAGCGCTACGAGTGGCGGTAGTGGTGCAGAGGCGAAAAGCGCGGCTAGTGTGGCGAGCGCGACGACGACGGACGCGAAGAGCACGACGAGCGCGACGAGCGGGGCGAGTGCGAGTGCATGAGGGGATCTCGGGGTACAGGAGTGGGATGTTTTTGGCCTATGTCGTGCTGTATGCTATATGAGAACCACAATAACTTCAGACTTGCAGTCTGCTTTTCCAGCCACGGAATCGCTGTCAGCCTCAATGTGGTCGGACTGCTTAGAAGGCCCAAAGCAGATGAAACGAACGGATGATCACTGATCCCCGCGCTTGGGCGCTCCACACTGATGCACTCTGGGGATGCGGGGCCACAAGGAACGGATCAGCATGGGGTGATTTGGGCGATGTGCAGTAGAGATCAGCGTATCGGCGAAAACAAGCTTCTAGAAAACCGTTCATGTTGACGCAGATCAGCTCGATATCTCGCTCTGCAATCTTGTATGCATCCAGATACTTTAATCACCAAGCCGAGGATCATCGATTATCTCGCCTGTTAAACAACCACCTCCACTCACTCACTACGACCACAGAGCCGAAATCATACTCTCAGGATTGGGCGGCGGATATGATTGGGATAGATAGCGGAAGCAAAAAATGGCTCACATCAACAATGCAACAACTGCAACAATGGACTTTTGTAAACCGAACGAACGGAACCCGCCGACCGACCGCGAGGTACCGAGGAACGCAACGAACAAACGTGAAGCCACATACAAGAGCATGTGTGTGCTCCATGGATCCATAGCTTCATAGCCCGCCATCATCACTTGTGCCTACCTCGCCATCTCATCGACATTGTCTCTGTCTCTCACTGAGAGCATCGGGATCTCAGAGAGCAAAACGCCATAATCTCTTCTACAGCGCTGCATTACTGTTTGACGGCCATTGAGACCGGCACAGCGCTCCACCACTCCACTCCCAAGGGACTCGATCATCGACTCCGCACCATCGGCGCTCACTCGCCACCCCCGCACACACGCTCTCGTCTACCCGTTGAACGCAGCCATTATGGTTCAGTTCTACAGCAAGACGCACACATAGTAGGTCGTAGCGCTGGTGCGAGAGATCGGAGCGGAGCTGTTGATGGGAGCACTCGGTACCCGGTGTTGATGGCCGGCCTGTGGTCGGCGTCCCCTGCCTGGCTGGTGTGCTCCCCGGATTCTCTCCGCACTCGCCTTGCGTATTACCAGAAGCTTTTCTGACGCTTTTCTTCCTCACATGTGTTCTTCGACGCGCGCGTTCATACCCTCCTGTCATCGAAACCGGCTATGGCGGTCGCAACTTTCCACTCGGTCGCCTTGCTTCTCCGCGCTTACTATCGTCCACCGGCCTATCTTCCCTCGACATATGTCCATTCTTCCTAAATTGACTTCTCCCTCTAGTCCCGAACCACCCCCGACGCCGCTCCTGGCCTTCTTTCTGCGCTATCCCAACCCATTTGCACGGCACGTTCTCTCCGTCGATGTCCTGGAGCGCACAGTGGACCCGACAACAGGGCAGATCCGCACGCTGCGCCTGATCCTCAAGCGCGGCCTCGTCCCGCAGTGGGCGACAAAGTGGCTCCCGACAGCAGCGGCAAGCGGCGGGCGTGGCCTCGACGCGTGGGTCCTCGAGGAATCCATCGTCGATCCTCCAGGATGGGGCGTAGAGCGGAAAGAGTGGAAGGAGATGAAGCAGGAATACTACTTCCAGCCGCGTCTGCGCTGTCAACAGGGCAACCTCAGCTTCAAGAAGTTCATGCACGTCATCGAGGGCGGCGAGCTCTGTGCCGGACCCAGCGGGTGAGTGGTGTTCGCGTCTAAGTCACCACTGTGGGAGGCTCACACATAGCTCGACATTGCATCACACGACGGCGGAGGTGCGCTCGCAGTTTGGCGGACGGTGGTCCCAGATTATCCGCAACAAGATTGAGTCATACGGTATTGGCAAGTTTGAGGGGAATACCGAGAAGGTAAGAGTGACCGGCGGAGCGAGTCACTGACGGCAGGCGCGGAAAGGCATGTCCATGATCCTTGGACTTCTGCGGAACCGCGAGATCCAGCTTGGCTCGGATACCAAGGACCCGCCAGAGAAATAGTCGTTTCTGGAGCGGGCTCGCGCCTGCGAGGAGAAAGTGGCCAGAGTCATCGGCGGCCAGCAGACCGACGGCCACCCACTTTCCTCTCCTGCACATTGCCCTTTCACCCCGCTTCTGACATTCTCTCTCACATACGAAAATGCTCACCCGATACGATCTGAGCCTGTACATCGCACCGTTCTTCTTCTGTATGCATTTACTATCATGGCCTGGCTGCTGCATGCGCGTCTTGCTGTCCGGTCGTGGGAATCCAAAGCAAAAACAACATAAGCATCAGGATGACCTCAAACCACGTGTTGCAGCACCGGCGGCGCGAGGGTGCCAGCCACGCTCTGGACTGACCGTGGAGACACAGAGACACGGCTTATTGCGCGCCCAGCCCGCGTCCACGCGCCAGGCGCCAGGGCAAGCCTGGCCAGGAACGACAGGTGGAGGTTCCAGCGCCCCCACGACATGGCAATCCCCAACCCCCAAAGTCGGTCCTCACGACATCAAAGTCGTAGCTCTCGTCTCTGTTGTCCATTGCACTACTTCACAATGGCCGAAAAGATCCACCTTGCTTCCACCCATGCTGCACGCAGCATCTCGCTGCTGGGATACGAGATCGGTGAGTGCCGAGTACCCAAAGGGCAGGGAAGCGTGAAGTGCTGACACGCGTATTGAATCGACCGGCGACTCCTTGCTTTCCTCACGCTGCTCGCTTTCTCATCCCCCGCAGTCCTCGACATCCCCGTGCCGACCCTCATCCTCGCGGCTGTCGGCGGCGCCGTGCTCCTCCGCTACGCGTTTAGCTGGGCGCGCCTCCTTGCCGAGATCAGCATCGTGCCGGGCGTGAGCGTGAGTTGTAGTCGTGTGGGAGTGGGATCACCCGATGTGCTGTGCATGGACCATTGCAGCACGCTCGAGATGATCTGCATGATTTACATGATCTCCAGGGGAAGGAAGTGAATTGCACGTCGAAAACGTCTTCCCTCTCGTCTTACTCTTTCCGCGCTCACATTCTATCTTCTTGAATCACATCTGACGCCAGCTCTCCAAGTTCAAGTCGCGCCAGGGCCAGACCTGGGCGCTCGTCACGGGCTGCACGGCCGGCATCGGTCTCGAGTTTGCGCGCCAGCTGGCCGCCAAGGGCTTTGGTGTCATTCTTGTCGGACGCAGGCAGGGCGCGCTCGATGAGCTCGCCCAGGAGATCGGTGCGTGAGAACGGGAACCTGGCGACTTGCCGGTCCCTGTGCCCGTGTTTCTGCTTTCACTCCTTTGCTGATCCGCCAGAGGCCAAGTACAAGGTTCCGACCAAGACTGTCATTGCCGATGCGGGCGACGCCGCCGGCTGCCACGCCGCGGTTGCGCGTGTGGCTACGATCGCGGCTGGCGTCGAGCTCGGTGTCGTGATTAACAATGTCGGCATGTCGCACGAGATGCCTGTTGCGTTCGCCGAGACCGACCCTGCCGAGATTGACGCCATTGTCCAGACTGTGAGTCCGGGTTACGATCCCCCGAAGTCTAACCCGTTGCTCCGACTAACACGCAGAACATCTCGTGGACGCTCCAGTTCACTCGCGCGATTCTCCCACAGCTGGTCGCGCGCTCGAACAACATTGATGCACCCAAGTCGCTTGTCCTTAACATCGGCTCCCTCTCCGGCCGCATCCCCTCGCCCCTCCTCGCCGCGTACTCGTGCACCAAGGGCGGCCTGCAGACGTGGAACACGGCCGTCGCCGCTGAGGTCGAGCCCCAGGGCGTCATGTTCCGCATGGTCTTCCCGGCGTTTGTCGTCTCGAACATGTCCAAGATCCGCAAGCCGTCGCTCACCGTCCCGACCGCCAAGTCGTTTGTCGCCTCGACGCTCGGCAGCATCGGCCTCCAGCGCGGCGCCCAGGGCCGCCCCTACGACGCGACGCCGTACCCCTCGCACGCGTTGCTCGACTATGTCGTCGGCGCGTTCGGCTCGTTCTCTGAGCAGCTCGGCGTCAGCGTCATTCTCGGCATGCACAAGGACATCCGCGCGCGCGCCCTCAGGAAGAAGGCCCGCGAGGCTAACAAGGTCAAGGCTCAGTAAGCGCGAGCATCGCGAGCACTGCGGGCTGGCCTGTCGCGAGATGGCATCTCTCTTCACTGATAGAAACTAGGTGGAGAATGCAAAATAGATATGGAAAGACCGTGTCGTGGACGTGCCGAAACTGATTTCGACTGACCCCGGGAACTGAGCGATTCAAGCTAGTGTATGGGGTTGATGGGTGTAGTAAAACGCGCTCGCCAACGGGTTCCGCAAACTCGAAGCGGGAGACCATGCCGACAGAATGCCAGACATGCCGCGGGTATCTACCGCTACCGACAACGAGAGGCTCCCGAGCACGGAATGCGACCCATGGGAAAGGCAGTGGACGACTTTATTCGCGGCTCAGCTCTCAGATCCCCGAGATTCGAATCTAGCCTCAAGCACAAGAATGCGGAATGCACAGTTTTAGCCAACAACTTCAAAGTCGCGGGCATCGGGCTTCGAAGTGTCCGAGAGGAATGCAGCATACTCGTTTCTGGTGGAACCTCTAGATCCGCCCCGCCGCGTCATGTCCTATGTACTTGAACCTCTGTGGTCGAGAGCTTGCTGAAGCGCTGCCACAAGTTGAATCGCGCCCAACAGCAGTCTCTCTACATCTACCAGTCTCAGGTATGAGCGCACAGTTCGGATTTAAACCGCCTCCCGTCTCCCATCGCCCACTGCCAATACCTGTTTGCTCAAGTCCTGTCTACTCATTTCCCCGTTCCACAACCCCGGAATCCATTCCAGCACACGGCCCATTGACTATTCCGCCCGGCTCCCGAAATCCCATACGCCCCGACTCTAGACGTCATGGCACATGGTGGCAGGGACTGGGACCGTCAGCTTGGCCTCGGCGGAGAAACGATGCCAATGTCGGGATCTGCATTGTGCACGTGTACTGTACATACTACGTTAGTGCGGTATAGCAGTTGATACACTGACCTTTACTGTGGAGCCATGACTTCATGCGATGCGGAAGGTGCCACTTGGCAGCGCTCGGAACACCACTCGCCACTCGCCACTTGTACAAGTTGCCACACTTCTGAGAGGTACGCCGGCGAGCGGCGAGGAACGGAGGAACGGAAGGCACAAGGTTATTCACTCCAATTGCCTTCTGGGAATGACATGTGACAGCTTACATAGGACTACTTGTACCTACGGTACCTACCGCAGCATGTGTGCAGAGTGAAGCTGCGCCGGGCTTTAGGTGCTGGGCGCTAGACTCTGGGTGTGAGCTTGTGTCACCTAACTTTGGACATTGTTTTGGCGACGCGTAGTTCGTGACTGTGCGTGACATGACGTACAGGTAGTATGTACCCGATATCCGACAGGCCGACATGAGAAGTGGTGGATATGAGAACGTTCTTGTTGCAGTGCACGCCCGGAATGTGGGCGGCGACGGTCTCCGCCACCAGATGAAGCACTTTTACATGTCCACGGCTGTCGTCGGCTCGGGCAACTTTGGCACTCCATCTCCATGAGCTCATGCGTATGTCCCCCGTCCACTTTGTGCGAGATCTCTGCAACTTTACCACTCCTGTCCACATGACAGTGCTTGCCCGCCTCTCCTGGTTGCCCGCGCCACCAGCTCTCGTTCCCACATTTTTCGGTGCTCGCCGCTGTCCACGTCCCCGTCCACGCCGCCCGTCCACGCCGCCCCGGGCTCCGGCTATGCTCGACAGGGCACCCGTCACACCCCCGCCTGTGCTGTGAGCCAAACAATAGACCACCATACATGCGGGAGACCGCTCTATCAAGAATGAGGAGAAAGTTTAAATAATAATAAAGGGGGAAAATGGGAACACAAACTGCTAACGAGGTCGAACCTCTTGAGAGCTATTCTGGCTGGGAGGCCGACTATGCACACTATGCACATGGGGCTAACAGCGCTCGGAGTTGCGGTCACGGCTGTCTGATGCATTCTCACGTTGTCGTCGTCGTCATCTCGTTTCCAGCGGCCATTCCGCGATCCGAATCCTCCAGGGCGCTTCGCAAGATGAATCATTATAGTCGCAGCGCGCCGCGCGGTGCGTGCTGCCGAGTGCTCGTCGTCGCTTTGCCCTTTGCCGCCATTGCCGCTGATGCCGGTTGCTAAGCCTACTTCTGATTATGTGTCGAGACACGCTGCCAACATGCGATGTCGACGCGCGCCCCACACTCCCCTCACATCATCGTTTCTAGATCCGTCCATCTAGATCCGTCCCATGCCAACCATACCGGCAACAGGTTTGCCGAGCTTGAGAATCTCCTCAAACGGCGTCTCCTTCTTGTCGTTGTTGACGCCGTTGTTGTTGGTGTTTGCAGTTTTCGGCGTCGCATTCGTCGCATTGGCCGGTGGCGGCGTGCTTTCCTTTTGCGCACGCTGGCGCTCCGCCTCCCGCTCCTGGTTTTGCTGGGCAATCTCGAGTTCCCCCTGCACAACAACGCCCTCCAGCCACGGATGCTGTAGCAGTTCGGAAGCTTTCGCGCGGCTGTCGGGATAGTAGTGAAGCATCGGAAGCAGGAACGAAGTGAGCAGCTCCGCTTCCTCGGCCTCCATGAGGTACTTCTCCTTGAGGACCGAGAGAAGCGGCCAGAATCGCAAGCGTTGGATGTGTCGCAATTCACCGCGACGGTTGAACATGTCGTGGCTGTACTTGCCAGAGAGTGCCAGCGACTTGGGCATCTCGCCCAGCAATTCCATGATCTGAGCAATGTGGTCGTCGTCCTTGTCGTACTTTGTTCCCGGCTGCGGGTCAAACAGGTAGTCGCCTGTCAACAGTTCAAAGATCTGTCATCAGTTGTGTGTCAAATGGTGCCCACTAACCAAGGCGGCGGCACTCCAGATATCCACGCTCGGTCCCCAACGTGTTCCGAGAATGATCTCCGGACACCGGTACTGGCGGGTCTGGATGTCGTTCGTAAAGTGGTGGTCGACCCAGCAGGCGTTGCCAAGGTCGGCAATCTTGACCGTAATGCGCTCCAGGGTGGCAGGGTCGTAGGGGAAGGGTGGGGGAAGGGTGGTGGGGTCGCCAGCAACAGGAGCAAGGTGTTCGTGGCTGTGGTCGTGGTTCTCGTGAGGCTCAGTCTGCTGGAGGTTGTTCACGTGTCCGTTGTTTGTGTCCTTGGGTTTTGTTGGCGATGTGGGCGAGTGGTCAGTCGGAGACTCAGAGACCTGCGCAGCTGTGACAATGGCTTCTGCTCGTCCTGGATCCGGCGTAGTAGCGGGCGTAGAGATAACTGTCTGGGCAGGTGTCCCTGCGGTGGACGCGTTCGACGCGAGGCTGAGTCCAGCAGCATCCGAGTTGCTGGCCGCCGGCGGCGGCTGGCTCATCTGTTGTGAAAGAAGAGACGGTCCTTTCGGTTTGGGGGCAGCAACTGCAGGCTTCGTCTTCTCCCAGGTAAACTCGCTGTCGCCGGCAATCTTGACGTTGCCAAGGCCGTCTCCGATCGCTTCTGTGGTCACCGAGCGCGTGACCGGTGCTCCTGGAGGAACACCGCCACCAGCACTTGCGGGGCCAGCCGGTGCACTCTGGCCAATAGCCGCACCTGAGATCTTGCTCATCGAAAGGGCATACTTGTCGAGCATTGGACTGCTGGAATAACTGGAACTTGGGCTCGGTAGCGGTTGAGATCCGACGATGAACATACTCTCCTTCCGCGGTGTCTGGTTTCCTAACCGTCCTTGACTCGGGGGGACGCCCACGAGCTTTGTCGGTACGGCTGCAGGACATGACGCAAGCTCTGCCTGCACCACAGATTCGACGTCGTCGATACAGATCAGGACATTCTCCGGCTTAAGATCGGTGTGAATGATACGACATTCAGTGTGAAGATAGTCGAGACCCAGCAGAATCTGCTTGGCAATCTGGCGCACAATGTGTGTCGGTACGCCCCGGTGCTGATACCGCTTGATAAGACCAAGCAGATTCTCGCCGAGAACCTCAAACACCATGCACACATGCGATCCATTGGGTCCGTCATGACGGAAGTCATCCACGAGGCCGACAACGTGCGTGTGTCCCGGATGCCGCTGCGACGAAGTCGTCACTCGCTGCAACAGCTGAATCTCGTCTAGTGCCGTCTCTGTGTAATGTCCATCCGACTTTACGACCTTGAGCGCGACGTGGCGCTTGGTGCTACAAGTGTAAGCACCGGCGACGCAAAGCACGTCAGGTAAAGAGCACATACGTGTTATCTCTTGCGAGCCAAACGGTGGAGAAGTGGCCCCAGCCGAGCTTGCGCACAATCATATACCGCCCGTTGCTGAACTCGTCTCCAATGTTGATAGGATGATACCCTCCTGGGCGGTAATCCTCCAGGTCCTCTTCATCTTCTGTGAGAACAGAGGTGGCCACGGAGGAGGGTCCCGTGGAGTTCGAGGGAACCGCTGGGGTTGCTTGAGGTTGGGCTGCGGGCATGGCTACTGCTGCTCGAGTGTCAGCTACGCACAAGTCGAGGGATGAATGTGTAAGGGGAGGATAATGCGGGAGTGAATGTATCAATGGAATCGGAGATGGGGGTTGATTGCAAGAGTATAAACGATTTCGGTAGATGGTGATCAAGGTGATGATGGTAGGCAGTAGTGGCGAGTATGCATCGAGTGGTCTGCTTGGCTCTTCCCAGCCCCACGAACCACCCAATCTTGGTAGATCCAGTTCACACGAGTAGTAAGCGGAGGGTCCCGATATTGGGCGGACCCATCATCATGGCCCACAACCCAAAAGCCACTTCGCCTAGGCCATTGCCGCTGTCCACCATCCTTATCCCGGCATCACTGAAGGCCCTCCACGAAGTCATTAACACAGACTAAAATACAAGGCAGATGCAGTTGTTATGTGATGGAATCGGGTAAAAAGTTGCTGCAACTTTGTTGCGAGCCACGTTGCGCAACAGCTCGCCATGGCGCGTGACTTGCAGGGACGGCCGATTGGCTTAGCGTGGCGGTGGTGATGAATAGAGTACGTCGAGAAGCAACGGAGAAAGAAGAAAAAGTTGGGCAGACAAACGCACTCAAGAACAAGACTCACAAGTGTTGACTGGGAAGTAGCTTGTATGTTGGAAGCTGGACGTTGTCGGGGACGCCAGCGAAGAGGGATTGGCTTTGTGACCGGGCGAGGGAAGGGACTGCAGTGCCGGATCTGGAGCGCACAGGGAATGGGAATAGCAAGCCGCGAGCACGGTTGGGGAAATGAAAGAAGCTGAGTGAGCTCGAGAGTGATGTCGGGGGGTAAGTCGAGACGCGTGTGTCTCGATTAGGGGAGACCAACCGGGTGTGTATGGCGTTCGTTACCCTGGGAGGAAGCCAGAGGAAGGACCGGCCGGGAGAGGATGGGGAGGCGGTCGAATGTCGATGCCCTCAGCAGATGCCTATGAGCGGAGCTAGGAACGGGCGGCAGATGAAGGAGGGAAAGACGCGAGAGAGCAACAAGCCGATGATAGCTGTTAATAGTGTGCACTAGTCCTGCTGGTCCGTGTGGTTTGTCGCGCGACAGATTCTTGCCCACAGACGCGGTGGCTGTTGAAAGTCGGAGATTCGAAGCGAAATGTGCTTGAGGGATTGATTGATTGCCTCGTTGATTGATCCAGAGAGAGACAACAGGACGAGTGTGAAGGATGGGTGCGGTATGCAATATGGGGAGGAGAGGAAGGGGAGGACGTGTGGTGTGTGTGTACGTGTGTGCGGTTGTGGTGTGATGATAAATAAGTGATGTGTGGAAAATGGGAAAGAAAGCTGTAGGGAAAGAGGAGATAGGGACGAGAAGGTGGGGATGGACAGACGGAACAGGGAGTTGAGTGAAGGGGAAGAGGAATGGGCTGTGTGACTTGTGTGAGAGGGAAGCCTTTGTGGATGGGAGTGGCGATGGGAGGAGGTGTGAGAGCGGGATCACTATTGGTTTGAAGAAGCCGCTATCGGGATGGGGGGCCCACGGGTAAGGTGTTGACGGGCGGGGGCGTTGATGAGTTGAGATGGTGACAGGACGCGATAGGAGTGGGAGGGGGGGAGGTGGTGGTGGAGAAGACGGAAAGGAGTGGTGAAGGGATGGAGAATGGTGGTGGTGGTGGTGGTGGCAGGATCTACAGCTGCAGCTTGGCAGGTAGGAGAAAGGTGGTGCTGTAGGTAGGTGGTGACGACGGAATCGCGGTACAACGAAGGGGGGGAAGGACGAGCGCCGGCGACCCGCGCCCGCGCACCGCCAGCCAGGCAAGCCCAGGCCGGGTGTCCGAATCGCAAGCCGCATCGAGTTACCCACCTGCAGCCGGCTAGCTTGGGGCGGGCGCAACTGATTAGCAGACAGGGTTATTGGCTGGTAACTGAACCGAGAGCGGGCAGGAAGAGCCGGTGGCAGAGGCAGGCAACAGAGGCGAAAGCGGCAAGGCATCAGAGGAGAGGGTGCCGTTGCTCTGCTGGCGACTGGCTCTTCTTCTAATTGATTTGATGATGGCAGTCTCAAATCTGGTTGGCTCACGAATCCTGGATCATTGCCTTCGGGCCCTCTCCTCTTGTGCCCAGACTCCGGTGTTTAACACACCTCATTTACATCCCTATATCCATCTATCAAGGATTAGGAACTATATCACTTCCCCAGCTCCTACTATTATAAGGATATAAGTAATACGCGCACTACCCACAGCTTTATTACCTAGGGGTCCAGCCGTGCTCCACAGCACCTTTGGACCCTAGTACCCTATTCGGCCTGTTCCCTTAAATCTCTTACCCCTGTCAAAACAACAGGCAACAGGGCCGACAGGGAGCGCGCCGGGGCGCCGTCTGGGCTTCGGCGGCCCCGGGCAGCTAGACCGCCAATCGAAGATAGTACTAACCCTGCCTGCCTCCTCCACCAGAGTCCTTCTCAGTCCCTGCCTTTCTGTCGGCCCTGCGCAGCAGCCACCAACTCATGTGTTTGTGTGTCTTCTGATGCGCACGGCGCGTCTGATGCAATGTAGCATATACCGCTGATTAACTAATGTTAATGTTCATGCAGAAAAGAAAGCGGCCGACAGCGTTGGCGCGGCGCAATGGCCGTAACGCTATTACTCCTCTGCCACTACCCCGATTCAGAGGACGCTAGGCCAGAAAATTGTCCGGTCTACTGCCCGGTGGCAATTCGAGGCGTGGACCGATATTAAGGACCGTAGAGCTTGCGGAGTGGCTAGCAACGGCCCTCAGAAGAGGCACAGAGGTACTATCCAGTCCAGTTGTCCGGTCAGTGTTGGACCGGTTACAACAAAGCAAACGCAGTAGAAACAAGGTTTGTCATGGTAACGCAAGTAATGAAAATGATAATGGAAGGAACGGCAGGTGAGAAGCATGAGAAGAACGGCAGAGGAGGAGGCGCAAGCAATACCCTGACCATAGCGAGGCAGGGATCAATACGCGGCGGTGATTGGCCGGTAGGTCCTGAGAAGCGACAGGGTGAAGGAGATAAGCAACATCTTGTCGCCCCTTGTCTCTGCCCAACCACACAATCGCAGTCGAGGCTTCGATGCTGTGGGTATTCTGGTGGCTTTGGGCCCTAACCTAACCGGACGCCGAATGTCGCCCTGCCATGTTGGAAGCAGCTTCAGAAGGATGCCAGTCATACTACTCGTCCGAGCTCGACGTGGTCGTCTGGTAGCTGCTTTGCCTGTAAGCTTCGCCCTCGGGTACGGTGTAGTACGGAGACCGCACCAGCATTCCTGACCTTCCTAGACAGCTCGGGATTTGCGTGTCTTGGCGCGTGCGCGGTCTGCGGAACGCGCCCGTGCTGTTGTCTAGTCGTTCGATATTCGATGACCCACAGGGGGGGTGGGCAGGCCTGCCAGCCGGACAGCGATTCGATTTCCAGGCACGCGCGCCCCCGTCGGATCCGCGACGGATCGACGGATCGGGTTCAGCCTCCGATGCGGCCGATCAGAGAGTCAGAACCAAAGAATCAAACAAAAAGGATGCTCTAATGTGTGCATCTCTGCCTCTCCCGGTCTCTAGTGCGCCAACAGTGCGTTGCCCTGCGCCTGCCGTCCTGAACTTTGAAGACTGCAAGACTGCAGAGTGGGGTTGGCGCACGCCGCCGACCTGACACAAAACCTGGCAGAGAGATGTTAACCTGAAGATCTGCAGGCTGCATGATGTGAATGACAGCATCTAGGCCATAGTTCCAGACATCCAGAGATCCAGAGGTGGCCAAGCCCCCGACGGCGCTCATCCCATCCTAGCGGTCAACCTCGCAGGATCACAGAGGCCCCTGGAGGCCAGGGCACGATGCCGAACAAGTAGGAAGCCAGAAGGATTGTTATATTGTTCTTTGCTCTGCAGCAAATCTTGGCTCTGGCGATCAGCAATCACGGGTTCTGGCCATCCAATGGCGATGCGGGCCAGACTCACCGGGCCCACTACTGATGCGATCCGGGCTGACAACATCATCAAGCTGTGCGACGCGTTTGAAGATGCACAATTCTAGCTGCGAGCTTTCGGTCTGGAGCACCCGCCATGACCCACTCCCCGCCGTCGAAGTACAGTATCGCGATGGAGCCGAGCCTCTGTCACCAGAAGATGCATCAGCGGGTACGAGGTTTCTAAAATTATTCCTTTCGGTGATGGCTACCGAGCCAACGTTCCCGCGTTATGGTTCTAGGTACCGGGCGGACTCTTAGCCTCTGGATCCTCCCTTGCCGGTCAACGTCCGGGCCGCGCGGCGACGCGTAGAGAGCACAAGAGCAGTTCTTGCGCGACTACTTACGAGATGGCTAAGCGAGACGACCCACAGTGGGTCTAAAACGCGATAACCCCCTGAGTTCCATCGTGCGGGACTCCAGATCCCCCACATGTGCGATACAGATATCATAAATATTAAGACCACTGCCCATGTGACACAGGTGTGATCGCGATCGACATCTTTCGATCTTTGGAACCGCCGACCCACTCGACAGGCCTGGATTTATTAAAGTACCTTGCCTGCGTTCCTGATTGCAGCTGATCATACCATAGGTTTTGTCTGGTTCCGACAAAATTAATATCGGGAGGCGAATAGTCGTGTGCGCTTGCGATCTGGCTAGCTGGCTATAGTGTCACACAGCGACGTTGGCTTTCAAATCTGGCATCGCGCATCGTCAGTCCAGACTGAGGGGCATCGGTATGCTCTGACGGCGTTCGTATGTCCGACCTTCCCAAGTCATGATGCTGTTTTCGCAAGTAATGTCGGACTATCTCCTCCTATCACTCAAGGAAGACTGTCCCTTGTCGCCGCACTCGGGCCGGTCCCAACGGTGAGGGGATGGTAGGGAGTATTAGTCGGAGAGTATCGCACAACGCCCTCGGAGACTCCGGACTGCACCCCTCATCGCATCATGCACATTTCGCCAGCGATAGTCACCACCACTGTACGCGATACGACAGTTACCGACATGAAACCACGTACCCCATATCAGTAGTGGTTTCTGGGGGCCAATCGTGTCCAGCCATACAAACTGCGGCGGCCACTATCGTTGATAACGCGCTAGCCACTCCAAGAGGGTGGGTGTCACGGGATAAGTGATACGCCGTGATATTTTGGGAATGGCGTAGCTTCCGTTGATATATCCGGAACGAAACGGAGACTTCTGCGAGCAGTAGATAGTAAAATAGTAAGGTCTTTTGCGCCACCACTTGTGTCACGGTTACCGGCAGATAGCCGCCCAGAACCGTGGAAGGCGATGATGGTCTCGGACGACTGTGCGCCCCACAGCGGGGGTGCTTCTTCCAGACTGCTGGGGAACGAAGCGATCAGATACCTATTACCTAACTGAAAGCCACAAGATTACAAGATCGTGCAAACAGCTCATCTCAACGGTCCACTCACTCCACGGTTCACTCACCAGAGTACCAGAAGAAGACAAGACTTGGGAAACTTGGGTGTTGGGGGGCTCAAAATCCGGCACCGGAGATGAGGAGATCGCCGATCTCTGGTGGAGGCACTGCATCACCTGGATTCCATTTCCACGGTTACGGAATTACGGACCCATGTTTTTGTTTTTGTTGTCGCCTTGATCACCTTCCTCACCACGACACAATCCATCATGAAAGTATGTCTTTCGCCGCTCTAAACTAACCCCAGGTGGCAGTACAGGGATGCAGCCACGGCAGCCTCACGGCGATCTACGACTCGGTGGCGGAGTACGAGCGGCAGAAGGGCACAAAAGTTGACCTCCTGCTCCTCTGCGGCGACTTCCAAGCCCTGCGCTCCCGGCACGACTTTGCGTCGCTCGCCGTCCCCGCCAAGTTCCACGCGCTTGGAACATTTCACCAGTACTACTCTGGCGAGCGGGTCGCGCCGGTTTTGACTATCGTTATTGGCGGAAACCACGAGGCGAGCAACTACATGTGGGAGCTCTACCATGGCGGATGGCTCGCGCCGAACATCTACTACCTCGGCGCGGCGGGGAGTGTACTCGTCGACGGGCTGCGGATCGCCGGTGCGAGCGGCATTTTCAAGAAGTTTGACTATCACAAGGGTGGGTGTTTGGCCTAGAAAGTAGCTCACAGCAGGTCACTTTGAGAACGTGCCGTTCAACCCGTCGACGCTGAGGAGTATCTACCACATCCGCCAGTATGATGTCGCAAAGCTGATGCTCGTGAGCTTGGACCTTTGGACTGTAGCTAACAACAGCTTCCCCGCTCCCATCCGACCGTGTTCCTCAGCCACGACTGGCCGATAGGCATCGCGCGCCATGGCGACACCCGTGCTCTGCTAAAACGGAAGCCTTTCTTCCGCCAAGAAGTAAGTTGATATATTCGAAAGCAAGTCTCATGGAATTAGAGCAAGGGAAAGCTCACTGTATAGTGGAGCTTGTATTAACGCCCAGATTGAAGAAAACACGCTCGGATCGCCTCCACTTCTCGACATTCTCCACTACCTGCGACCCGACTACTGGTTTTCGGCACACCTGCACGTCAAGTTTGCCGCAGTGTTCGACCACCCAGAAGGCGACAGCGGCGCCGCGCCATTGATGACACTTACAACACCTGCAGCGGTGATTGCCGCCGCCGCTGCCGTGGCCGGATCGGCGCCAGCAGCGGGCGAGGCGGAGGTGGCTATCAACCCCGACGAGATCAACATCTCGGACGACGAGTTCGATGAACCTCCGGCACCAGCGGCCAATCCGGATGAGATTAACATCGGAGACAATGACGAGGACGAGGGCGTAGTAGAGGCGGCAGTCACCGTTGAAGCCGAGGCTCCGACAGACGAAGCTGCGCCTCCGGCAAACCCCGAGGAGATCACCCTCAGCGACGAGGATGAGTTTGAGGAGCCGCCACGGGCGCCACCAAAGTCTGCGGAAACAACACCCAAGCCTGCAGTGGACGCCATAATCAACGCTCCAGGCGCAGAGCGCACCCACTTCCTGGCATTAGACAAGTGCGGTGCCGGAAAGGAGTTCATCCAGGTGGGTACTCGCCGTTTGAGAACTCCACCCACTGACCCCAGTTCCTCGATCTGCCTACTCCTTCTCCTTCTCCTCCCGGCCAGCCACCGCGGCTGACATTTGACCCGTACTGGCTCGCAATCTCTCGCGCGCTGCACCCTTACCTCTCGACAGAAGTCTACGAGCGGTCCCTCCCGACTCGCGACATCCAGACTGCCCTAGTCGCCGACGAGCTCGAGAGGATACGCATAGAAGGCCTCTTGGTTCCCGGCGAAATAACAGAAATCACCGAGACGCCACCTCTCGTGTGGGAGCATGGGCCGGTAGACGTCGCGCGCGTGCAGCAGTTTTGGCCCACCGCGCCGCCCGAGGGACACGGCGGGTCGCCGAGCGCGTGGTACACCAACCCCCAGACTGAGGCGTTTTGCGGCATGCTAGGCATCGAGAACAGGGTGAATCCGCGTCCCGCGTAGTGGGCTTGTTTGACTGCCTTGTAGAGACACATGTATCGGTGTATTATCGGTGTATCATCGGAGACTGAGATACAGAGACGCGTCGGGTATTGCTTTTGATGTTGACGGTTTGTTTGTCCAAGGCAGTCGAGGAGGGGTGAAGAGCAAAGCGCGAAGCCGATTTGGCGTGAGTCACACGTGACTCTTGCATGGAGGTTTGTTTTGACGGGAGTATTAGGCTCCGGTGCGACGCAGTTCCAAACAAGGAAAAACACACGCGTGTTTGTGCCTCATGCCTCTGCGCGCGGGGCACAGCGCGCACAGACTGGCGCTCTGCGCTCGACCCACCACCCTCCTTTTTGCTGACAACAGTCAACGTCAACAACACACGACACAGGCAGACAAAGAACAACAACACACATCTATCCTATATCCTTTCCATCCACAAAGATCAAAACAACAACAACAACATCACTGGCTTCATCACGATCACTACCAATATCTGTACACTCCCTCCTCGTTCTTGTCCCCACACCATCCTTAGACCTAATCCGGGCCCTAGGCCGTACACTCCCACCGTGACTCACCTTGTTTTGCCATAATGCCGCCAGCTGAAGCGGCCAAAATCCCAGTACGTCGACCGCGATGCACCGTTTCAGCTACGTTCCCATCCGCCTCAGCTGACATCAGTGTCCGACGCCGGCACACCTCCAAACGGAGCTCGCGACGCTCGCGGCGATCATGGAGCCCGGCGAGACAGAGGACTCGTGGGACAAGATTGAGCGCGCGATCATCCGCTTCGCCGCCGTCGTCCGCGGAGGCGGGTACAAGCACGGCGAGGCGTTCATCCGAGGCATAGGGAACAAAGGTCTCGGGATAGGCCTTGTTGACTGTGTAAGTATCGAGCGGGTTCGCCACTGACCCGCAGATGCTTTCGGATCGCGGACGGCTCTCAGGCGCGGCTACCGAGTTGCTACAGACGTTCGCGCCTCGTCTTGGAGCCCATTTCCACTCCCTTGTTCATCTCTATCTTCCCCCACTCATCCGCCTTCTCGCTCGCCCGAACAAAGTGTACATCAAGCGTGCAGAGAAGTGCCTGCTTACAATAATCTCCAACTGCCCCCTTCCCTCCATCGTCCTTCATCTCCGCAACGGCCTCGACGAGAAGAGCGACCAGTGCAAGCGCATCTCGGCGATCGCCGTCGAGCGCGCAATGACGGAATGGGACGTCGCGCGCTGGCACGAGAAAGACCTCGAGATTCTCGAGCTGTGCGTTCGGAAAATGGCTCAAGACAAGGATGCGCAGGTTCGCAAGACGGGCAAGGCTGTGTGGGCAACCTTCCAGGAGATTTGGCCGGAGCGTGTCGACGAGTGAGTCCACTGACCCCTTCTCGTGCTGATCCCGCAGCTTCGTTGGACCCCTCACGCCTACGATCAGGCGATACCTCGATCTCCCGCCTGCTGAAGGAGGCCCGTCACGACCCAAACCGGTGTCCAGGCTCAATTTGGGCCGCACAGGCGGTGCTGCACCGTCGCACCCCGCGCATCCACCCGTCCATGCTGCGGGACCCTCGCGACTACATCTCTCGAGCGGCTCCGAGAGGGAAAAGGAGGGCCGCCGCGTGCCAAGCGCGACGTCGTCCTTATCCACCGCAGCGCATCGCTCTCGACATGAGCCAGTCGATTCTCGTTCGACAAGCGATCATGGACGATCACGCGCTATGGATCCCATTCCGCGGACTGACGCAGGTTCCCGAGTTACGCGATCCGCTTCTTCACACACCATTCCCCACATGTCTTCATCCTCCAGTCTTGGCAGTGCGTCTGGGCGATCAGCGAGCGCGCTGTCGTCCAAGCCCATACGGCCAACTCTGCACCCTTCAGCGACTGAGCCATCAGCAGCAAAGCGTCGTCTCGGCCTTCCCCATCGCACCGTGCGCCCTGTGGAAGCGGAGGAGGATGAGCCTCGTGGTGCCGGAGTGGGATCTAAACCGGTGGCAGCCTCATCGCGGCCAACAACGCGCCGAATAGTCACAACGCCAACACCCGCTGTGGCATCCGCGTCCGCATCCGCCCCCTCCAGCGTCACTCACGACGCATCTCAGCTCTCTTCTGCCACCCCCGATAGTCCGCGGAAGACCTCCGACCCGGTACGCTCGGCCTCCCGCGTCCGCGAGCGCGTTACGGAAATTGAGCGTCGAGCCTCTGAGCACGGCACGACGCCCACACACCCCACTCCCAACCGCGACTTGCAGCTTGCGGCAGGTATCCCCGTGCCACCCGACACACCTGTGACCGCGAAGCCACACGCGAGCAACTTTTCGCCATCTCTGTCAATGTTGTTAGGGCGGAACAGGGCTGGCGGCGACATTGACGTCACGTTGGCCGATTTATCGATGGACCCCAGCTCTGTCGACTCGCCTGTTCCTCAGCGCCCGCCGCCTGCACGTCAAGTTTCTGCGCCTCTCCCGTCTTCGACAGTGGCCCGTGAAGCAGAGAGCACACTGGTAGAGGCCCCGGCGGAACTGCGCCGGATATCCTCCCTTCCCCGGCGCATATCGGAAGGCCCAGTGGAGACCCCATCGCCACCGCGGTCGAAGAAGCGCAAGGGCTGCGATATTGAGCAGGTGCTAGAGAGCGACCCCGCCCCGCTCTTCTCTGTTGATGACACGCCGTGCAAGCCAACGGCCCCGACCCCGGCTCCTCTTATCTCTTTTGCCGACTCCCCCGCTCGGCCATTCACATTCCGTTCAGCGCCGGTACGTCCTCGCGAAAGCATCTTTAGCGCCCTGATGGGCCTGGCGATGGACACTCCCGCCCCGGTCGCAGAGTCTCTTAGCACCGAATCGATAGAGGAGGAAGATGAGGATGAGGAGGCGGACGTCACTGTGCGCTTGGCTCCGGTGGAGACTGCCCAGGAAGAACTCGTCGATGTCCATGAGGGGGATGCCGACACGACGGCCGTGTTTGTCCCTCATGCTGTGACTGAGGAGCCCATTGAGGAGGAGCCAGTCGACGCTGTCGAGGCGCCTGTCCAGGTCGCTGAAGAGCATCCTGAGGAGCCAACCACAGAGCCCAAGGCCGAGGAGCAGGCGCCAGCTCGGTCTGCAACCCCCGAACCGTCCAAAGACAGTCCGGTTCCCTCTACGCCACTTCCCGAGCTGCTCGCCGAGTTCGACACGCTCACCGAACCTGAGGACAGCGAGGATGAGGGCACTGATCTGGAGCACACAGTCGTTCTCGAGCGTAACGAGCCGGCTGCTGTGACGCCAGCTGCCGTGCCTGTTGTCACCCACCAAGGCCAAGAGCGTGTCACTATGCGCGAGCGGACTTTCATCTCAACGCCAGGGGGTGGTGTCTTTTTCCAGGAACGCGAGATGGTCGTCGAGAACGTCGAGTCGCAGGCAATTGCAGCACCTGCCAACGCCCTCGTCATTGAGGAGATGCCTGCCGAGGAGACTGAGACTTTGAAAACCGTGGAGACGACACACTCCGCCGAGGCACCTCCTGCCGCCGAGCTGCTGATAGACACCTCGGACGAGGCATCCACAACTCCCGAGAAGACGTCAGAGTTGGAGGACATGAAGGAGGCCTTTGAGGAGCAGAAGTCAATTGACCTGCTCAAGGTCTCGACCGGCTCCACCGCCAGCACCGCGACCGAACCGGAGGCAAAGCCCAAGACGCGGCCCATCTCCGCGGCAGAGCGTAGGCCGAAGCTCGGACGTCGTGGCCTTGAGACGCCTGTGGAGAAGAAGAGCTTCCGGCCCGTATCCCGCGCGAAGGCTGCACCTGCGCCGGCACGCGTCGCGACGCGGGCACCTTCTGCCACGGTTACAGATACGACGTCCGGGGCCTCTACTGGTGCCTCGACGCCTGCCGCCGACGCGCCCACGCTGGCCTCATCCACCTCATCGGCAACTGCAGCTCCCAAGCCAGTACGTGCGGTCCGCAAGCCTGCCGCGCCCGCGATTGTCACTGCTTCGAAGCCGGCACCGCCCGTTTCCGCTACGGCCGCACCAAAGCTAACGAAGACCACCGGCTCGAGCCTCTTCAAACCAACCGCGGCGACTGCCGCCCGTGCTGCCGCCACACAGGCCGCGACATCCGCGCATGCCGAAGCGAAGGAGAAGGAGGCAAAGGAGCTCCTCGAGGCGAAGGAGCCCCGGCCTGCAGCGCGGTCTGTATCGCAGACCCACGCTCGTGCTGCGCCAGCAAAGTCTCGTTCCGCGACTGCCGCATTCGGCTCAACAGCTGCGTCACGCGCTCGTGAGGCCGCTGCCCTTCCGCCGATCAAGCGGCAGCGGCTGAAGCTCACTGCCCCGCAGGAGAGCTTTCGTCCTGGCCGCACTGCAAACAAGTCCAAGGCATCTGTTCTCGGTGCGGGGTCCGGGCCGTCGGCACGCCAGCGGCGGCCTATCCGCGCAACCAAGGGCAAGGCCGAGGCGACTAACGAGACATTCCCGCTTGACGGTCCTGGTCTGCGGGCATCGCTGTCCAAGCAGAGTGAGGAGGACAAGGGGGAGGGAAAGGGGGTGAGTGAGGGAAAGGAGATTCCCGAGGCGGAAAGCACCTCCCCAATTCCCATCGCGCGGTCGACAACGCTCGAGGTGCCGATTGCGGATGATCACGATGCCGTGCCGCGGACGCCGGGGTCATCCGGCTTTGCGCCCGGATGCCTTTCGCCGGCGTCGTCACGACACACATCGTACACCTCCCACTCGGACATGTCGTGCGGCTCCCGCCCCTCACCATCAAAGCTCAAGATGGCCCCGCCGCGGCCGCTCGACCCCGTACTGACACCGACGCATTCGGCGAACGTCTCGGCCATCTCCTCCTTTGGACAGGCTGCCCTCGTCGCTCCCGTCGCTGACTCCCCGGCGGTCATGCACGCGCGCCGTGTCAGTGGCATTCCCGCGAGCCTGAAGAAGACGATCGCAGAGGAGGCAGCGCGGCGCAAGTCGGCGCAGCTGGCCGGCTCGCCGCCGAGCACCGGTGCGCATGCGATGCTTGTGGAAGACGAACCGGACACTCCGCGAGGACCACGGACGCGCCAGCGTACCGCGCTCCGACGGGCGGAGCGTCTGGAGGAGAACGAGGAGGAGAACTTTGAGGATGGCGCCGTGGGCGCGAACCGGCATGACGTAGCCACACCGACGAGTAAAGCTGCAAGCCTCCTGACGAAGCTCAGCGACGAGCGGGATCGGAGAGCGCTTGCGCCCCGCGACGCCAACTCACGACGAGAGGAGTAGAAGTAAGGATTAGTCGTTTAATGTGTTTGTATTATGCATCAACTGCTAAATGATGAGGAAGACTTGGGGGAGGCGAGATCATTGAGGCTGATACTCGGAACTTTTCCTCCACGTGCTCGGTTCCAATGCCAGCCTCGCCGATCCGCCTTTCCATCGATTTCGACATTGCGCACATACATACGCGCACATCCATTGTTTGCGGCCATCTCCACACTTCCCCAAACTACCATCCACTCTCTAATCCTCTACCCATCCACCGCGACCCGGGAATGAACGGCTTTGACGCGCCCGCGCCCGCCCCCGCCGCTGATGCGGTCACCGTCCCGCTCGGCCCGACGAACCAGCCGCGTCTACTTGTGCGCAAGCTCGACGGCACGGATGTCACGTTTCACCTCTCGGGCGTCGAGATGGCGTATGCGAACAGCTTGAGGAGGACGATGATGGCGGATGTGCCGACCATTGGTGGGTATTGAGGGGGAGGAGGTGTACGACAGACGGGCTGGGTTTGATAGCTGGATGGCTTGGCTTGTCTTTCGGTCCGTGGATACGCCAGACCGTTCCTTTTATCTCTGTTGTCGAGGCTACACCTCTCTCACAGATTGTTTCCCCATCCGACTCTCATGTTCGGTCTTTCTCTGACACACAGCTATCGACCAGGTGTCCTTCCTGCAGAACACGAGTCCGATCCCGGACGAAATGCTCGCGCACCGTCTCGGCATGGTGCCGCTTCTTAGTCGGGGGGTGGAGAAGGGGCTGCGGTATACCAGGGTGCGTATGGGAGGGGTCATCCAGGGAGGGGAGGCGGAAAGGTTTGGGTCTATGAGCTCTGCCTCTGGGACTGTCTTCGGCTCGAGACTCTCTCTGGGAGCTTCGCATCATTGCTGGGCTCAACGAGGTTCCATTCAATCACGCCTTCCACTGCCCTTTATGTTTGCTGTCACTGACCACCAGGACTGCGACTGCGACGAGGGATGCTACTTTTGTATGGTGACGCTTCGGCTCAAGGTGTCGGCGACGAACAGGGAGCACGGCAAGCCGTTGAGTGTCACGAGCGACATGCTTGAGATTATCCCCAGCCCGAATACGGTACGTGCAACTTTGTGTGCCCAAGCTCAACCCCCAGCCCCAGGCGAACCCGTACGGGCCGCCGCCTGATCTCGGCGACGAGGAGCGCGAGATCATGGCGAACCGCGACCCCGACCTCGGGCAACCGGTCGGCAAGGGCGAGGCGTCGGCTGCGCCGATTGCGCTCGCGCGTATCTCCCGCGGACAGGAGATTGAGGTCATCTGCAAGGCGTACAAGGGTATTGCCAAGCACCACGCCAAGTGGTCCCCGCTCTCTGCTGTCGGGTACGAGTACGACCCGTACAACAAGCTGCGGCACACGACGTACTGGTTCGAGACTGATGGTGGGTGAATTGCGTTGACCCGTTCTGACCCATGCAGAGAAGGCAGAATGGCCGCTGTCTGCAAACGCGGCATTCGAGTCGCCGCCGGACGACTCGCAACCGTTCGACTACAATGCCGTCCCGGAGACATACTACTTCACCGCCGAGTCGGTCGGGTCTGTGCCGGTACGCAGCGTGTTCGAGCAGAGCTGCGACATTATGGTCGAGAACCTTGCGCAGGTCATCCTCGGCGTGCAGCAGGAGACGGGCGCGGACGAGGGCGACGAGGGCGACGGCGGCATCGTCGAGCCGGACATGGGTTATGGTGGAGGCGGAGGCGGCGGCGGCATGGGTAACGGTGACTACGGGTACGGTGGTGGTGGTGGCGGCGGATATGATGGTGGTTATGGAGGTGGTGGTGGAGGTGGCGGCGGGTGGGATGCGCCGCAGGGCGGAGCGCCGGCCTGGGCGAGCGGGACGGGCATGTCGCCGTTGCGACGCTAGAGATCGATCGTGCTGTGATGCAGTTGTTGTGATTGACGCTGTGCATGTGGGTGCGGCAGTGGTGCGGATCGGAAGTTACAGTGGTTTCGTGATCGAGAACCGCATCACATCCGGAAGGTATCGCATCTGGGAGTACCGCATCCTGGAGCTCGCATAGCTCTAGCCGTTGTCCCGAAGCATGCAGCAACGGGCGGCGTCCATGCGGCACAGCAAGCAGCAGACATGCACCTTCTCATCCTACTTATCCCCATGGAGTCCCATTACATGTCTCGGCATCGGCCAAACACAGCACAAGTGGTCGTGTGAGCGGTGCATGTATGCATTTCTCGGCACTTTTGGCTTTGTGGTTGTGCCTGCACAATGCATCCAGCCGAACGAGGGGCAAGCCGGGTGGCCGTCGTCATTGCCATCTCCGAAAAAGGGGAGGAGGGGGTTTGAGTGGGCACTGGGCGGCGGGCTTTATCGGGCTAGTAGTGATTTCTAGTTGCTTTTTCCTATTGATTCCTTTTTGAGCCGCTTTTTGTCTTTTACCGCCACCCAGCAGATACTCGGGAGTCGCGTCCCCCCTTTGTAGCTTCATTCTCGTCAAGCATTCACTCCCGATCCTATCCATTCGCATCCCACATCCCACGTCCCATCACACTCCCTCTCCCTCACCCTCTCATCTCCTCGATCCGCATTCATATCGCGATGAGCGCGCTGCTCCACTAAAACCACCAACAGCGCAAACAACGACC
Source organism: Apiotrichum sp. Y4204 (assembly GCA_025531455.1). NCBI lineage: Eukaryota > Fungi > Basidiomycota > Tremellomycetes > Trichosporonales > Trichosporonaceae > Apiotrichum > Apiotrichum sp. Y4204. The sequence goes on along the minus strand of JAMYHL010000066.1, from coordinate 84,322 downwards.
CGACAGCGGCGGAGCGCGCAAAACTTTATTTTTTCCACCACAAACACACACCAACTCGCAGCACAGCACTAGCCCCAACCGCCAACCGCCAGCCGCCATGTCGTTCGTGTTTCCCGGGTGGTCGACGGCGTTTTCGCCCGCGTTCTGCGACGACGCGAAGAGTATGCTCGAGACGGCGCTGAATAAGGGGAACAAGCCGCCGGTCATCCAGGGGCGTATCGAGGTTGTTGATCTGCACATGGGCACTCAGGTGGGTAGCGGGAAGCTGAGAGCCGCCAAACGATGGATCACATTTCTGATGACAGCCGCCGACACTCACGCTGCTCGAGATTGGAGATCTCTCGCTCGAGCGCTTCCGCGGCATCTTGCGCCTTGGATACCAGGGCGATGCGTGGATCGAGGTGCGCTGCCGCGTGCAGGCGAACCCGCTGTCGCACAACCCGAACCTCATCCCGTCCTCGACGCTGCCGATATCGACGCCGCTGCTCGCGAGCCAGCCCCTCCTCGTGCCCATGACGCTGCGCCTGAGCAAGCTCCACCTCCGCGCGATCCTTATCCTGGTCGTTTCAAAGACAAAGGGCATCACCCTGGTCTTCAAGAATGACCCGCTGCAGAACGTCGACGTCAGCTCTACCTTCGACTCGGTAGAGGTCATCCGTGGATACCTCCAGCAAGAGATTGAGGGCCAGCTGCGCGAAATGTTCCGCGAGGACCTCCCGGGGATTATCCACCGCCTGTCTCAGAAGTGGTTCAACCGCTCAGGGACGGGTGGCCACGTCGAGACGCCGTACCGTGACATGCGCGAGGCGGACGTTACGCTCACACCCGCGCCGACACCAACAGGGTACGATGACGAGGACGAGTACGATCCCACGACGGTGGGCGAGGACATTTTCGGCCCGCCGCAGGTACCTTCTGGTGGACGGTCGAGCGAGAGCACGCCGCGGAGACGTGCCGTGCACCGCGTCACGAGCCAGCGGCTGCGTGAGCGCACGACTTCTGCCTCTGGGCTGTCAGAGTCGCCGACAGCGTACACCGTCTTTCCCGATATCGAAAACTATGACCCGACGTACGGCCTGCGGCCAGAGGGCCTGCCGACGCACAGCGGGTACGAAGCGTTTGGGCGGCTGTGGGAGAAGGCGCGGAACGGCGGCGGACGCGGGCTTGGGAGTTTGATGGACGGCACTGCGGGCGGCCTCGAGGCGGATGAGTCGTTTGACGAGGACGATGACGTCGCTTCAGGAGAGGAGAACGAGGACGGGAACGAGGACGGCGACGGCTCGATTTTGATTGCCGGCGAGATCGATCTGAACGACGACGTGGACGAGGTGTCCCAGCCCACGCGGCCAGCACTCTCCAGGACGAGCACCGCGCAATGGGACACCTTCCCCGCTGTCGGCGGTGGCGAGATCACGCGGCCGCGCGTCTTCCACGCCCAGTCGTTCATCCGCGCGCCGTCAGAATCCGGATTCGGCAACGCGATGCCCAGCCCAGGCGGGACGGGCACGGCAACTGGCTCAGTCACGGCGCGTGCGAGCAGTATGGGCGGGACTTCCACCATCGGCTCGCTCCGGGGCCGCCCGACCGAGTCGGCAGCCACGCTTATGGGCTTCACACCCCGCTCGCAGGCAAACACCCTCCTGCGGACCATGACGGCGACGAGCTCTTCGGTCTTCCGCCGCGCCGAGTCGCACGCGGCTTACGCCCAACAGCAAGGGCATGAGCGCCGCCGCATGGCGTCACCGCTGCGGTCGCAGAGCGGGCCGGGCCACGCGCGCGTCCCCGTCTCGCCATCACTCTCGCGCACCCGCTCAGAATGGGAACACAAGAAACGCAGTTCCGTCGACGTCGTCCCCCCACTCCCGCTACGGCGGCCCGAGCCCGAGATGCAACTGCGGGCGCGGGCGTCGACCGAGCCCCGCGAGCCGCGCCCGCGGACAACAAGCTTCGGCACCACGACCGGCAGCTTTGCCCGCCCGCGTGGCATCACCGTGCAGATCAACAACAACGTCTCGCAGCTCGCGACGCTCTCCCTCTCGGCAAACACGCTATCGCCGTACGCCCGCGCACACGAGCACATTGCCGTGCGCTCGTTCCCGTATTTGGGGCGGAACACGCCGACATCCGCGCCCGGCTCGACCGCCGGCCCCGTCGAGACGGGAAACGTAAAGGCGCACCGAAAACGCATTTTCCGCATCGGCAAGTCGGCGTCCCCCGAACCTGCGCGGGATCCGTCCCCAGAGGTGGACGAGCGCACGCCCCCGCTCGACTGGGACGAGGAGACGCGCCAGGCGAGCAGCTCGTCAGAGTCCCTCTCCCGCGCATGGAAGTATCCCCAGCACACGCCGAATACGAGGAAAATGTCGAAAGGGAGCTATGGGTTCCCCAAGATTCCGGAATGACGAGCAGTACAGTAGCTAGCTAGCCTTCCTTGGTTTCAGGTTTCATCCTCCTTCACTCTTCCACACTCTTCACTCTTCCTCACTCTTCTTCACTGCATCACCTAGCACGCATCCATCATACTCATTATCACTGCATCTGCCGTAGCTAGTGCCATGTACTCGTACCATGTAATTTTTGACGCGATCTGTGGCTCAGGCTTACGTCTTGACGCGTTACGCGGGCTGGTGACGCTCTTCATACGCCACAGCCGTCACGGCACTGTGCTCGTACCATCCGCAATGACATCTATTCTTGTCGCAACATCAATCCCTGTGCCACCCCGATCATCACAACGCTCTTCACCTCCGCGTAGAATAACGGCTTCATAGGTAGGATAGATTAAATGTATACAAGTGCAACGCTCGTGACTTGCGGCAGCGCCGGCCAGCTCCCGCCCGCCCGCCCCTTCCGCCGTGCACTCCGCCTTTCCCCGTATTTCTCGTAGCTCGCTCGTAACATACGCGACGCCCGCCGCCCCCAAAACAAACTCCAACTCCAGCTCCAAGGGTTTACCAGTTCGCAAGGTGGTACTTGACCTTGCCCCAGAAGGACATGGACTTGTAGCGCGCCTTCTCGTCCTCGTCCTCGCCGTCAACGTCCCAGAACTCGCGCGCGCCCGAGTCGAGGTCCATCTCGTGGACACGCACGTAGCGGGTCTTGTTGATGACTGTGTGTTAGGAATCGAGATAGAGTGGACAAGGAACGCGGCCGCCACGGGTGTGGCGCTTGGTGAGACTCACGCTTGTAGCCAATGTAGCCAAAGACGTAGACGGGCACGGTGATGTAGTGGGTGATGAACGCCTTGTAGTCCCAGGACGCATTGTAGCTGGTGGGCTTCCAGAACGAGTCGAAGCCCTTGAAGAAGGCGAGGATGACGGTGAAGCCGAGGCAGAAGTAGGCGTAGTAGGGCTGCATGGGCGACTTGTAGGGGAGGTCGTTACGCGAGAGACCCTGCGCCTTCATGCCGCGCATCATGGCAATGTGCGAGGAGAGAATCGAGATCCACGAGAGGGCACCGCAGATGGTGACCGACGAGGCAAAGTACTTGAAGACCTGGTAGGCGTCGTCGGATGCGACGAGGAAGGCGAGGCACATGAACATGCCGGTGAAGATGAACGAGACCCAGGGGACACCGCGGGGGGTGCACTTTGTGAAGATCCTGGGGGCGTTGCCGTCCTTGGCCATGCCGTAGAGAGTACGCGACGCAATGTACTGGTCCGAGTTGGCGGCCGAGAAACAGAAGAGCAGGATACACGCGTTGATCAGCGAGGGCAGGCCCTTGATGTGGGCCTCCTGGATGGCAATAACGAAAGGCGAAGCCGCGGCACCAGCCTTGGACGAGGCGGCCTTGAGGGCAGCGCCGCTCGAGTCGACAACCATACCGACGACCAAGATACCGAGGACGTAGAAGAAGAGGATACGCCAGAAGGTCTTCTTGATAGCCGAGGGGACGGTCTTGCGGGGGTTCTTGGCCTCACCGACGGTGACACCGATCAGCTCAGTGCCCATGTAGGCGAAGAGGGCAAGGACGAGGGCATTGAAGAAGGCGAGGAACCTGCCGAGGGCCGGGCGCGTCCGGGCAATGTGGGCCGGGTAGGCCTTGAACGCCTTGCCATCCTTCCAGTAGCGGAAGCCAATGCGCTCCTGTCCGGGAACACCGCCGAGGTCGATGATGAGACCCAGGAGCAACAGGCCAGTGAGGGTGAGGATCTTTATGAACGAGAGCCAAAATCTTGGGCGTTAGTGCGGAACAGGTGGGAAGTGGGTGTGTGATGACGGCGAGGAGAGTGGTGGCCGGCGTGTGTGGAGTGCAGTGGAGCACCGCACCGAGTGCCAAGTGCGGAGCCCCCAGAGGCCGAGATGCAGGCTGTGGTTGACACAAAATTTCTGCACACGGTGGCTCCAACGGGGGTGAAAACAGGCCGGCGGCGTCGGAGCAATTAATCTGCGTCGCTTCGGACCATGCCTTTCTATGCAGACTTGCGTTGCTGCCAAGGCGGAGTAGCCAGGCTAGCCAGGGAGGGGGTAGCTCATGACGAGGCTTGGCGCCGTGTACGCCACACAGTGCTAAACCCAGCCCTTTTCGCTTATCCACCCTGGGCGGGCGGGCGGTGGCTGCAGAACACGGGCTTTTTCCCCGCAAAAACAAAAAAGACGACGAGATAACAAATGCGCAGAGCACACAGAGTGTATCGGACAATCTGAATCAAAAGTGCACGACCGCTCCGAGAAGGTACGGGCGGCGGAGACTGCACCACGCGTCCACTGTCTTGGCACTGTCTCCAGGCATTGTCCTCCCGCGATCCCGCGGACAAGATGCCACCAATGCCGTAACTGCGCAGAGACCGGCACAACTTTCTTTGGTAGCCGCCGACCGCGAGATGATGATTCTCACAACCAATGGAGCAAGGGGGGGAAGGGAAAATACTCACTCAACTTCGCCGAACCACTTGATACCGAGACAGTTGATAGCAATGACAAAGGCCATGAGGATCACGACCCATGCGGCACTGTTGATCTCGCTGTTCCAGAAGCGGATGACAAGCGCACCGGCGACAATCTGGTTGGGAGACAGGATGAGGTACTTGCAGAGGTAGACGAGAGCAGTGGCGAAACCGAAAGCGGGGTCGACGCAGCGGGTAGCGTGGCCGGCGAAGCCCTTCTTGGTGGGGAACTTTGTGGACATTTCACCAAGCGAGACGAGGACACCGAAACAGCTGCACCGTCAGGATGGATCACTGGGATTGTCACCAGAGAGCCACTCGCCACTGTGGCGCGGCCTCTGTCAGCCAACTCACACAAAGCCCATAACGCAGTACGCAAGGAACACACTTCCCGGACCAGAGGTGCGGAGCGAGTTTCCCGAACCGATAACGAGACCAGTACCTGCCTGTCAGCGCCCGCACGGCGGTGTCTCCAACGCAATCTAGGAATCCACAAGAGGGACCCCGTGATCTCACTGCCACATACCGATAGCACCACCGATGGCAATCATACTGATCTGTCGCGGCTTGAGGCTGCGGTGCGTCTCCTCCTCCTTGGGCTCGATGACCTCGATGTGGTCGTTGGCGTAGTTGTCCTGCGCATGGTACTTTTCGTTGTCGGGCGACATGTGGTGCTGGTGCTTGTCACCATAGCCGTTGTCGTAGCCATTGTGGCCGTTACCGTTGTAGCCATTACCGTTGTAGCCGTTTCCGTGGTCGGCAGCGTAACCGCCCTCGGCGTGGGAGAGGGGGTTGTTGGGGTTGTGGTTGTAGGACATGGTAGCGGGTGGGCGATGGGGAGAAGGGGGAGACGGCGCTCGTGTGGCCTTTATTGAGTTCTGGGCGATGCGCGGCTGGGACTGTGACAGGGCAAGCTGGGACAAAAAGTCGGTAGAGCCGCTGGGGATGCCAGTGCGGGTGCGTTGGCGGTCGGGCAAGCTAGTCTAGTGCAATCAGTGGCGAGGCGGCGACCGGCTCTAGGCCCCGAGACGCCAGAGAACACACGGCTCAGGATCCCAGAGGCTCCAGAGGCCGGAGGCTCCAGAGACTCGAGGTCGCTCGACAGACTTTGTGCCCCACAAGCACTGCCGCTGGAGCCAAACGCACCCCGCCGCGAGAGCAGAAACGTTCCTGATGCACCTCTTTCTCTCCTCTTCCGCGGCGCGCCTCGTTTGTTTTGGGCAGCCGTTGCAGGATTTGCAGTTGTGGTTGCCAACACTTCGGAGCCAGCCTCCTCCGGCTCCTCCCCGGGTCCCCTGTCTGAAGCTCCGCGCGCTCCGCCTGGCCCCGCGAGGCCTGAGATCCTGTGCGCTGTGGGACCTGGGCGACCTGGGCCGTGTGGGTGAACCTCTGGCGCCTGCCCCTAATTCCTCATCCAAAAGCGGGCAGTGCAGGCAGTGGACGTGAACGCAACCTGCCTGATCATGCCTGACGCGGTGCCTTGTTGCCCCACTCTCCCTCTGCAGCCCCACGTACCCCCCCGGCCCCCCTCACTTGTACTAGCTGTACTAGACTTGTACCCTGCTCCCTGTCCCCGTGTTCTCCAGGCCCGCGTGTTGCCAACAATAATGATCAGATCAGACGCCAACCCTGCCCCCGGATGAAGAGCAGGCACCAAAAGGCGCAGTTTACAAAACAGCCAACCGGACAAATCGCAGGATCACAGGCCGCTCTGTTGCAAGATTCACAACAAGCTCTCATCGCAGGGGCCACAAAATTCAGACATCATCCACAAGGTGCCAGGTGCCAGTGTGGTAGCAGGCACTGATCACTTCTGCCATTGCCCTGCTCCCCGCGAGGCAGGTAAGTTCGAAAGGTTCGATCTCGGATGCGGGGTATGCAGGGTATGCACACGGCGACTGCGGCGCCTCACCTGCAGGTAATGACTGTTTACTCTTGAGTTTCTCTTTTCCCATTTTTTGCCTCTTCTTCATCTACCTGCTCCACTGTTTCTGATCACTCTGAATGCCGGGCGGTCTCCCCCTCGTTGCCTCGTTGCCTCGCTGCCCGACGGCTCCGCATCCGCGCCATCGCGTCTCGGCAAGGCTATCTAAAGACCCACCGCTTCACGCCCAAGGACCACGTTCTGCAGGCGCCGTGCGCCCAGACGAGTGCCAAGCCCTTGTGGGCTTGGTCCGACGTCACTGCGGGCCTGGCACGTGCCCATCGCTAAATTGCTTAACGAGCTAGGGCTGCAAGCCAAGGCGGGAAAAGAGCCGGACATGGTCAAAACAACTTGGCTCAGGGAGCGGCACGGAAGAGAGAGAACTTTTTTCTCCTCTGCGCCCTACGCCGTCGTTGTTGCGATCTTGCTACTCCGAGCTGCATACTACCACTCCCAACACTTTGTTGTTGCTTCCTGCGGACAGTGCCGCTTCTTGGATCCGAGGCACGCACTACGCACTGTCTCTTGGGGATCCGCATGTACGCGTCGCGCATCGGCCAAGGAAAGATCCAAATTCCAAGACACGAGCGATGCATGCCTCGCAAACGTTCCGCGGAGCTCCGAGGATCGTCGGTCAACCCACCCCCACACGAATAGCTTCTATCTCATAGGTCCTTGCGGTCTAGCGATGTAGCGATTCTGCCCGCGTTCTGCGGATCCTGCGATCCCGCAACCTGACCTGATAACCGAAGCGCGAAGAATGAAGGGGGCCAGACCCGAAAGATACCTGCTTTTTCTCCTGAGTGCGAGCAAAAGTAAAAAAGTATAGCGATCAGCGATCGCATTCCACCGGTACGCGGGCCGCAGAAAACCACCTTCCAGGAGATGCAGGAGAACTAGGGCTAGTTCCGGATTACAGCTCGCTAGACCCGGACGATCCTTTCTCCTCGCATTCCCTTCTTGGATCTTTTTGTCCTTGGCTGCCTTGGCTGGCCCCTGGGATGCCCTGGAACGCCCCTGCCGCGCCCGAGGTGCCCATGTGGTGCACCCCACACCAAACGTATCACATTCCCTCCCTGTTTCTGGCACTCGCTTTTACACGCTCTGCACGCTCTGCAACACCGCACCCACAAGCCACAACAGCCTCTACCCCGCATCGTGCCTGGGGTTCACCGGCGGCTCCGCCGGCGATTTCGGGATTCGCGGACGGGTTCGTGGTCGATGGAGGTCCGTGCTTGATGCTAGATTGATAGATAGCAGCGTCGCATCTCACGTTTAGCTCATAACATCCCCCCAACATGTCAAGACACATCTCTTGGCCTCTTGGTATCGCCATCACCACGCTGCACGTAGTTGCACGACGCCCCAAGCTTCCCACATGTTGCTGGCGCCCCACAACCTGCGAGCCTTGCCGGTTTGGTGATCGCCCGGCGCCCCCCGGCGCCAGACGCCGTCCACCGATTTTCGCTTTGCCGCGGTACTGCGCCACCGTTGCTCATTTTCCATCCCAAGACTTAAGCGCCGCTGACTGCGCAAATTCGAGCAAAATGAGATGGAGATGCGCTCGGTGCCCTCCGACGCCAACGCCCAACTGACAGCAGCGCCTCTGACAGCAACGCGTAACCCGCTGCGAACAGTCTCCCATACCTCTACCCATGCTCACCGTCACAGCCGCAGTTGCAGCGGGCCACTAACCTCCCATCGCCAAGGACGCGTCACCGATGCTGTAATCCCTCCTCATTCCCCACAGTCGGAGCCGACACTGTCGACGTCGATTTCGAACGCCGAGGTGGATAAGCTCGACGGATAGACTATGAGCGCAAGCCGCGATGACCTCAGCCTTGTTTCTGATTTCTGGCCCCACACACAGTGTAGCGCGGGCCGATCGGTGATCGCCGTGATCGTCAGGACCGCCAAAATGGTAGCAAGCCAAGGCGGGCAAGTGGCCGGCAGCGGCCGGGCGGCCAAGCGGTTACGACATTACGATCCTACGACATTTGTCTCGATGATCGCCGCCACTTCGCGCATCGACAGGACAAGACGTTTCAGTGACTATCTTGGATGTCTTGGTGTCTTGGACTTGGATACCGAGTGGCAGATCACGATGACGCAGGGGGAGAGGAGTGAATGCGACACCATTCAGCTGCCTGAGATGCCCACTATGGACCAAAATAATGAACAGCAGATCAGCAGACCCAAGACCTATGTCAATAATGAATGACCGGTGACCTTTGTCGAGTCGCGGGGTCGCGGATCCGGTGCCCCGGTGTGGAATGTAGCACGAGACGAATCTGAAATCTGAGCTTGGCAGTAGTGACGTCACCGAAGGGGGACGTCATTCGAAAAAAAGAAGACAAACAAAGGATAAACCCGGAAGGTTGTAACTTACATAAAGCCCTTGTCTACTTTAGGCGTGACACTGATAGGCCCCTGCGCTATGAGTCAGCCTAAATCTCAGCGCCTATCCCGAAGTCCCGGGAATAATCTCAAATCCCGCGACGTGGCAAATTCCCACGCTACATCGGCACGACTCCCACGCATCCGTTCTCTTCTGCACGTGACTCGCATAAATCGGGATCGGAGCGGTCGGTACAGCCTGGGTCAGCTGATCACCTCCACTGTAAGCCCCCATTCCGACCGGTATCAAACGCGGGGCCGCCGCGGTCTCCCCGCCTCGTATCGAGCAAAACAGCGCCCAACAACGACGCCAGCCCACCACAGCACGAGCTCCGGCCGGGGTATGCAGCCTGTGGATCCTGTGCATCCTGTGACGCACCGTGCTGACACAATGCACAATGCAGAGGATGTTAAACACGGGTGATGCATGTTGTGTGCTCTGCGGTTGTATTGTGCTGGTTCGCTGGGTGGCGCGGGGGTGCAGGCGGTGAGTGGACCCCGCAGTTGTAGCATACCCGCATTCCCAAATTCCCTTTAGTCCCCTCTCCGCGCAGGAATAGCCGGTGCTCGGAGAGCTTTATCAGCATTTGTATAGCGTTGTATGCTATCGGTGATGTGCTAAGTACAAGTTCGGGGGGTGGCGTGCGCAGAAAACGTGCCCCAACAGAAAAGCGAGTCGCGCGACAAGCAGAAAAAAAAAACCTTCGGAACAGAGGCACGGGGTGTACAGTACGCTGACTTCGAATTCGGGGGGCACGGAGACAGAAAGGTACACTTTCCGGTCGGGCGGCCCTTCCTCTTCCGGTCTCACCTGTACCTACCTCTCTCTCGGGTCACACTCACCCACCTTGAAAGCCAATCTCGGGTCTTGCTGTTGCTCTTTTTCTCCTTGTCAGCAGCTACCATCAGCACTCCTCTCTCCAATACATAATGTCTGGAGCCCGCGACACTCGCGGACACGACGCGCGCACGCGTGATATCATTACCCAACAGACCACTCCAAGCATCCTCACGAACACTCTGACGACCATCAACAACCCCCCCGCATCCGCCACCATGACCCGCCCGCTGCCCACCGCCACAACGCCCAGCGACCACCCGGGCCTGCCCCCAGGACACTTCCTCGCGCTGCCCCCGACCTTTTCCAACGACCCCCGCACGTCGCTCACCACCGCATCGCACGCCGCCCCCGGCGCACCAAACACGGCATCCCTCGCCGCCGCAGACTTTGATGTCGACGTCCGCACGGGATTCCTCCCCCCTGGAGAGAACATTGTCCGCCTCCCCGCCCCATTCGATATTTGGGAGGATGCGTTCGAGGCGGCTCGTGGCGAGGGACCCGGTGACGGCCTGCGTCTGGGTGGCGGACCCCGCGAAGATGCATGGCGGGCAGCAGTCGCCTCCCTCCCTGTCCTCGACATTGCCGGCCTTCACTCGCTCCCCCTCCTCCGCCGCGCCCACGTTGTCCTCTCCTTCCTCCTCCACTTTTACGTCCACTCGTCGCCGTCGAGCACGAAAAATGCCCACGAGATCCCCCCGTGCATCTCTGTGCCGATCCTCAAGATCTCCCCACTCGTCGGCCTGCCCCCGATCCTCACATACGCGGACACTGTGTTGTGGAACGTTAACCCGGCGGATCCATCCCGCCCAACGAACATGGTCCACAACCCCCCGACCACAACGCTGGCGAGCTTCACAAACACAAAGTCCGAGGCGGGATTCTACCTCGTCTCGGCGGAATGCGAGAGTGCAGGCGCTGCCGCGCTCGCCCTCATGCGCCAGTGCCTCGACGAGCTGTTCCTCGCTGACGAGATTGCGCTCCGCCGCCTGACCGTCTACCTCCGCCAGCTCGCCGTTCAGATCGACCGTGTAGGAGATATCACACTGCGGATGAACACCGAGGTCGACCCCGAGGAGTTCTACCACCTCATCCGGCCATGGTTCCGTGGCGGCGACGCTGATGGACCCGCTTCCCCGGGATGGATATTCATGGGTGCCGAGGACGTTGACCAGCTTGCCCAGGCCGAGAACACCCTCGCACCAAACACGTCCGCACAAGGCGGCCGCAAGTTCTCGGGACCCTCGGCAGGCCAGTCGTCGCTCATCCACGCATTCGACATCTTCCTCACCGTCGACCACGCACCCCGCGCCGACGAGTCGACAAGTGCAACAAATGCCAACTCCACCTCGGAGAATCCCGGCACGGAACCAATCATGCTGAATGCCACACCACTGCACCCGCCCGAGAACGAGGAGGCACCACCCGCCGGTCCGCCACACGGCCCACCGCCTGGTCCTGGTGGCATTGTGGAGGCAACGTTCCTCAACCGCATGCTGCAGTACATGCCGCTACCGCACCGTACCTTCCTGCACCACCTGTCGTCGCACCCTACCCCGCTGCGCCAGCTCGTCATCGCGCGGCAGGACACGCACCCAGCCCTCGCAGCAGCATATGACGAGGCGCTCGCCGCCCTCCGCCGCTTCCGCGACAAGCACATGCGCGTTGTCTCGCGCTTCATCGTCATGCAGGCTCGCCGCACGCCAAGCGAGCGCGTGCAAAAGCTCCTCCCGAAGATGGACCCCGAGGAGATTGCCGCCGTGTCAGAGGACGCGCTCCGCGGTACAGGCGGTACGCCGCTCATCCGATTCCTCAAGCGCTGCCGCGAGAACACGACGCGCGCAATGGTTCAAGAATAGACGTTGTATTTTCTGATTTCCCCTTTTTTGTTATCAAAGAGTGTCATCTAGAGGAGATTGATAAACTAGAAAAGTGTAATGGACAGCTTTTACAGCACTTTGCAGAGCGGCGCGGCACTTGGCACCTCTGTGGTTCTTAGGGTGATGAACGTGGGTTTAGTGCATGAGCTTGGCCGCCACCGCGGTGTTGATCGGTTGGAATGACAAGTGCTTCAGTACAAAGGCATCGGGCACTGGGTGGCAACGCGACGCGCCGAGACGAGACCGTGACTCCCATGTTGAACTCAGTTCTTTCCGAATAATATTGATACCACAAGGGCCAGGTCTACAGCTTCGCGGCTGTACGCTGCTTCGGTGGCTGCATGGCCGGTTTCTAACTCAATACAGGCTTCACTGGAATAGCAGCCATTAAGAAAACCAAGCGACGTCGACAGTCTGCAATGACGGTTGCATTTGGAACCATCTACACGATGCCCGCACCGAGGGCCTCAATCGCTGTCCCCGAGTCCGGCCGCTATTCACACATGGCATTTCTACAATTACACATAACGCTGCACAACGACCGCATTCTGGAGCTTGGCCTCTTCGACCGTCTCGGCGTCCGGGAGCTCGCGGTTCGGGAACGTGGTCTGGAGGACGAACGCGCGGGGATCAGGGCGGGCCCTGCATGTCAGTTGATGCGAGGCCAAGATACAACTCACGCAGAAACAAAGCCACGGATGTCGCCGACGGTGTGGTCGAGGTTGACGCGCGCGACAAGACTGTCATTAGGAGTTGTGTTGTTGTATTTTAACTCACCGGGTGCCGTCGCCGAGACGGACCTGCACGCTGGTGGCGGGCTTGGCGGGGTCGACCTTGAGCTCGACGGGCTTGGACGCGGGCGGCGCCGCAGCCGCAGGGGCAGAAGACGACGCACTGGTCCCCGCACCGGCGATGTCGGGAGTTGCTGATCCGAGGCGGTTGCCACCGCCGGAGAAGGCCTTAACGGGACCCTTGGGTGGGGGCGTGTACGCCTCCTCTCTGCGCTGCTCAACGACGACCTGCACAGGCTGGTTGTACGCGACGTTCCAGAGAGACGCCGGCGCACGCCCAGACTTGATGGCGTTCAGGAGCATCTGGCTCTGCGGGTCGTCGTAGCGGTACAGCTCGCCGTCGTCGATGCTGAACCCGTCCGCCCAGAAGATGAGGCGGCGCTCGACGCCCTCGCGGTCCTCGTCGTCTTCGTCCTCGTCGTCGCCAGCACCAAACGCACCAGGCATGCCGCGCGAGGCGCCGCGCCCGCCGACTGCGACGGACGGTGTCTCGTCCGAGCCGAGCGTGTTGCCCCCACCCCAGCGGTGCACCGGTGCGGCGGTTGGCTCCTCCTGGAGGGGCCCAGCGCTGATGTCAGTTCTCAGGTGGAGTGGTGAACTTACTCCCTGGCCTGCTGGAGGATATCGTCCACGAGACCCGACGAGCCGGGACGACGGTCGTCTGGGTTTTGCACAGCCAGCCCGCTGCGCTCGCCGCCGGTGTACAGCTCGTTACCGCGGCGCCTGGCCTCGTCGTCATCGTCGTCATCACGCGCGTTCTGAGGTGAGCAAGTGATGATAATGGGAGGGTATGAGGGAGAAAAGTAGAGAAGGTCAAAGACAAGATAGGAACAATGATATAGAGGGAAGGATCGGCTGAAATGACACAATGGTGAGGAACAAGCGGCAGCAAAGCGAGGAATTGCGAGGAAGCCAGGAAGCCAGGAAGGAAGACAGACGACGACCCAGCCAAACACCAAACTCACCATGCCACCAAGCGTCGCGATTCCGCCACCGCGCCGCGCCCATTCAGCAGGGAGAGGCTCGGCACGCGCGCCGCTGAGCGTACGCGCCCCGCTACCCGAGTCCTCGGCAGTGGAGGCAGCGAGCGCGGCGTCGAGGTCGTCCTCGTCGTGCATGTCCACGTCGCCGGCCGTCTGGGCGGCAAAGTAGTCTTCGATCGCGCCCTGTTAGTTGTCAGTGGGAGGACATAGAGTGTGGAGAAGAGGTATTGCAGTGCTAATATGAACCTCTACGTACTTCGAGAGACACGCCCTCGGCGAGAAAGTGTTCCGCGTCGGCGGGGCTCGCCTGCGTTATGGCGACGAACTGGTCGATGTCTGGAGCGTCACAGTCATGGTCACCGGTAGGCGTGGTCACGTTGCGATGGAAGAACAAAATCCAAGCACGGCGTCAGCTTCAGGCTCGACATACAGCTGTCCGCACGCACCCTCCTGCTTTGTGTTGAGTCCGGGCATCGTGGATGATGAGAAGTGAGGATGGACAAAGGAGGACGGCACTGGAATGTGGACTGTTGACTGTGGAGGGTGCAGTACATGCAGTTGCGTGTCGTCGCGCCATGCGAAATTACATCATTGTCACGTGGGCTTAGTGCATAAAAGTTGAGAGGCAGAAATGAGTTCCACAGTGAGCTGCTACCTGCACACACGCACAACAGTTGATAGAAGCGCGGGAGACCGAGCTACAGCTCACATAAAAGCTCCGCACGCCCGCTCCTGCTTGCTATCTGCCTGCATCTGGTCTATCACGAATACAACCCTGGCATACGCCCAGGCCGGCCCCAACCACTGCGGTGGGAGATCTATGAGGTCGGGGTTTTAGAGGGTTTTTTGTGGTTTTAAGCTATGAGATTAGGCCTCGGTCTTGAGGCGGTGGACAGCGTCCGGGGTCGCGGCGCGGGACGGGCGCTTGGCGAGGACCTCGCGGCGCTTGAGGGAGGCGGTGTTGAGCGTGTCGAGCGTCGAGACGGTCGTGTCCCAGTCAATGCACGCGTCGGTGATGGAGACACCGTACTCGAGGCCCTCGCGGCCGTTGGCGCTGCTCTGCTTGCCCTCGCGGAGGTTGCTCTCGATCATGATACCCGTGATGCCGAGCTCGCCCTCGGCGATCTGGTCGGCGACGACCTGCGCGACCTTGGGCTGGTTGCGGTGGTCCTTGTTCGAGTTGCCGTGCGAGCAGTCGATCATGATGGACGCGTGGGAGTCCGGGTTCTTCTTGCGCATCGTCTCGAGCGACTTCTGCACCGACTCCTTGTCAAAGTTGGTGCCGGCCGAGCCGCCGCGGAGAATGACGTGCACGTCGCGGTTGCCCGAAGTCTTGACGATCGCGGCGTTGCCCTGCGAGTTGATGCCGAGGAAGTGGTGGGGGTGGTTGGCGGACTGCATCGCGTCGAGAGCGACGGTAAGGCCACCGTCGGTGCCGTTCTTGAAACCGATCGGGAACGATACTCCGGAAGCGAGCTCACGGTGCAGCTGCGACTCGGTGGTACGCGCGCCAATGGCACCCCAGGAAATGAGGTCGGCAATGAACTGCGGGGAGATGGTGTCGAGGAGCTCCGAGCCGACCGGCAGGCCAATCTCGTTGATGTCACACAGGAGCTGGCGGGCAGTGCGGAGACCCTTGTTGATCTGGAACGAGTTGTCGATGTCCGGGTCGTTGATCAGGCCCTTCCAGCCGACGGTGGTACGGGGCTTCTCACTGGGTGTCAGCGATGAACGCAAGAGGGGAGGTGTCCGGGCAATGTTGAGAAGCAGTCGCCATAGTAGCCGGATATCGAGCTTTTCACTCGGGCACTACAGGGCATCTCAATTGTCGGAAGACCCAAGACCGGCAAACAGGCAAGCGCACCACAGATCTCTCATGCTCAGTCTGACCGGTTTCTTCTTCCCATAGTGCACAGAACAACACTCCAGGAACACAAAACACCCAACGGGCTACTCACAAGTACACGCGCATGACGACCTCGAGACCGGGCCACCTCCCCTCCTGGACCTTTGCGCGGAGCAGCCTGGCGTACTCCTTTGCCTGCTCGGTGTCGTGGATCGAGCACGGGCCAACAACGACGAGCAGGCGGTCGAGTGGGTCCGTGCCGCGCAGGATCGAGCTCGCGGTGCGGCGCGCAGCAGAGATCGTCTTGGCCGCCGTCGGCGGGACGGGGTACTCGTGGCGCAGGAGCGCGGGCGGGATCAGCGGGTCGTACTGCCGTCAGCTGCTGTAGTGATGCGATCGCAGAGGGTGTGTACCAGCCGAGGCAACAAGTCATAGACCAGCGGTTTATCCCAGCTATTGTCCTTCAACCGGCAGAGCGATCGTTATCCGTACGCCGCCCGCGATACTCACGCCGGTAACCTTGTCATCGTCAAGCGGGCGGTTACGGTCGGGGGACTGGGTCGAGACGGGCATCGTGCAAGTTGTTGTCCGGTTTTGGTGGTGGTAAGGAGTATGTATACAAGAAGTGTTCGTTGAGCAAACAAAAGAAACTCGTTGCCGACTTGCCAGTCACGAGTGGATGGACTTTTGGCCGACTACCTTTTGGCTGGGGGATCCACTCGTTGACTCGAGTCGACAATCAAAGACACTCCGCCGCGGACCAGTCGCAGCGGTCCGATTCCGCTCTCCGGTTTTTGCCACAGCATTCGGCCGTCTCCACCACAGAATGCAGCATGCAAAATACCCCGCGGGGCAGCGATTACACCATACTCCAATGCATTACAAACCGATTACAAAACCTGTGTTGTGCCAAAAGCGAGAAGCCACCCATTCCAAAAAAAAAGTCGAGGAGACAAAATCGCTCCACAGATCCACAGCCAATAATGTCGACGATCAGATAACCCGGCTAATCTCCAACACGGAGATCGATTACACCTTCTGGTGGTGTGGCCAGTAGTTGAGCGTCCTCATATGTGCCCTGAACGTTCCAGGGGCAGGGCTTGTCGCCGTGCCGCCCAGCTCGTCCGCCGCGTCCCTCTCAAACATTCCTCATCTTCCCATTGATCGATTCGCCGCGCGACTGTGTCGTGTTCAGGACATTGCGGACGGCGTCTCCGTTCACGCTTGGCCATAGAAGTACTTGACAAACGGCTCGAGGCGGTAGCGGATCATATTAATCACAGGCGTGGTAGCGTTCTGCTGTTAGCCACGAACGTGATCCAAATAGAGCCACGGTCTTTACTCACCACACGGTTGTCCTTGCCACCGATGAGGGACGCATTGGCCTCATCCTCAACCCAACCAAGCACGTTGGCGTAGGCCTCGCGACGCACACGCTGGCGATCCTCCTCGCTCTTCCATCCACCCTCCGGACGCGTGGGCTTCACTGGAGGGAGGCCCTTGGAAGTATCGAACGCGGCACGGTTCTTGGCCACTTCAGAGGGCAAGTGGTTCATACGATGCTGAGCGATAGACAGGCCGCTCAAGTTGTTGCACGTGTGGTACAGGTCTGGGTTCATGCCTGGTTTGTCGCGAAGACCACCCTTCTCACGCTGCGCCGCAAGCAATGTGTACTCTTGGAGAGCCACTGTCTGTTAGGCGCGTCACTTAGAGTAGCAGTTGGACTCACCCCTGTTGAACAGATGCTGCATCGTCACCTCGTCGGCCCACTCGTCATTGTCATCCTTGCCGTTCTCGTCCAAGACAACAATCTTGGCCTCGCCACTCTCCTCCTTGTGGTGGCTCTTCTCCCGGCGATTAAGCTCCTCCAGGATAGGGAAACCGCCACCGACCCACCAGCTGTAGCAGCCGTCGACAAGCTTGTTGGATCTGCCACGGAACCCTCCCGCCTCGCCTGCCTGACCCTGCATGAGCGCAGACCAGCGAATTGCGGACTGAACATCAATAGGCTTGGGGAAGGTTTCGGGGAGCGACTGGAGCTTGCCTTCTGGAGGGACAACAGAGGCAAGGAGGAAGTGAGAATGAAGGGCACACGACGTGTAGCCTCCGTGAGCCTCTGCCATCGCCACCCGGGTGCCATCATCAGGAGAGCCAAACGTATAACTGGAGCACGCGAATCCGCCCTCGTACGTCTGACAACTGGCAACAAACTTGTCCACGTTGTGAAGGAGCTCAGGTGTCAGGAGGTCGAGGAGGGTGGCAACGACCAGGAGACAGTAGGTCCCGCTGCAAATCAGACTTGGGTCATTCTGTTGCTTGTACCCACCGGACATCAACCTCTCCTCCCTCGCAAACGACGAAGCTTCCATCCGGCCGCTTGCAACGCATGAAGAAGTCATACATGCCCTGTCGGGCATCGGCAAGTGCGTCCCATCCGTGGCCAGGCTTAGAGTCGCCGGCCATGGCAAGGGAGCATACAGCGGAATAGCAGGGAAGGAGATGGGCATTCTGCGAGTTGGCAGCACCGCCGGAGAAGCCGCCCTTAGGGTGCAAGTATTTGAGGATCGTGTTGACGGCGCTGCGGTCAGTAATCGTGTTAACATGCGCTTTCCTCACGTCACTCACCGCAGCTTGGTGCCCGAGTCCAGGGGAACGCCAAGAAGGTCAAAGCTATGCAATGTCCAAAACATGAGCCACGACTTGGACGAGTCAAGCGCGACGAATCCAGCAGGCAGCTTCCAGAACTTCTCGGCGAGGAAGGAGACATGGGCTACCTTGAGCAGGGAGAGATGCTCGGTAGGGTCATCCGCCTTGTTGACATCTTCGAGCTCCTCTTCAAGAGTCTCTTCAGTTTCCCGCTGTTTCTCGAGCGTAGATGTGTATATCCCGTCCGATGGCTGGCGGTATTGCGGTAGCTCGAGGATAGAGGGGTAGAGCGTAGCCATCGTGCGCGATGTTGTTGTGGAGGTGACAGGCGAAAGGAGATGGGGAGAGTTAGAGAGGAGAGAACGCGCGTTGATGAGAGAGAATGAAAGGAGTAGATAAGCGCTATGCAATGTCGACTGTGTGAGCTGAATCCTCCTTTGTGGTTGTGTCGTGAGTGTTTCTATTGTTCTATTTTACGTGTCGTGTCGTGAGGGGTGTGATAGTGTGTGTCTCTGAAAGATGCTTCTTGGCGTGTGTGTGTATGTCTTGAATGTCTCAGTTATGACCGTCTGTCCTTGATCCTTGTCTTATTGCGAGAGAGGTGTGTGAGAGAGCGTGTGAGTGTTTCGGAGGTTTCTAAAAGCAGAGATCCCAAAAGAACCCCTCTCATGCTCGCACGCTCGCACCTCCGTCATCACCATCACGGCCATCACCATCCTCATCACCTGGATCAACCTCCACCAGGGTCATGAGGCACAGGCCTAACTAGGTATGCATAGGAAGGCACCTTCCCAGCCTCAGGAGCCTTTTTGAGACCCATCTCCTAGCGCCTAAGTTGTGGTCTGGGCGGATATATGCGGATATACAAATGTATGTGCTTTAATTAATATTACATAACCATAAGATTTCCGGAAACTCAAAAGCCCGGACTTCATATGAAAGCGCGTCACAGCTCTTCATGTGCGCGATGACTCGTTTGGACCTCGATCACCGATGACTCTCAATCTCTGCGCCTCTGGTCTCGAGCCCTCTCTGCAGCTCTCTCGCGTTTTGTCTCAGTCGCAGTTCCCGACGCAGACAGTCAACGTTCCCCGTCCGCCCGACGCCTCTCGGCCGCCGAAACGCTTCGGGCCAAGTCCTCTCCGTCGCTGTGTCCTGCTGCCATCCTGTCGTCCTGCGGTCCTACGGCCTGCGGCCTGCGGTTAGCTGCACTCCTGACATCAAGTCGGGATTCAGGATATGGATGTGCTAGATCCTGGATCCTATATCCTGGATCGGGCGAGGCGTTGCTGCCCCCTGGCTGCGTTTGTCATCCACCATCACGGCCAGCGCCGTGGGTATCGATCATGGACCCACGGCCGCACGTCACTTGCTCCATGCACTGCCTGTCGTCGATGGGACAGGGACTGCAGCAGCTGCTGCAGCTTAGATCTCTGCGTGTGGTAGCCGCCGCTCCGCCACCGCCTGCAGACCTCGACAGGATTAGGCCGAGCCTCAGCCAAGACGTGCTGCTGCGTAGAATGCGAGCTATGAGATCACGAGGCGCGACTGTGATGTGTCCGAAGTGGGCTCGCCGAGCCGAACAGGTAAATGTGTCCATGCATACCCGCACGATCGTCTCCCATGAGGTCTCCACGGCTGGCCTGGCTGAGACTGGCATCATCGCTGGCCAGACCAACTGCCCGCGTCACCGGTCCACCGCTTGTAGTTGATACCCGTTCATGCTGCAACAGGGTGGCACAAGGGGCCAGGGGGTGGCAGTAGGTTTGGAGATTTCTGTTGCGCCAGCGCATACACCACTGCAATCTGCCTCGGCTCCACAAGCATTAGAGGCATCACATACTGCTTCAAGCATGGCGTAGTGTCGTTGCTAGCCGTGGCAGTGTGCCCGGTTGACCAGATGGTGTGCCCCGGTTAGATGGTGCACCATGCTCGGTGCTCCATGCTCCATGCGCGCAGCACCTGGCGGATACAAGAAGCAATATCATGTCATCTTGACTTCTACAACCTCCCCTCTTGACCTCATTCTTCTTGTTTGTTTACTCACAACAATATTCTAGGCACCTCGACGGCCTCCACCTGCCAGCACAACTCGGGAAATAAGAGCCCGTAGATAGCAAAACACTTCAACTGCGACTGGTCGAGATCCCATCTCATCGCATCGTATATCTTGCGTTGGTGGCCTCCACGTAATTCGCCGCCCGAGATTATTTTGGACCGGACTATTTATTTTTTTCGATAACTGCACATTTCGATTTCCATCGTCATCCCCCGCCCCGATCCCTCTACCCCTCTCTCTCTCGCACGTATCGCGCGCGACGACGTAGTCTCAAGTACCAAACCCCGCATAACAGTGAAAAAGTGCGATATCTCGATCGCCTCGTCAGCATGTCCATGTCCAAACGCAGTACCCGTGAGTAGACCGTGTCCGAGCTGCTTCCCGGGTCGAGATGAATGTCTCTCGGCCGCAGACTCCAGCAGAGCCCTTGATACCCTGGGCCACCCTTATCGCTCCTCATCACATACACGGCCGCCGTCGTCTCGCCCCTGTCATACGCCATGTATGCCTGTGGCAAAGCCTTGGGGATAGTCACTACTGTGATTATCGCATTGATTATCGCGGATGGGAGCTGATATGGGAGGTGGAAAGGATACAAAAGAGCTTGGACTTTATGAGATTGAGAGATTGTTATTGACGCTGCGCTTGCCTTGCGCACGACCCGACACACCGCACACACATCATATCTATCACTCCGGATCGCATCACATCACCGCCTCTTCTTTCTCTTCCGCGGATCTCATAATCCCTACTCGCGATGGAATTCTCAGACGTCCCCGCCATGATTACGAACAGCGCGCGGGGAATCATTAAGCGCGTCTTCGCGCCGAGCACGACGCCCCTCCTGCCGTTTGTGCCAAAGTGGAGTAAGTAGATCATGTCGATGTGTGTACCGTGCCGTGTGCCGTACACTACACTGTGCCACATACCTCTGGTGATCCGCTGACGCCGTCAGCCAAGGTCCTGTTCCTCCTCCTGGTCCTCCTCAACTCGTCCTCCTTCCCGTTCATGTGGCACATTCGTGTGTGGTACACGCCCCTGCGCGCGTACTACCTCGCGTACCGGCAGGGCGCGAGGAAGTTCTGGGCGAACTGGCGCAAGGATTACGATAGGCTCGGCGGGCTCAAGGACATGCGCGTGCGCGTGTGGCGCCGCGCGCTCTTTGACGACTGCGACTACAACATGCACCTCTCCAACTCGTGCTACGCCAAGAACTCGGACGCGGCCAAGATGGAGTATGCCATCGCGGCCTTTGCGCCCTGCTTCCGCACCGGTATGCACATGGCCCTCGGCGCAAGCCACTGGAAGTACATCAAGGAGATCCCCCTCGGATCCAGGTACCTCATGGAGACGCGCATCGGCGGCTGGGGTGACAAGTGGTGAGTAAAGATCGATCTGCGGTGTGTGGGTGTGGGGTCGGTTATCGAGTGATATCCTGTCGTCTCGCTATTCGATCGCGGTGTGGCGGCTCGGTTGTTGCGGCCGCTTTCCACCACGCGTAATCCCACCCCTCGATCAACATGTCTTAGTCTTCGGCAGCCGCTGACATGCAGGATTCACGTCGTCACCGAGTTTGTCATCTACCCGCTGAAGAAGAAGGAGTCTGCGAAGAAGGTCGAGCCAAAGGAGTCTTGCGAGGAGGAGCACCTCATCCCCAACCTCTCGGACCCGCCGTCTGGCACCGCCACCCCGGACTCTGGTCCCCAGCTGCCTCCCAAGACCCCCGAGGAGGTCATCCGCCGCCTCGCGGCCCAGGCCCGCGTGCGCCAGGACGACGGCGTCGTCGCGTGCATCGCCGTGACCGACTACTGCTTCAAGCAGGGCCGCATCACCATCCCGCCGCGCATCGCCATGTTCCTCTCGCTCCTCTCGCCGGACGAGGAGCAGCGCAACTTTGCGCGCTCCCTCCTCGAGTCCAAGGACCGCGGCGCGTCGTTTGCCCGCGGCGGCTGGCGCGACCACCCCGATGCGGACAAGTTTGGCTGCGACGTCGGCCTTGACATCAACGGCTCGCAGGCGTGGGCCGACGAGGGTCGCAACGCGATGGAGGCCGCGGGCGCACACCTCAACCACTTCTAGAGGGAGTAATATGTGGCGCCGACACGGGCCGTGGTGCCATGCCACCATGGGCCCGGTGGCCACCTTCCAATCCTCTGCCACACTGAGTTCTGGGCAGACGGCGGATCGCGAGATGCGTCGCGCAGCTCTTGCGTCCGGTAGAACATAGCGCAGATACCCGTACATGTATAACATTAATGACTGCTGGTGGGGCGGAGTGTGCATGCGTCGAGCGGAGTGAAGCTGGGTATATCCATCGGTTCTAGCAGAGCACCGTGGTGCGTGCCTGAGACAAAGAACGGTAGTAGTGCTGTATTAGATATACTACGCCGTTTGTAATGACATTCTCACCTGAATTGAAAAACAAAACACACTTCGGTGGAATTTCCACCAAACTGGCCATCCACCAAGGCGCCAGGCAAGCCGAGGCGAGGGGAAGCGCTCAACTCTGATATCCGCACGTCGCGCCGCAACCAACTTCCACACCATCACCACCAACATTCATATAATGTCCGACGACGACTGGGAGACGGTGAGTCCGCAGCAGCGCGCGCAGCGCGATATTTGCAGTTTGCAGCGATACTGACGCTGTGTCTTCACCGCCGCGTATCCACTCTACCCGCTCTGTCCTCGAACGTGTCTCGTCTCGCACCCAGGCCGACCTCGGGCCCAAACCCACCCAGGTGCGCCGCAAGCCCGCGGCCCCGACAGCCCCGATGCCGACAGCACCGACAGCGCCGACAATACTCGCGCGCCCGCAGCATCCAGCCGCGGCAACAGATATGACAACTTCAAGTCTGCGGGATACGGACCCTTCGCAAGCCCCACAAGCCCCACGAGGCCCACAAGGCGATACAGACGACGCGCACGGCGCAGACGCGCACGGCGCACACGGCGCATGTCCGCCGCCTTCTGGAGAGCCAGGGGACGACGAGTGGTTCCGCGGACCCAAGGCGACGAACCGCCAGATCTGGGACAGCGCGTGAGTAACAGCTGGGTGAATCCTCCTCTAGATCACCCATCCCATTTTCTTTGTGCTCACGACAGAAATCGCGCCGGGCCATCAATCGCCGCGCCGCAGGCCGCGCCGCCAAAGATGCAGATATTGAAGCGGCCGCGGGACGTCGCCAAGACGCCGAGCAGCAGTAACAGCGGGACGAGCACGCCGTCCAAGTCGATCGAGCAGCGCGAGGAGGAGTACCGCCTTGCACGGGAGCGTATCTTTGGAACGGCGGAGAACGGGAGTCCGGGCAGCGAGGGCCAAGTGCAGGGCTCTGCGTCGGCGCCGGCGTCGGCTTCGGCGTCGGCATCCAGCTCGGGTGCAGGCGCAGGCGCGAGCGCATCGACCTCGGCGGCTCTGAGCGGAATCGGACTCCCGAATCAGCCCCAGCCCCCAGGACAGGGGTACGGCGGGCGGCGTTCCGGCCCGTCCTCGCGCTCCGCCTCGGGGCGGGGCACGCCGCGGACGGACGACGGCGCAGCTCTCGCGCGGGCAGTCGACCGCCTCGCGCTCGGTCCTGGTCCTGCGCAGACGCGGCGCGCGGCGAATCCCAGCGGAGGGTACGTTCCCGCGCAGTACTATGCGTATGGGTACCAGCAGCAGTCGTACTCGTACGGCGGGGGGTTCCAGCAGCAGCAGCAGCAGACGTATTACTCGCAGACGACGGGATACCGGCCGGAACAGCAGCAACAGCTGCATCACCATCATCAGCAGCACCAGCAGCAGCATCAGGCGCACCAGCAGCAACACCAGCAGCAGCATCAGCAACTCCAGCAGCACCAGCAGCAGCTCCTGCAGCAGACCTACGGATTTGGCCAGAACACGCCATTCGCCCGGCAAGGGCATACGCCTACGCACTCCCAGCACTCTCAACACTCGCAGCACTCCCAGCACTCGCAACACGGCCAGCCCGGCCAGCCTGGCCAGTTCTATTCGCGGTACCAGTCCTACTCGGGGTACGGCTACGCCCCTGGTGCGCCGGGCGCTCCGGCCGGCACCGGTTCGGGGTCTGGCTCAGGCTCGGGTATGGGAATGGGGACGGGCATGGGCCTCGGCGGGGTGGAGCGCCCGCGCCCGCCAGGGCACAGCGCGACTCCGCCGGCGCCCCGCGCGGCCTCGACCTCGGCCAGCTCCGCATCCGGCGCGTCTGCATCCGGCGCATCTGCGTCTGCGTCTGGCGCGTCGACGCCGCTGCGCGGGGGCGTGCTCCGGCAGCCGCATGGGCCGGGGAGCGGGAGCGGGTTCGGCGCGGTCGGGAGCGGGCGGTAGCGTGTTGTAATAGATGCGTAGAGGATGATATTGTCTGCCATATCCGAATGTTTGAGAATTGAGATCTGGAGCAGGATGATGCAGTTACAGTACATATGCCATGCGATGCCATGCTAGATACAATTACGGGTCGGTGCCCGTACACCTGCCATCTACGCCTATGCTCCACTTCACGCCGCCAAAGACGGCGAGCACAAAGACGTGCCCGAGGACGACGGACGTCCAGAGGTATATCCACCGCCACCGCCTGCCTCTGAGCGTCGTGAGTTCTAATGCAAATGTGCTGACGGTGGAGAGGGAGCCGCAGAACCCCTCCTGGAGCGCGTGCAAGCCGTCGCAGCGCAGCGGCATCGTGTCGCTCGGAGGGCGGTGCTGCGCGGCAAACACGCCTGCGATTATCAGCGTAGCGGCCATGTTGGCGACGAATGTGCCGAGCGGAAAGCGCCCCGCGACGAAGGGGAGGGTATTGAGGCGCGAGAGAAAGTAGCGCAGCATCGCGCCGGGCGGGGCAAGGAGGAGCGCAAATGTCACCCGGTAGCGCCATCTCTCCGGGGCGAGAAAGTAGATGAGCAGCGCGGCGGTGTATGCCAGCACGGCGGAGAGGATCATGAGGAGGTCGAGGTAGGGCGTGTCCTTTGGAATGGACTTGCGTGCCGGGAGCTTTGGGACGAGAGAGGAAAGGTGCTTCCCGAGTGATAGGCAGGCCATGGATATTGCGAGGGTCGCGCACGAGTAGCCGATGCCGTTGACGGACTGGCGTCAGATGAGGTTGACACCGCGCATCTGACTCACGTTGTAGAATCCGCTGTGGCGATACCCCTGGAAGTTGGAGAAGGCGAGCCAGCCCTCGAGCATCCAGGACGAGAAGGTCGTGATGCAGCCCGCGATGCCTGAAGTGAGCGGTGATCAAGGTAGATCAGAAGATGTATACCTCAGCTAATACTCACCTGTGCCAAGAAAGGTATGGAACGGGGGATACCTGCCTGTCAGCAGCTCCAATGGTCAACACAGCTGCGCCGACTCACCACCAGTACAGCTGATTCTTCCGCGCGGCCGCTATGCCCATCACGCCGCATCCGACGCCTTGCGCCCATGCAAGCGGAAAGATTACCGCGCCGTCAACTGTTATCGTTGTGGTAAGTGTGAATGTTAGAGAAGAGCAATGAGAGATTCAACAGCGAGGGCAACAACAAACGCAATCGAGTGAGGGAAGACAAAAACACGGCGTCAGCACCAGGCGCCCCACCACAGCAGGACTCACACCTCCCCATCGCCTCGAGACCTAATCGCGCCAGCGTTCCGAGCATGGCACTTAGCACGAGTACCGCATAGTGCGCGGCGAAGCGAAGCGGCGGCGCCTCCTCGGGCGGCGGCGGCGTGTCGGGGTCCGCGGGGAGGCGGACATCAGCGGTAATCCCATCCCCATTTGTGTCTCCATTCTCTGGTTTCGACGCCGGCACCGAGATACTCGGCGCAAACGGATGCTGTATCGGGAGGTGGACCCGCGAACTGAGCGGCGACCGGGGTGGCGGGGAAATCGGCCGCGCGGCGCCGGACGCGAGCGAGGCCGCGAGGGAGATGGACGCGGCGGACCCCGCGCGCGAGCGTCGGTGCTCGAGGTGCGGCGGTGGGGGGTCGGGGGCGGATGTCATGTCATGGAGAAGAGATAGAGTTGAGTGATGAGAGAGGGAGAAATTTCTTGTAAATATTGTGCTCTGTGTGTGTGTGGTGTGTATCGTTTTGGGTTGTGTGGTTCCGAAAATATCACTCCCCCAGGAGTTGTGTACTCCCATCATAGGCCAGCCGAGCGAGCCGATCAATAGGTCGCCGGCCGGAGCGGTCGACTCGACTGGAATCGCAGCGCCTCAGTCGTCACGGAGAATTTGAGTAAATTTCTCCAACGCAATGTACAGAGCTCCGGGGATTGTTCACCGTTGAGATGACTACCATGAGATGGCTGTAGAGAGGAGGAACAACGCTGGGCAGGTCACTCGCTTCTCAATGTCGCTGAGAGCCGCACATGCAAGTCAGTCACGCGACGCCACACCCATGTTCAGAGCTGCTGATCTGGGGCTGACGATCAATTGGCGACCGTCGGGCCCGCTCATGCCGCTCATCTTATCATCTTTCGAACCCCGGAACTCTAGCCGTTTCAAGTCTTTGGGTCTCTGGCATTCGTGAGCTGGCACGACTCGCAAAAGGAGAAGCTGCTCAGCAGCTGCCACTGGACGAGTTAGGAATCGAACCAAAGACCTTGTCAAGATAAGATGTTCTTGCTAATGACACGCTCTACCAACTGAGCTACACGCCCGGACACACCGCGGCGCGACGCGTCGCAGTCCGCGGATCGCAGATTCGCGCCGTGAGAGGGAGACGCGTGACACACTCGGTGATCGGTGACGAGGATGACGAGCGGGCGGGTCAGCAGATCAGCAGATCAGCAGCACATGTACTGTCGAACTGTCGCAGGGGCGCCAAGTTGATCTGCGCGCCTGCGCGACGCGCGACTGGATCATCGGATCGGCTGGAACTAGCCCGGGTTCAACGACGTAGCATTCCAAGCATTCTGATTCCCGCGCATTCTGCATCGCGAGCCACGCGCCCGCATTCCGCGGCAACGGACCAAGATTGTCCGGTGTGGAGGTGCGCGAAGTGAGCGACGGCGCGCGGTGCGGGGTACGAGAAGCCAGAGCCAACAGAAGGCCAGAGGGGTATAGCCTCTGTCTTGGATTACACGGATGATTCATGGTTCTTGACTAGTTCGACTAGACGCGCCAGATCTGCCAGAGCGTCAGAGAATGTCGAGATGCACCAGATGCGCCAGACGCCCGCAGCTCTCACGTGTTGCGGCTGCCGCCCGTGCGTGCAGCTGGCCCTGACGATCAGCTCGCAAGTCCGAGTGGGCCGTAGGGTACGCATCACAGGAACGGCTGCAGGAACCCGGGATGCTATGCGCCGCTGAGTGCTGAGCGCCGTGAGCATGCGATACGTGAGATAAGCTGCTATGGACCTTGTATACTTGTAATGCTATTGCTGCTCACCTCCACCTGTGGTCGCGGCTAGCACACGCTTCGCCGCGCGCGCCGAGCCTCCAGCTGGCCAGCTTCCACCTGTTACGTCGCTATTGTCGGCAACCGAAAAAAAGGTCAGGCCATTGTGGGGCTCCGGGGCTCCACATGGAGCGTGAGCTGCCCGCTCGCCGCTGGCCGCCGGCCGCCTGGACCGCTGAGCGCGCGCTGGTCCGCTGTTTGCCGCACATTTCCACACTTTTACGCCGCTCCACAGATCACAGATCACAGATGGTACAGATTGTGCAGATTTCTCGTGATCCAACGATCTGAAGTCTTGTTGGCCAGTGACCAGCCATTGTTCCGGTGGCTGTCTCCCGTCTCTGGAACGGAACTGGAGGCACTGGAGGACGTGCGCCGGAATAGACAGCCGGTCTCGTCGGGTGGTCAAGTGGTCCATGCATGTACGGCCCAGAATTGGCCCGGTGATTGGAACGTATACTGTGAGGTGTTCTTCGTATTGGAATCGGCTTGCTCCGAGGGAATGCTCTGGGCCACACGGGATGATAAGGTCCTAAGGTCCGGGCGGCAAGGTGCGCGCTAGGTGCGGCAAGCTCAGCTAGCTCAGGCAAAGAGCAGTCACATGGCGGGACGTGTATGAACACTAGTGAGCTAGTGCGCCGCTGATCCGCTGATCCGCTATGTGCTTGTGTGATGGGCTGGGCAGCATTTGCTGCTGTTGTATTGGATGGCCAAGTCCCGGCTAATTCTAGTAATCCCAGTGAGACAGCATTCCGGCATACCACGCCGCTCACACGCTCAGCGCACATCATAGAAAGCATCCAATACATCCCAGAAGATCCAATACCCTGGAGGCGGAGTATATTTCCAAGAACCAAGCGGGGGCGTGCAGGGCGCGTGGGCCTAGACTTGCCGCTGGCAGCTGGCGCGCTGGGCTGCGTGTTCGCTTTTTGCACTGGACGAATTGCCACCATACAACTACACCTTGTTTTTTATGGTGGGTGGCGGTTAGTGGCAAACTGTGGAGCACAGTGGTCACCGAGCAGCTAAGCGCTCGACATGAGTGGCGCACACTGTCCGGTTGACAACAACCAGCTTGCGGCTTGTCTCATGACCTCGCGGCATCGGTAACACACTACACTACTGTACGTACACTACAGACTGCAAGCGAATGCATATCGGTCGCCGGGCGGCCAGCGGCCAGCGGCCAGCAGCTAGCTCCAAGCGGAGCAGAGTCACAATGCAAACTCCGACACGATCGGAATGGGGCGTGTAGCGCGCGTTGATATATCAGTCCCGTCTCTCACTTCTCACCGCCGTTCCCCAGCATCCCCTCTCATACTCGACTCTACTCATCAGCAGCAACAGCGAGTCCCATGTCTCTGGTCCGCGCCTCTCTCCGCGTCTCGCGCCTCGCGGGCCCCTCGACCTCTCCCCTCTCTGCCAGGCTCCACACCTCGGGCTTCGTCCGTGGCGCACGGAACGTCTCCTCCACTGCAGGCCGCCGCGCCACCGTAGTTGCCACCGGCACCGCCGCCGAGTCCATCTCCACTGCCAGCTCTAGCTCCGGCTCGGGCTCTGGTTCCTACAGCCGCATGCGTTTCGGTGTCGGCCTCGCGCTCGTGCCGATCGGCGTTGCCGCCGGCGCGGCGTACCTCCTCCGCCCGTCAGAGCCGGCGCCAGGAGAACCGTCTATCGCTAGTGTCCCCACTTCCTCCCTCCTCCGCGCGTACGCGGTCTACACCATCTGCTCCTTCCCCACCATCATAGATGCCGCCCCCACCCTCCTCCACGCGTTCACCCACTCCCCGATCCCGGGTCTCAAGGCCCTGACCGAGTTTGTCGTCCGCCACACGTTCTTCGACCAGTTTGTCGCGGGTGAGAATGTCGGAGAATGCATCAACTCGATGCGCGCCATGCATGCCCGCGGCGTCGGCGGCGTGCTTAACTACTCGGCCGAGTCTGAGGCAGGCGACGGCCTCGACGAGGTCCACCGCGCGGCCGAGGCCAGGAACTACCTCGAGTGCAAGAATGCGATTGAGGCGCTTGGAGAGTACGAGCGCCAGATTGTCGCCAGCGGCGGTACCGGGGGCTCGTCTTCGTTTGCCATCAAGTTTGTGAGTAATCGGACTAGGCGTATGGGAACTGTGGCTAACAAGTAGACCGGTCTCATCGACCCCGCAATTCTTGAGCGCGCCTCGACGGCTATCTGCCGCCTGCGCCCTCTCGACAGCAAGGCATTCCTCCAGTACTCCGATGCTCCCTTCCCCGGTGTTCCTCAGTCGACGGACGCTGCGATTGCTGCTCCCCAGGTCGACAACGTCTCTCTCCTTCCCTCCGTCACCGGCGCCATCCAGCCTACCGGTCTCCTCGCCACTGACCAGGGTGTTACCGACGCGGACATGGCGGCGCTCCACGAGTTCTGGGGCCGCCTCCACGCTCTTGCCGCTCGTTCCCGCGACCTCGGCGTCAAGCTCGTCATTGACGCCGAGCACGCCGCCACCCAGCCTATCATGGACGCCATGACCCTCGTCCTCTCGCGCGAATTCAACCGTCCTCAGGAGGGTACCCCCTTCGCCGGCCCGATCGTCTTCGGCACCTACCAGAGCTACCTCCGCCGCGCCCCGTACCTCCTCGACTGGGCGATCGCCGACTCGGAGAAGTACGGCTACTCGCTCGGCATCAAGATCGTGCGCGGCGCCTACTTTGTCAGCGAGCGCAAGAAGTGGGCGAACGAGGGCCGTTCCGGACCAGACCCCATCTTCCCGAACAAGGAGGCGACGGACAACTGCTACAACACGAGCGTCGAGAAGATCGCCACCACCCTCGCGCGCCAGATCGACGGGCCAAACCCCGAGACTGCGCTCTCCGTCTTCTTCGCGACCCACAACCCCCAGAGCGTGGAGACTGTCCTCTCGCAGCTCGAGAAGAACCGTCTTGCCGTGCGCGCCCCGCCATCATACTACGGCGAGACGGACACGCGCCTCCAGCTCCGCGACGACCTGCGCTCCAAGGTCTTTGTCGCGCAGCTCTACGGCATGCGCGACGACCTGACCGACCGCGTGGTCGACTCGTTCGAGCCCGGATCCCCCATCGCCGTCAAGTACATTGCGTACGGCGCGCTCGCCGAGGTCCTCCCGTTCCTTGCGCGCCGCGCAATCGAGAACAAGAGCATCATGACCGGCGAGGGTGGTGCGGCCGTCGAGCGCAAGCGTGTCTCGGACGAGCTGTGGCGTCGCCTCAGGCGGTAGACGGGCGAGTTAGAGTAGAGCATTTAAAGACAAGACGGCGTGCTTGTCTGTAGAGCGGATACTGGCAGTTTCTCCCTTTTCCTTTCATATTATCACTAGTCGGAAGTTGTAAGCATATGCAGTCACAGTAATCATTTCCATTGCGGGGAGCAGGGCAAGGGGAGAGCCAGGCAAAAGCTTAGTTGTCAGAAATCAATAGTCGGGGCCTGGGCCTGCTGCGGCGACCGGCCAATTCTCTTGCACTCCGCTCTCACCGTCCTGAGCAAATGTTAAAAGTGGTTAGAGGCGTGAAAGAGAATAGTGATCACTCACTATCCCACGCAGATGCAGACTTGAGAACAGAAGCGCTATGAGAGCGCTTCTCCCTCGGACAGGGAAGAAATCGTTACCAACCGACCAAATGCATCAATCCTGGGGGTGTCTCCTGTCTGTGCCTGGGCGGACCCAAAATTCTCCCCTTCACAGATGTTCACAATAATTTCAGCTGTCCTCATCGCCGCCGCCATCCATCTCCGTGATCCGTCCATCACTCTCCCCCCACCGATAGACAAAATGGCCGCCGTCGCCACCGCCACCACCGAGGCCGTTCCGAATCCGGAGCGGGAAGCGCTTGTCTCCGCGCTCGAGGCGCGCAACGCGACGTTCTCGACCCTCCTCCGCCTCATTCCCCAGCAGTACTATATCGCGCCGACGGACGAGGAGATGGACAGCCGGTGGATGAAGAACAAGAAGAGGAAGACGGGCGAGGAGATCAAGGAGCACAAGAAGAAGGCGCGCGGAGACAAGGTGCGTACCGGAGCAGAGTGTGGAGATTGGGTGGTGTGGTGATATGGGAAGTGGTGGCAACACTCCGATGCTCCACACAATGATTTGCGTACTGACGCCCAGCTCGACCCGTCAAACCTCGCCGCGGACGCCGAGGATGAGGCTCCCGCTGCCGCCGACCTGCCCCCTGCGATGCCTGCGATCTCCGCGCTCCCGCCCGCAGCGAGCATCAGCGACCTGCGTGACCGGATGCGCGCCAAGCTGAGCACGTTCAAGCGCGACCGGGGCATTGACGAGGACGCCGAGGCGGACCCGCAGTCGCGGGCTGCGCTCGAGGCCGCGCGCCGCCAGCGGAGGGGTGAGATTCGGGATAACCGTCGCAAGGAGCGCAAGGAGGAGAGGAAGAAGGCGAGGATGGAGGTCACGGCTAAGCCTGCCAAGGTGTGTACATTGACAGCTAAACCGAGTTCGTCGTTGAGCTGTCTGAGAATGACTTTGTACCCGTGTACTGACACACACAGACCCAGCTGCTTGTTCCGCAGCTGTCCAACAACGACACAGACTCGATCTCGTTCCCGTCCGTCGCGCTTCCGTCTGCTGGCGGCAAGAAGTCGGCCACATCGCTCAAGAAGCTGTCCAACCCGTCGCAGGCGCTCGCACACCTCGAGAAGCACAACTCGCGGATCTCGGCGCTGCCCGAGGACAAGCGCAAGGCGATTGAGGAGCGGGAGCGCTGGGCCAAGGCCGAGGAGCGCGCCGCGGGCGGCAAGGTCGCTGACGAGGAGAAGGTGCTCCGCAAGGCGGTCAAGCGCGAGGAGAAGCGCAAGTCCAAGGCCGGGTCCGAGTGGGCGGAGCGCAAGAAGAACCTCGAGCGCTCGCAGGCTGCCAAGGCCAAGAAGCGCAACGACAACATTGCGAGCAAGATTGACGCGCGCCGCAACAAGCGCCTCGGGATCAAGACCAAGGAGGACAAGGACAAGAAGGCCGGCGGCAAGGGCGCAAAGGGCGGCAAGGGACGGCCTGGGTTTGAGGGCAAGAGCAAAGACAGGAAGAAGCGCGCCCTCGCGCGCTCGTAAGCCTTGCAGGGAGGCCGGAGCGGAGGATCGTGACGCACTATAGACCGGGCTGGATGTATTGTACATTGTGGCGAGCATTGATGGCCCTTGTCTTGTTGTGCGAGTCGCATGGTCTTCCCGTGAACTTGGGTGAGCTCGATTGCGAGCTGTCCGAGGACCCGGAACGCTGTTCTCGATCTCGTGGTCGCCAAAGCTGTCCCAGCTGTCCATTCCGGAATTCTGGCTTTGGACTCACCTGGAACTCGGGTGGGATTCGCCTGATTAGCACGTGCTCTGCAAGGGGCGTGGCCGGCGTGGGTTCTCAGACTAAAACCTCTGCTTCTGATCGGATTGTGGATTGTGAAACACCCACTTGGGTGTGGGAACCAGTGTGGCAGCTGACGCGACTTGACGCGACTGACAAGTCCATCGTCCCAATTTAAACATGGCGCCCGACAGATATCAACGCCGGTGCGACTATGTACTGTCTTGCGCCCTCTTCATTGGGTCATCAACCGACAAGAAGGGCAATACTGAAGATGTCGTGCTCACCTTTGCCCGCAACAAGCGAGGGCACGAAAAGATCCTCGGTCTTCGTAACCCAGGCCGATTGAGATCGGCAGTTGAATGCCCTAAACATCTCCATCATGCCCTTTCCCTCGCCCGCGTTGTCATGCTCCGCGCGCCGAAGTCTCCGACAAAGCAGCCTGAGTATGTGGAGCAGTGTACCTGCATTGCGCCGTATCTCTCAAACATACACACTCTGCGTATTGAGGAACCTCATTCCGCGGCATGGAAGAACGGCTTTCCTATCACCTGCCATACACTGGCTTTTGATATCGACCTAGACGACTACGGTCAGGGCTTCGTGGCTGTTCCTGCGCTCCCCAGCTTTTCCGGCTTTGAAGAGCTGTTCATCAACGTCTCGCTCGACACCTACCCGTACCAGGATCCACACACGTATCACCGTGCCCACTGGAAGAATTTCGAAAAGCGCTCTGACGTTCAAGCTCCCAACCCCCCAATCTACCCCCACAGCATCACGCTGGTGGTCTTGGAACTAGATAGTAGGTTCCTGCACGGGCACGACAACGACAATCATTATCCCTATGACCGTTATGGCAAGGGCTCAACATCGATAACGAGGAGGGAGATGATGAGGGCGACGTGCGCACGGCCAGCCGTATCGAGGGACTTCTCAATGCCACAATCGATTTCAATTTACCTTGTCACGGTTTCTGCCTGCCAGGTTTTTGTTCCATTCGAACGCGGCGACCGACAGAATGGCACACAGGTCACACCCGCACGGTTCAAGGCGTGCGTCAAGTCATGCCTCCGATCGGACGGTGTGGATGAGGTTGATATTGAGGCGGCTTCAGCGCTTCCGATTCCCCTACTCCTACGGGTCCATCGTTGGGTACGAAGTATATGGCTGGAGTTACGATACTTACCCCGGCCCCGATCTCTTCAGACAAGCCCTCCGTACCGTCATGGTGTCACCCATGAAGGTCTTCGAGACGACACTTCTCAAACTGAACAAGCGATTCACAGCCTCTGATTGTATTGCACTCGATGGCCCGCTCTCTGATATGGTCATGTTCTTCAAAGATCAAGCCGGCGGCACCGCCTGTGTCAGCGGCGATGACTCCGCCAACAGAAATGCCCAGCCAGTCACCCCGATCAACACCTTCGATCTTCGTCCTAAGAAGGTTGCAGAGCGGAGAGCCAAGTCCAATGCAATGTTGTCGATGCTCAAGGGCGCTGATGCGACATTGGCCCAAAGCCTCGCCGATGCGGGTTTAACCTTTGAATTTGTCGCCGTATATCGAGATGAGGATTCGATCTACGCCGCCAGGAAGTTCGCCTACAAGGACCGCAATTACGGCGTGTCACGCAACTTTTTCGAGTATGCTGGCAAGAACTATCAGTTTGAGGACGTAAATTTTCAGCACATTCCAGCCGCCAACGTGCACTGGGTTACCGAACCGGTGGCGTGGGGAATCGAGAACCACTACATCTCCTACGGTAACGAGGTAAGCAGGCGCAGCTGGCATGTTTTCTTCACAGCTGACCGATTAAGCCCGAGGCGTGTGTCCACTACGTGTCGGTCGGGATCTACGCTTACGTCGGTCCGCCTGGTGCGCGTTGCAGCTTGGACGAGACTACGTTTTTGAGCGCGAATCCGCTCAGAAAGGCAGACGAATCCGACTCGAGTGGTTCTGTTGACTATGGCTACATGATTACTTTTACTACTGTAGAGCTGTTGGAGAATTCTGAAGCCAAAGTGGAGATGCAAGTTGACTGGTTGTGTGACCGCTCTTACCGGCTCAAGAACACTAATACGCCTTTCAGGTCACTTCTGGGGATCAACATGCAGTAAACTGGACATTCTCCAACTACATACACTGCAGTTGAATGATCATGGGCAGTTGCCACCGATTCATGATCAGTCGAGAAATATGGAACCCCATCAATCCCATTTACGCCAGTTGCACCTTTGTCGAGCATCTTGTCCATCCCCAAAAGCCTCTCAAGACACGAGACAATATACGCGGCGCCACAAAGGGAGTAAAACGGATCAGCGTCGAGAGGCATGCCATGAGAGCGGGGCCGGTGGATACAAGCTGTATAGCTGTACATTTACGACCTTGACTGATTCGAACTCTAACTTGATTTGAGGCCATCGTTTAGATTCGCGACCTAATTACTTGGATGCATAGATACATTCATACCGACTGAATAAGGGTTCCGCACGCCGGCCCAACCTGAAACTCGGTGTTCCCTTCTGTGTGCTTGATTGTTTCCTTCGGTTTCTCATTTACTAACTATTCCACACAGTCCCTCAAAACTAAAATCCTCTAAGTAGTGCCTGCACAAGGCCCTAGAATGGCGTCGACTGAGGAGGACATTCAGCTCGCATCACAAAGGGTGCCATGCAGTAGCCAACGAGTTAGTAGCACTAACCTCTTTCTTTGGGGAGGCGCTCATCGCCTCTCCTCTGCTCATTCATTGTTGCGCAGGCGCACAAATGAGGGAACGCACGTGCTGGAACACGCGCCAACGGTCACCCGTATCGCTCATCTGGTTTACCGACTTCATCGATAAACTACTAAACTACTGATAATCACAAAAAAACCGAGCCAACCTATTTTGTTTTATTTGTTGTTTACTTTACGCGACGGTGAATCCTTAACTAATCGCGAGGCCGAACCCTGCTCGACGTCGCGCGGGAGCGAAACTTTGAAAAGAAAGCGGGGAGCTCGAGGTGCCTAGACGCACTTGCAGTGCTTCTTGGTGGCGGCGTTGAAGGCCGGGAGCGCGCCGACCGTGACGCCGGCGTGGTACACCGTCGCGGCGCGGGTGCAGATGCCGCGGCGGGGGTCGAACCACTTGAAGTCGTCCTTGCACTTGTTGATCATGCAGCTGCGGAAGCTTGCGTCGCAGCCCCACTTGTTCTCGCCGCAGTTCGAGTAGCACCGGTCGTGGGCGTTGCAGCAGCCCGTGAAGCCAAAGTCCGGGACGTCAATCTTGGCCGAGCCGCAGCCGTTCGGGTGGCTCGCGACGCCCTTGGATTTGGCGGTCTTGCCCTTCGGGCAGCGGTATCCGGGCGCCTGGCGAGCCTCGAGGGAGAAAGCCTGGACGGCCTCGCTGGCATCGGTGTCGGCGGAGGACTGGGCGATGGCCTCCGCCTCGGCTTCGGCGCTGGCGACGCGAGCCTCAAGCTCGAGAGTGGCGTCGCTGCGCTCGAAGAGAGCGGCAATGTCGCGCGCCTCCAGGCCGTCGCGGGCGGCAAGCTCGGCGACAGGGTCCGAGGGCGCGGCCTGCGTGAACGAGACGAGAACGGCGCTGAGGGTGACAAAGTAGGAGAGGCGCATCGTGGATGTAATTGAGCAAGGAGCTAGGTTAGGATGGGATTTAAAATTTGGCTGTAAGAGCAGTGGAGAGTTGAAGAGTTGTGAGGCTGATGAGGACGCTAACTTGGTCTTTCTGACCGACTTATATACCTTTCAGATGGGGCATCTTCGGACAGATCAGAAGCGCTAATGAGCCTGGGTGCGTTCAAGTGGTCAGAACAGCTAGAATGGACTCACCTGAGTCCGCTGCATCGACCACGGCCCGCAAGAGAAACCCATTCAAGGCTATCCCCACATGAACCCATAAACGCTTTGATCCATGCCAAGAAACCGGCGTGTCCAACGGAACCCAGTGTGAATGGACGCAACACCGGCATCACCGCGGCAGTTGTCCAATTGATCAAAGCATCAATGGTACACTAGTGTGCAGCCTGTGTCGGAGAGGAGTATTCAGAAGTGTACGCGATGTTGCGGAATTCAATTGCTCAGGTACGGCGGGGCGGCGTCCAAACGTTATCTAAACCTTTATCTCGACAATGGCGTTTCACCTCGGTTTCTGGAAGGTCGTGGCGCTGCATCGCCACATTCGCCGCCGGAAGTCTTCCCGCCAATTACACGGCATCCGTATTCATGTCCGACGGAGCCTGGAACTACCTGTGACGCCTCGTCCCTCGGCGCCAGGCGGCGTAACGGCGTAGAAGCGTAGAAGCGTAGAAGCGTAGAAGCTGAGCTTGCACATGAACGTACCCACACTGTGGTAACTCCACATGCTTTGTGTGGTTCGCACCGCCTCATCTCCTCGTCTCATGGAACACTGATCACTGGAACATGCTGATATCGGCATCTGAGGCTTGGCGGCGTTTTAGCAATCGTGACATGGCGCGGGTGAACCGAAAGCTGTCCACGCGTCTTGGCAGCGAGTGCTTATTTGGCGGCCCGCCAGATCCCTCGGAGGAGTGAACTCGCCAAGAACATGGCCCCAGGTCGCTCTGCCCCGACCGTCGGAGTGGTCGTGTGCACTGCTTAGTGGCTCAAGCGCAAGCCCGTTTGGCGCATTCTCACTCCCGAAGTGCGAACCCCGACGTTCCACCCGTATGGTACGGTATCGAGTGTGATGCTGGACCCGACCGGTGCGTCCTCTTTGCCCTCCTGTCTTGATCGTATCCGTGTTGCATTGTCTTCTTCTCTCGGGCCGACCTCTTCCGCGGGAATTGAAGCATTTCACGGTGCTTGAACAAGCTTGAAGCAAAGTCTGGTCCGACTGGGAATGTCTTGTCCCGCCCGGATCCGGGTCCTCGACGGATGGAGATCAAAATCGCGATGGAGTTTTGGCCGAGTTGGGCTTGAGGGCTAAATCATGAGATGATATCATGGAAGTTAGCTTTAGATCGAGTGACACTGTAGGAAAGTGGGCGTCCGGACTGGAAGTTTGTACCTTGTCGCAGTCTAACCTCCGGGTAGCGACCGCCATCGGGGTGCACAGTACAGGGTGCTTCTGACGTTGTCATGGTTAGAAGGTCAGACTCGGTGGGACGCTGTTCCCCCTACTGATATCCATGTGGACCAATGCCACTCACAGTATCATTGGTAAGTGAGGTGACTCTGGAACGAGAGCAGTCGTGGGGATGAGGCGATGCGAGTCCGCTCAGACATCCAGGCCGTCAACGTGTTGCCCACAGTCGCGAGCATGTGCAGAATGGGGCCAGCCTCCCGATCCGGATTGTCGCAGCTTGACCTCTCACGCTCCACGTCAAGAGCAATGCAGTTTGGGCAGTAAAAGCGCAGTAGGTGATGAGCTGACGAAGGAGAGCGAGGATGACTATACGAGAATCTGAGAATCACTAAAGTGTGTGTGGCACTTCGCCATGCCGCATGGCGTCTCAGCATGAAGACACGCCACAAACACAAAAGCATGCTCACGCGACCCATTCACCGACATGCACATGGTGTCGACGCTCATGCGCTCAATAGATCAATGCAAGCAATGGATTGCAAAAAGGGAACGTGCCAATAGTCCCCTCCCACCGCCGGGGAGACAGGTGTGTGCTACCGCAGCTCCGCCTCCCACGGGCAGAGGAGCAACTACGGATACAGCCGGGCCCAAGCCGCGTTTACCTGGGTGGCCCCCTTAGGTGCAGTGTAGGCAGTATAACATTAATACTCCATCACCGCCAGGGATTCGAACTTCCGTCGCCATCGACACAAAGGCCGAAGATAACCGCTAAACATAAATTGGACTTATGAAGGCTAAACCACTGAGCTATGCCGCTTGCAATACTTGGAAGTTGGGGAGTTTGTGGTGATACGTGCCCCCCAACACCCCCAGGACAAAAGGTGGAGGATCGCCAGATCGGCGCCAACTGCACAAACAAATCGTCATCGGCTCGATCGGTTAGCAGCGAAAGTCACATCGTTCCGTCGCTCTCGACCGACAGCCACCACGCGGTTCAGTGCAACACGCGTCTTCTCCCAGCCCCGCTTTGGCCATTTATAGCCCCATCCTCTTGCTTCCCACACTCTCACACTCATCCCCAGAACACAACAACCATGGGCCTCCAAGCCCGCCTCGTACCCCGTCCCGGGCGGTCCGACGACGTCGAGAAGGGCGCCGAAGCTCGCGCCCTCGTCCCCAACGACGCGTCCGAGTCCGAGTTCAATGGCCTCAAGGACCACCCTAAGCAGCACTCGCGGTTCCGCCGCCTCCTGCTCCTCCTCCCATTCCTGGCGCTCGGCGTGTACCTCTCGGGCGTCGACCTGCGCTCGGAGGTGTTCCCCTCGGGTTTCCCCTTCCCCAACCCCGAGCCCGCGCCCCTCCCTCCCTTCGTCCACGAGGGCATGAAGCAGTGCGAGATCATCAAGCGCCCGCCCCCCTCCCCCAAGGACTTTACCGCCAAGCGCACTGTCTCTGACCGCTTCGTGAAGGGCACCCGGCCCACCTGGCTCAAGGGCGGCACGGTGTGGACCGGCGAGAAACACGGTGAGGAGGTGCTCTACGACACGGATGTGTGGCTCGACGGTGGCGTCATCCACCGTATCGGCAAGGCCAAGGACATGGAGGAACTTGTCGCTGCCGCGGAGGCGGACGGCAAGGACGTCGACAAGGTGAACCTGGATGGCGCGTGGGTTACGCCTGGTATTGTCGACCTCCACTCGCATCTCGCTGTTGATCCCTCTCCCTCGTTGCGGGGTTCTGACTCGACCAACTCTTGGAAGAACCCCGTTCTGCCGTACCTTCGCTCCCTGGATGGGTTTAACACCCACGACCAGGCGTTCAACCTCTCTATCGCCGGTGGTATCACCACCATGCTCGTTCTTCCTGGATCAGCAGGCAACATTGGCGGCCAGGCATTCACGTTCAAGCCGCGCTGGACAGAGGAGAACACCCCGCAGAGCATGCAGGTCGAGCCTCCGTTTGTCATTGAGGACTCGGACAATGGTAAGGGCAACTGGGTGCGCACGCGGGCGTGGCGCCACATCAAGCACGCTTGTGGCGAGAACCCTCTGCGGGTGTATGGCAACACGCGCATGGACTCTGCGTACGACTTCCGCCGCGCGTACACTGAGGGCAAGCTGCTCAAGGAACGCCAGGAGCGCTGGTGCGCGTCGCCCAAGACTCAGACCGAGCCGTTCCCTGAGAGCCTCGAGTGGGAGACCATGGCGGACATTATTCGCGGCAACGTCAAGGTCAACATCCACTGCTACGAGACTGTCGACATTCAGGACATGGTGCGCATCAGCAACGAGTTCCAGTTCCCCATTGCTGCGTTCCACCACGCCCACGAGGCGTATCTCGTCCCCGAGCTCTTCTACCAGGCCTGGGGTCCTACGCCCGGCGTCGCCGTGTTTGCGAACAACGCCAGGTGAGTTGATCCTTGCAGCTCATTAAACTCACACCAGGTACAAGCGCGAGGCGTACCGTGGCACGCCATATGCTGCCAACATTCTGGCTCGTGCCGGCATTTCCGTGTCCCACAAGAGTGACCACCCCGTTCTCGACTCGAGGGAGCTCGTATACGAGGCGGCGCAGTCTCACGCGATGGGCCTCAACGTCTCGGTCGCGCTGAGCTCCGTCACCACCAACTCGGCCCGCACCATGGGCCTCGGACACCGTCTGGGCTACGTGCGTCCCGGATACGACGCGGACATCGTCGTGTGGGACAGCTTCCCCCTCGCGCTCGGTGCCACGCCGAAGCAGACGTACATCGATGGTATCCCGCAGGTGATCAAGCCCCATGTTGTCGACAAGCCCAAGGCCGCACAGGAGATCACCGAGCCCGGAAACTACGACAAGGAGGCTGCAGACGCTGTCGCTTCTCGCGGCGACCCCGATCTCCGCCCGAAGCGTAACTGCTCCAACGTCGTGTTCACCGGCGTCACCAACCTCTA
Source organism: Apiotrichum sp. Y4204 (assembly GCA_025531455.1). Classification (NCBI taxonomy): domain Eukaryota; kingdom Fungi; phylum Basidiomycota; class Tremellomycetes; order Trichosporonales; family Trichosporonaceae; genus Apiotrichum; species Apiotrichum sp. Y4204. Next base: position 43,405 of record JAMYHL010000066.1, on the reverse strand, counting down.
CCTCCCGGAAGTCTCCAGCAAGGTTGTGCGCACTTCCGACAGCGACGAGATCGGTACTGTCGTCATTGAGAATGGTGTCATTCAATGCGCTGGTCCCAGCTGCGTGCACTCCTTTGCCGCAGGTGACTTTGAGGAGATCCACCTCAAGGAGGGCACGCTCGCGCGTGGTCTCATCACCACCGGCTCCAAGCTCGGTCTTATCGAGATTGCGCAGGAGGAGGAGACTGCGGACGGAGCTGCGTATGACTCGGTGAACGGCGCGTCGGAGCTTTTGGACGGGCTTCTCGTGCACGCCGTCGACGGTGCGCGCTTTGAGGGCAAGGACGAGCTCATGGCGTACCACGCCGGTGTCACTACTGGCGTCACGTCGCCGATTGGCTCTAGCTTCCTCTCCGGCTTCTCCTATTCGTTCTCCACGTCTGCGCCGCATGCCCTTGCTTCCGGTGCGATCATCAACCCTGCTGGCGCGCTGCACCTCAACCTCAACAACTGGGACAGCTCCGTTTCTACCAAGATTGCTCTCCTCCGTTCCCTTCTCTCGGGTAACGACGACAAGAAGTTCGGCAGCGACGAGCTACACGCCGCGTTCCAGCGCGCGGCGCGCGGCGAGCTGCGTATTGTCGCCTCTACCCACTCCGCCGATGTTATCTCCGCCCTCGTCCGCGTCAAGCGCCAGGTCGCACCCAAGCTCAAGCTCACGATCCTCGGCGGCCACGAGTCGTGGCTTGTCGCCACAGACCTGGCGGACGAGGACGTCGGCGTGATCGTCGCTCCCGCCCGTCCCTTCCCCGCGACATGGGACCAGCGCCGCATCCTTCCCGGTCCGCCGCTCAGCAACCAAACGCTCCCCGCCTTCCTCGCCGCGCACGGCGTCAAGGTCGGCCTTGGCATCCACGAGGAGTGCAACGCCCGCCTCACGCGCTACGACATGGCGTGGGCGTTCGCCTCGGCCCCGCACGTCTTCTCGCGCCAGGACGCTCTCGACCTCGTCACCTCCAACCTCGAGGAGCTCCTCGGTCTTGACGACGACCTGCACTCGCGCAAGGAGGCCGAGCGCCACTCGGCGTGGGTCGCGTACGATGGCGACATGTTCAGCATGGAGAGCCGCGTGCGTGCCGTGCGCCCCCATGGTGCGGCGCACGTCGACCTCCTCTAGAGGATTTCAATAAGATTTTTACAGTAGCTGAAATGGATGGAAGACGATTTGTGCAGAGCATGCAGAGCTGCAATTTGGAACACAGATTGTTGCACGTTTATCTGATATGACGTCGTAACTGGGCTGGCTGACGACAATTAGCGGACGGGTAATTTGACCGCAGCGACGCACTGCTGATAAATAAGCAACATCTAGCACCCAGAGTCCATTCGATACTGCCTGTTCCACATTCTGTGATCTGCCATCATCCACACACATTCCCTCCGCCCCGCTTCTCCCTTTCTCACTCTCCTTCATGGCCCGGCGTGCAAGCATCGAGCCCCTCCTACCCGGCTCCCGCGACGAGCAGTTCTCCGACGCCGACTCGCCAACAGCAACGACTAACGGCACTACCCGGCGCGCATCCCTCGACTCGCTCACCGACATGCCGCGCATGCAGCGCGGCCTCGAGCTCGCGCCCACCGAGCGCGACCGCACCGCCGCGGCCCTCCTCTTTGTACGTGAATCCAGCGGACTCAAGGCTGCACACTTATGTTATCTCACTTGCTGACTTCGGCTCTAGACCGGCCTCGCGATCTTCCTGGGCGGGACGACCGCGCTCATTGCGCTCTCCTCCCCGACAAAGCTGGGATACTTTGCCCCGCACGCTCCGCTCAATGCTCTGGGAATAACGTGTTTTGCGCTCGGCATCGCCGCCGTACAGCCGCCAACGCCTCCTTCAAATGTCCGCGGGGCGCGGCTCGCTTTGCACCAGCGCGTCCTCCTCGGCGTCGCGCTGCCCGCCATGGCGGGCGGCACGACGTTCATGTACTATAACAAATACATAAACTCGGCACAGCACTTTACGACGTGGCACTCGTGGGCGGGGTGTGCTACGGTTACGTGGATGCTGCTGCAGGCGGGCCTGGGGGGCGCGAGTGTGTGGGCTGGTGGGCGTGCGCTTGGGGGCGGGATGAAGGCAAAGGGATTCTACAAGTATCACCGGTGAGTAGAGGGTGGGGATTTAAGGCTTTGCTGATGGCAGGATCTCGGGATACGCGCTTATCGCGTTTGCGCTCTTCACCGCCCTCCTCGGTATCGGGTACTCTACGTGGGCGAGCGCGCGCCTCCCTCTCCTCCGCTTTGTGACTGTTGTCGTCGGCATGCCGCTCGTGCTCCTCGGCCTCGCGCTGCGTGTCCGCCCCGAGAAGATGCGTCTCAGGTAGTGGAGATGGAGAATGTGTGAAGTAGGGGATGCAATGTGTGCTTGGAACAGTCGCATAGTTCTTGTTTCTCCATTCTCTAATTTACTACCATCCTAGATCTGTTCTAGTATCCCCGCTCAAGATCCACAAGATTGTACGGCGTCTCGCCCTTCCTGATCCTTTCCGCATTCGCGAGCGCAATATCCGCGCCGAGCGCGAGTTCCCCCTCGACATTCCCGCTCAGGTGCGGCGTGATGATGCACCGGGGGTGCGTCCACAGCGGGCTTTCGGCAGACAGCGGCTCGGGGTCCGTGACGTCGATTGCGGCGCCCCACAGCCCGCCATCCTCGACCGGCGCCTCGAGCGCGGCGAGGAGCTCCTCTAAATGTCAGCGATGCTTTCAATGATGCTTACCCGACTTGATCAGGTCGCCGCGGCCGACATTAATGAACACGGGGGCTTCGCGGCGCAGCCATGAGAGTTTCTTGGCGTCGAGGAGCCCGCGCGTCGCGGCCGTGCTGGGGAGGGAGCAGACGAGCACGTCCGTTGCGCGCAGGAACGCCTCGAACTGCGCCGGGTCCTTGGTGGAATAGTACTTGTCCGGGATGGAGCCTAAGATGAGCACTAAGAGATGCAATGTCACTCACCATCGGGGTCGCCAGTTCCCGGGATATTGTACTGCCATAAGCTACGAACAAGGTTCTTTCTCACCTCGGAATCGGCGCTCGCCTTGCCGCTCGTGTTCGCAGCCACGACGCGCATACCATGGGCGCGCAGGAGGCGCGCCGTCTCGCGCCCGAGCGCACCGTATCCCAGCATTCCCGCCGTGCGGCCATGCAGCGAGAAGGCAAAGTACTCGTGCCCGTTTGTCTTGATTGTGCGGTCCCAGTTGGAGTTCTGAATGTTAGTGCCCACGGGGGAAAATAAAAGTGTCTTCTGGGGGTGTCTTCTGGGCACAAGGCTTTCGGACAGTCCCCACTGTCTGCTTGTTGCTCTCCACTCTGTGATCACACCGCCTGGCTATTGCGATGTTCTCCACATTCGTCCCCACCCTCGCCCTCGAATCTGCTTCCACTTACCAAAGCATTGCGCATCATCACCTGGAGCTGATGGTACAGCACGATGACATTAGCGACAACCCAGTTCGGAATACTGAGCACGTGTATTCCGCTAGCGTTGCCGAGTGTGATTCCCTCCTCCTTCCCCATGCCCTTTTCCTTCTTCATCTTTGCGAGCTCCTGCACCGCGGGGCAAACACGCATACACATGTCCGCGCCGGCCGTCGAGAGCTGGATGTGCCGCAGCTTCGGGAGGTCGGCGAGCGCAATGTCAGTCGGGATCGCGCGCCAGTTGGCAAACACCATGTCCACGTCGGGACGGAGCTCGGCCGGCAGCGTAAAGTCGGGCCGGTAGTGCACTGTCGCGAAGGCTGCGCGCAGCTTTGCGAGCGACGCAGGCGGGAGCTGGACGCCGAGAACGGCGAGCGTGTTTAGCGACGCCATTGTGAGAGTTTGGTGAGTGTGAGATGCAGATGGGCAGTGAGTTGTTTTTCTGGTGCCCATGTCCCGTAGTGCCCCAGACCTCCACCGGCCACTTGCTGAGTGATCTAGTGACCGATACCGACTCGATTAGTGCATGCGATGGTATTCGTCGGTCAACGCCGCCCAGGATATGGCTACAAGCCGGCATTTGGATGTGCTCCACTCGAGCAACATTCTGTGCAGTAAGTTGTGCGAGACGTCAAGGCGGCCGGGGATTGAACATCAAGATGCAGAGATAACTTAATATCTGTGGACGATCCCCGATGAGCTTGACCCACACGATGCACAGATGCACACCGGATCCTGTCATGCATAATTCCGAGCGATCAGTGAACAGGGAATAGCGAATATGCGGATCCCCACCAATTCCACTGACAGCCAAAACCTTGATGGAGAGTTCCCCGAGCATGCCGAGCAGTTGCTCATCTGCAGATTCGGGATGTGCACCCTAGTCACGCTGGACGATCCGGCGAGCCAGCAACTCAGTGATCCCGCGATCCTGTGCCGAGTACACCGAGTGCCGATCGGCCGTATCGCGTATCGGCACGGTTGTACAGATGGGATCGACGTGTGCCACAGCACACGGGGCCCAGGCGGGAGGTCTAGAGCACTAGAGACTAGAGTGCTCCGAGGCACCGACCAGCCGGAGACCGGGGGCCGAGCGAGCCGAGCGAGCCTTATCGCCCTCCACCTTCACCGTCACATTCGGAGCGCGTCTTCGCTCCACGCGCAACACGGAGCTCGCTGCGCGTCCGGATCAATGCCGGACTACGAAAAGCGCAGATAAACAGACAAAGTACGCGACGCGTCCGATAAAGTCCAGTGAGGCATTTTATCTTTTTGATTTTATTTCCTGCTCTCGCCCCCGATCGCGTTGTGGATTACTGTAGCCGGCACCGATCACCACCGGCAAGGGAGTCCCGAGATAGAACTAGGGCATCATCGCCTTTGCGCCTCGGAGGTTTGAAGGGCTCTGTTCGGAATGCTGGGTGTCCCTTCGTAGCGATTCCTGGTAATGTCAGTGTCGGGCCCCGTGTAGGCCGTGCAAAACGCTATCAACTCGACCTCCTTGATGCCCTCCACAACAGCGAGCACATGCAACGCTCCCGCCACTGACGCGCGCCACGCCCTGGGCCAGTAGAAAAACGCCGGAATCAGTCTTGTCTGCTTCCGCTAACAGGACCAATTCGGACAGCTGCGCAGGGTACACCTCGTGTATCCGGCATGGGACCCAAGGCAGCTGCGCTCGCTTGTGGTCAAGGAACAGGCACGGGATCATCAGGGATCCGCATGGCACCCGGGACACAACCTGGCCAGTGTACGAAGCCGGGTGGGCGCTGCGCTGCCTACAGTGCCTGCAGCCCAGTTGCCCTTTTGCTTCTTCCCCTTTGGTCTGGCACTATTTTTTTTTTTTGGCGGTGTGTCTGTGCGCACCACCACTGCAGCTGGCGCTCTTGCACTGCTCTTGTGCCACAGATCCCACAGAGCTGCCTCTGTCCTTATAATACGCTGGGACTGTTTCTCCCGACTCCCCAAAATAGTTTCCTGCTGGTATACTTAGAACGGGCTCTTCCCTCTTGGGTCTCACCATCCCCCCCCCCCCCCTTTCCATCCTCCCTTCCACCCAATACACACCATCCCACCACCCTGGTCCGCATCTGCACCTGCATACCACATCCCATCCTGTCAACACCGACTTTATCGACATCATCGACATCTTGGCGTCGACCTCGCCATCTCCGTCGCCGACGCTAGCCACAGCCCATTCCTCGCCGTCTCTGTCGAAATCCCAAGGTCCGACACGCGCCGAATTTGTGCACCTCGCCGTTCCATTTCCCACCCCGCGCGATCCCGTACTGTCCCCCGCCGAGGCACCCCTATTGCTTTTGCTTCCAAAAACCACCCCACTCGTTTCCCAAACGCACGCGAACATAGCGCAAGATGGGACGCAAAAAGATCGAGATCAAGCCGCTCACCGTGAGTTCCAAGTCTGGATGCTGCCACCACTCCCCGAAATATCCTCCGAGCCACTAGCCGCGGCCTACTGCATCGCACCTCGGACATCAGCAGCATCCAGAATTTTTACAATGCCCACCGCGCGCATGCTCACTCCCAGGACGAGCGCAACCGCAATGTCACGTTCCTCAAGCGCAAGGCCGGTCTGATGAAGAAGGCGTACGAGCTCTCAGTCCTCTGCGGCGTAACTGTCTCGCTGCTCATCTTCTCGCATAACGGCAAGCCATACGAGTTCTCCTCGGGCGACTTTGACGCCGAGGTCGACCGCTACAATGAATATGAGGGCACGATCGAGCGCCGGCGTGCCGCCGAGTTTGAGGCCATGGCCAAGGCGGGCGAGGACGACGACGATGATGATGACGAGGACGACGGCAAACCCGGCAAGCCCAAGGCCCCTGGACCATCCAAGTCGCTCAAGGGGAAGGAGTCGTTCAAGGCCCGCCGTTCACGCCGCGGAGACGATCGCCGCGACCGCGACCGTGAGCGGAGAGACAAGCCTGGAGAGGAGACCTTTGTCGGTGCATTGATGGACGGGTCCAACGACACTACGCCGCGCCGCTCCTCCGATGTGAGTAACTCCTAGACGATTGACGGTTCGAGAGCAGTTCACTGACATGCAGGCTAATGCCGGTTTGCAATACGCACTCGGCCTGCACGCACAGGCTCCGCAGCCTCCACCATCCCAACCTTCGGGCCCCGGCGCGATGCCATGGAATGCCTACCGCCAGGGAAACAGCAGCACACAGTACGGCCTCCCGTACGGTTCGCAGTCGTCCGGCGGACCACCCTTCTACCCCAGCCCCGGCATGCCCAGCACCATGGGTAGCGCACCCTCGGGACCCTCGGGCCCCGCGAATGGCGGCGCATGGGACCAGTCCATGCTCACGACCTATGCGTGGCTGCAGATCCAGCAGGCGCATCAGGAGCAGAAACGCCATCTTCTTGAAAAACAGCAACAGCAGCTCCTCGAGTTGACGTCGCGCTCCGGCGGAGCAGCACTCTTCCGCGACATCCTCGGCACCAATCCGGGACCAACAGTGAACGGGCACGGGAATGCAGCGGCCTCGAGCGCGGCCAACATCTCTGCGGCGCTCAACGAGTTTGTGTGGCCCACGACACCAGCCGAGGAAGGAGGACAGGTATCCACACCGCCCGACGACGACCTTGTGTGGGCGCTGAGCGGCGGTGCGGGCCACGTCCCCCCGCAGGCACCGCAGGGCGCACAGATGTACCCCGAGCAATACGCGCTCACGGCGGACGGCAAGCGGCGCGACGCAAGGGATCTCTCGCGCGACATGTTTGCAGCGGCCAAGCGGAGGAAGCAGTAGTTGTACATGCCTTAGCTGGTCTAAGTGCGACTCCCTGTATGCTCCGGATTTCGTTTTGTATCATCATGTTGTAGCTGAGATGTCCATGGACCATGGCAAGAGCACGAGAGAGTGTGCTGCATAGCTGCAAAGCTGCAAAAGCTGCAGCTGCGAATAGCAGGAGTAAGAGTGTGCCGGCTGCTCGGCCGAGATGGCGGCTGCAAAGGCGTCCATGGTCGTCCTAACAGCACTAGACACAGGCTAAAGATAGTGCGCCGAGGATGCCCATGCGGCCACACAATCAGTGGCTGGGGATGCGCAGGTGCTCGCTCCACCGCCCCCGGCGCCTCTGACGCCGACCTGCAACTTATCCGATACATAATGCATAATGCGGTGCTGACCCTACTCCGGCTACTCCTGGAGGTACACACGGCGCCACCACCGCCTGCGGCGGGTGACCCTGCGCGCCGGAATGCCGGGGGTGGTGTCGTCGACGGGCTTGTCCGTCGGCTGCTGCCACGAGTCATCAGAGTACGCCCATCCTTCTTCCCGTCAGCGCTGTCTTGTGTAGATTTACTCACCGGGATCCGCACCGCTCTCACACCAGAGCGCCGCGACGTCGACGCGCCAGTCCTCGCCGGGGATGAACGCCCATTTGCCCTTGAGCGCCATTGCCATTTTGCCGTCGTCGGCGTCCGGGTCGTCATCGGCCCACGGCGTGTCCGTAGCGGGAAGGGCTGGCTGGCCTGGGAGGGCGGGTTGGGCAGCACGGACCTTGACCCACGCGTCGCGCTCGGCCGCACGGAGGAAACGGCTCGACCAGCTGCCGGGCGGGAGCGGGGTGTTGAATGGTTTCGCGGCGGCAACGGGATCGAGGCGCTCGTTCTCCCACACCTCGACGCGGCGGACGGGGCGCCGGCCAATGTCGTCGGGGAGCGCGTCCGTCAGTGCCAGGTCCTCGAGGACGACGCGGCCCTCACGTGCGCGGACAGAGTGCGGGAACGCGTCGAAGAGAGGCGTGAGGTTTGGGTGGAAGTACAGGGGTGGGAGGATGCCGGCCGGAAGGAGGAGGTACGGGATAGCCCAGGCGGGAGTGAGGGGGAGGAAGAGGGTCGGTGGGAGGAGGCCGAGGAGGACGAGCGTCGGCGTGAGCGGGAACGAGGTCGGGGACGTGTCCTTGCCGGCGATGAAGGCGAGGTACGGGGTCACGGTATCGAAGAGGTCCGAGATCATGCCCATGAGGTTCTGGATCGCCTGCATGTTCATGTAATAGTCAACCGAGGTTTCCGCCTCCTTGGCGGGCACGACAGGGGCGCCTTCTGCGTCGGGGGCGGTTGACGCCGTGTACGCTACGTGGGTCTCTGTACCCTCGACGCGCTCCGAGCCCGTGTCTGGCGGTGGGAGGGTAACGCCAAAGAGACTCGGGAGCGGCCGCTTCTGCTCCTCCAGCGACATGTAGATGACGAGCACGACTGCCGAGGGGAGGAACAGGAGCACACGCGGGTAAAAGCAGATAAACGTCCATGTGAAAAGCCACGCCCATGTCCACACGGGCTTTTGCCAGAAGAGCACCTCCTCGACGCGGTCTTGTAGCCAGAACACCGGTCCGACCTGGGAATCAGTAAAGTTGTCAGTGCCACAACTGCTTGAGAGTACGAAGAGCTTGGCAGTCCGACACATTCCAACAACCATTCTCTCCTCTACTTACCTTCATGATAAACCGCGTAAAGTTCCCACTCATGACATTAAGCCCGAGACTCTGCCGCTGGCTCGTGAGCTCGCGCACCTTGCCGTGCGAGTGCGGCGCCGCGACCTTGGGGATGTTTGGGGGGAGGAGGGAAGAGAGCACGAGGTCAGAGACGTTGCTGCTGATGCTCGAGGTGGTGGGTACAAAGCGGCGCGTCGAGGACGTCGCTGCGGCAGCGGCGGCGGCGGGGGGAAAGTTGGCCATGTTCGCGTTCGTGGTCGAGCTCGCCCCCGCGGCTGTCGGACCGCGGGAGCGCCCAAGCGGCGACTGCGGCGCCGGGCCCGCAATCACGGACGCGGAGGGCGGGACGGCGATATACGACGGAACCGCCATCGTGTGTAGGTGGATGAACAGAAGCAATGTTGCAATGTTTAATGTTGCGCGTTGGCGGCGAGAAATGGCCACCGAGACGCGGGCAGTGACGTCGGCTGGGCGGGTGCTCGTAGCCGGCGGCGGTAGGATGGCCGCTTTGAGTGGGAGTGTGGCAATCGCATGGAAGAGGGAGCCGGATTTTGGCTGGCTCGCTCGATCCGGCGCCTCCACCGTCATCCGAATTGGGATCTTGCGACCTCGGACTTCCGAGGTTTGACACCAGGCATCGAGGTTTGACACCAGGCATACCGTCATCGAGAACACATACGGGGGATACGGGCTACCTTCCATACAGAACTAGACGAGATCGGAAAACCGGACACCATTCAACTTGCGCTCCTTTATCGTCACTTTCGAATCGCGACGTCTCCCAGCTCGCGTCCAGGATGTCACGACCGTTCCAGCGGCTGTTCCAGCACCGATACTACCCATATCTGCATTTTGGCATGTACGTATTAAGCTGAATATAGTGTACAGTCGGGACTCAGGAGTTTGCGGCTCACAGCTGACGCGCGGGGGGTGTGAACAACCTCGCGCCTCTACCACCGTGCCCACTCCCGTCGAGGGCCACCCGCTGATAACAGAACAATCCTCGGCTGGATCCCGGTAGCCGTAGTCGTCACGCGGCACGTATACGGCATCGCGCAGGTCGGCGGGGAGAGCATGCAGCCGACATTCAACCCGGACTTGCACACGTCGATCCATCGCGATGTCGTGCTCCTGGAGAAGTGGTGGGGGCGGTATCGGCGCGGCGACGTCGTGACTTTGTGGTGAGTACAGGATACTAAATTCGGATGAGCGCACCCTGATACCCCCATACTCATTCCAGGTCCCCGAACAACCCCGAGCTGTTGACGACCAAGCGCATCGTCGCGCTCGAAGGCGACGTCGTCAACCCTCTCCCGCCGCATCGCCCGCGACCTATCAAGGTGCCGCCGGGGCATGTGTGGGTCGAGGGCGACTCGGTGTATCGTACCCGTGACTCGAATACTTATGGCCCGGTGAGTGTGGATGTTTCTGACAAGAACCATTTGGGATCTGCAGGTCTTAAAGTTCCAGCACGAGCGAGGACTGCCATTATTGACCACAGGTTTCGCTCTCACTGGTCGACTCGCGAGTCACACACATCCTCTGGCCGTTCAAGCACTTTGGCGAGGTGCGGCGGTCAGCAGGAAAGTCCGAGGGGCGCGTCAGGAAAATGGGGCCGGATTGGGTTGATGCTCATTGAGCAGCGGAGTAGAGGGGAGAGGCAGCACACTATATTGGTATACTTCCATGATACATTGCATCACATCACATCTCGATCTCTGTAGCGTACACGCGCACCGTCTAGGGTCGGTCTATTGTGGCAAGAAGGGGCCAAGCGGCCTGAAATTGCGATGCTGGGCTGGGAATGGGGGGTTAGAAGACGGTGCAACACGGGGGCTGAGCGTGAGTTAGCCTCCCCAAAAAGATATCCAACTCACGGTGCGATGAGCCGAACTATCCACGCTCCGGTTCCCCAACAATCCGCCGCCTAAGCATCAGCAATCACATCCTTTCCCATATGAAGTACTCACACGACCGCCGGGGTCTTTATCTCGGGCTTGCCGCTCGCACTCCACATCTCGCGCGGCCAGTAGTCCTGGAGGAAGACATATGTGTGGCCAGCGAGGATACCGATCTGATGTCAGCTAGGATGAGATGCGGGTACAGCTTACAATATCCCCCATGGCGTCCTTGAGCCCGCGCTGGAGGAGCCACGAAAAGGCCACAAGGCAGATCGGGAGGTATGGAGCGGATATCCTGATGTCAGCTGGAAGTCGTAAACGTAGCTGACGAACACAATGACTCCAAAGAGGCTCATCTTGACGCTCGGGTTGCGGCGCGACCAGATGTACACAAGGGCAAACGCGAGTGAGGACGCGAGGAAGGGCATCGTGATAAAGTGGGCCACACCCTGGAATGAGCTTGGTATTCGGTTGCAAAGCTTACGAGAAGGAAGGACGCTATCAGCACCAAGAGCCAGACATAGTCAGCACGCCTGTTGGAGAAAGAGCTCTCCTCAAGAAGACGAGAGTACCGCATCCTACGCGTGAGATAATGGTCCACTTCTCGGTAACCTACACAAAGAACAAGTGTAGCACGAGATCCAGCCCTATCGGCCCAAAGTAGAAGAAGGTGGTGAAGAACCGCCATGGCTGCCGTCAGACACTGCGTATTACCACAGCTCAAGATCTCTTCACGCACCTCCATCTTCACGACAGCGAGCTTCCAAGAAAAGTAGAGCTGCAGCGGCGCGACGGCATTGCATTCCTGGTGTGAGTCGCGCGAGCTATCGCGGGACTTACGACGAGGAGGCTCGTGCCGACCGAGGCGACGATCCAGGCGCGCGTCACGGGCGGGATTGCCATAAACCACTCTATCGGTTCTGCCATTTTGGGGATATGTGAGAATGTGGAGAATGGATAAGTGGAGAAAAGGTCAGAGAAGGCGACGCGAGAACAGCACAGCAGTAACCAAACACGACCAGGTGGCCATTCCATGTCATCATCTCGGCGGCGATCGGTGGAGGTCGCGATGGAGGCACTGAATCCACGTTGCTAATAACAATACTATTGAAGAGGGGGAAGTATTACCACTCGTCCAACAGCCATTAGCGGAACCAGACCGACTCTTGGTGGCAACCACCGTGACGCCATGATCGCGCTCGATGAGACCTCTTGACAGAACAACATCAAGCACTTGGCGTCCCTACACACTCTCTCCCACGTCCTCGACCCACACCATGTCCACCCTCACGACTGGTCCGCCAGAGTGGCAGAACGCGATCCGCGCGCGTCTCATGGCGCAGCAGGCGCAGGGCGACGCGCTGCGGGATGTCATTGAGCAGTGTGAGTAGCGACTTCTGGGCGGAGGGAGTGGTTGGGAGTGGGTGCGAAGCGTCTCCACTACATCACCTATCGTTTCCTTCTATGAACTGTTATATAATCTTATATCTGTTCTGTGATTGTAAGCTTACCCGCAGACCAGCGACTCGCAAAGGCCGCGCGAGACCTCAAGGTCCGCAACAAGGCGTTGCTCCGCGGCGGAGGCGGCGGCGGTGACGGGTGAGTGCGGTTGTGATGGCTCTTAGCGGCAGGGTAGTTCCTGCCCTTCGTGTAACCCGCAAGCTTTGCAATGTCGTAACTCTCACCCACCTATACTGACACTCCCAGTGCACCGCTACTCACCCACCTCGACGCGCAGCTCAACGCCATGCGGACAGAGCTGTCAACACTGTACCGCACGCAGGCGGCGGCGCAGAACAAGCAGTTGGCGATGGCGGACGCGCTGCGCGACCGTGACGAGGAGGTGCGCGGTCTGCGCGAAGAGGTGCGCGAGCTGCGCGAGGCGCGTGATGCCGCAGGAAGGAAGCAGCGCGAGTGGGAAGAACGGTGGCGGCTCCGCGAGGAGAATGTTCGGGTGGGTACGCGATGCCCTCTGGGGAATTGCACAGCTTCATGGTCGAAGTCATTAAGCTGAGACGTCCCGCTGACCGCAGAACCTCCACGACGAGATTCTCTCGCAGCAAATCGAGATTTCCGGCCTGGGGCAGCGCAACGCCGCCCTGCAAGCCGACAACGCGTCTCTCCTGCAGCGCTGGCTCGACAAGATGAACATGACTGCCGACGAGATGAATGCCGACTTTGAGCGCGAGGCCGCGTCCACCGCGAAAGACAAGGATAAGGAAAAGGAGGATTTTCACGCAGGCGGGAAGGCGTAATTGCCGGCGCGTCTTCCCGGGGGGAGATGAAGGCGGGCGAGTGGAGCGGGAGGGGGGAGGCGAGGAAAGATGGTGGGCAGGGATCGGGGTCGGGGTTACTGGAGAAGGAGGCGCGACAGGACGGCGACGGCGAGACTCGAGGGCCAGCACCCGCGTCCGCGGTCGACGGCGACATGCTGAGCGCCGATTGGGAGGTGCTCGAGACGGCGTCCGGGAGCGCGCTCGATGATGAGGATTGGGCCGAGGCGCGGCTGCAGCTGTAATCGTAGCCGACTCGCAAGCAGTGCTTGCAGTGGCGACGGCATGTGCTTGGCCCGCCTCCACTAATGTTGTACCAATATATGTTCCTAGCTTTGCATCATTTGCGGTCGTTACTGTGGACGTCCAAAAGGCCAGCCCATTCATCCCAAGTTACAAGAGTACCAATCTTCTTCGGGTTTCGTTTACTTGTCCACCATACTGAACCCAGATGTTATTTTCTTCATTGCAGCAATCTCGCCCCTAAAGCCGCGCATTCTTGGGTACGACAATGTCGATAAACTCCTTGACGTCGTTCCAGAGCAGCTTGGGCTTCTCGAGCGCAAGGAAGTGCCCGCCCTCGAGGTGGCGCCGCGCGAACACGAGATTCGCCTTTGTGCGCACCATGGCAATCGGCGTAGGGTAGATCTCGAGGATGCACTGCGTGTACCCCATCGGCTTTGTGATTTCCTTGGGGAGCGCGGCCTCGGGGTCCTTGACCATGCCGTATTCCTGATAGTCAGTAGAGCACTACAAGCGCGGAGGGACATTCAACTCACCGCGCGGTAGTGCCAGATACACGTCGCCGCAGTGTTCGTGAACCAGTACAGGCTGACCTCGGCGAGCAGCCAGTCGAGATTGTTCGGAATGTCGGCGTACTGGAGCTTTTCACCAATCCTACACTTATCAACAACAGACTTCGGCGTTCCCACTCACCAAGCAAGCAGGGCGACCGGGTCGCTCTCAAGAATGTACCCGATGGTAGCCGGCTTGGTTGCGTGCTCGACGAGGTATCCAAGTCCCCAGGCCTCCCACTTCTGCGCGCGCGCGAGACACTGTTGGTCGACCTTGTCGAACGACGCGGTGTCGACCTTGGACTTAAGGAGCGGGTAGAAGTTGACGTGAATACCTGAAAACAATCAGCATCTGCTTCCTGATCTCTTCTACCCACCGATGCAGTCGTCAAACGTGCTCAGCTGGCGGGTGACGAACGAGCCGATATCTCCGCCCTGCGCAATGTACCCCTTGCCTGCAGCCTTGGTGAACCCGAGGCCGCGCATGACCGCATCCTGCGCGCCCGCACAGTCGCGCGACGAAAAGGGGCGGTCCTCGCGGGGTGGGGACGACCAGCCGTAGCCGATCAGGCTGGGCACGATAAAGTGGTACGGCAGCGTCGCGGGCGTGTACTCCTTTGCGAGGAGGGAGAGCATGGGCGTAAACTCGAGCACCGAGCCTGAGGTTAGGTGCTGAAATGAGGAGGGTGAGACCTACCAGGCCAGCCATGGTTCAGCATTACGGGGATCGCGTCCTTGCGCTCGGAGAAGAGACCGATAAAGTGTACGTCGTACGCGGCCCCATCGTACTCGACCTTGGCGATAAAGTTGGGAAACTGGTTGATCTCGCGCTCCGTCTTGCGCCTGGGGTCAATCAGGGCCTGAAACATAGAAGGAATGGAACCAGTCGGACCTCCCCAGGGAACCCAACCCCCCACTCCCCCACTCGCACTCACCAGTCAATCTCCTGCCAGCGCTTGACGGCCTTCTGCATCCAGTCATACGAGGTGCCGAGGTGCGGAGGCCCGCGCGAGTTCTCCCACGTGCGGCGGTGGCGCGGCGGGCGCGCGAGTCGCGCGCGCAGGTCGTCAATGTCCGCCTGCGGGACGTTGACGGTGAACGGCTCGAGAGGGATCGTAGGCTTGGTAGGGGGCGTGGCGAAGCGCATCTTGAGTGAGGGGATGGGTGGTAACCGGAAGCTGGAGGCTGGGGAGACTTTGGGCGCTTTATTTATGCTAGAATGTGGACAGTCACGAGCTCGATGCTGAATTGCGCTGGAAACTGTTGCTGCACGTTGTCGGTGTCGTTGTGCATTGTTGCGAACATTACGGACCGTCGGTCATCATCTCCCGGGCAAGTGGTACCCGATGACGTCCAGCTCCTCCCCACAAACCCCATGCCCCAAGGTCCGGAAGGTTAGTCGCCATGCGTCGCCTCCAAGACTCTAGTTCAAGCATTCCTGTCTGCTCATAGCTGCTTAATAAGTGCGCGACATCATGTGCTCAAGAGGAACATGCTGATGCTCAAGAACGTGCATCGCGTATGCATAGTTGTTTGCTGGAATGCAGTTGTGCGACAAGGTGTGATGGGGAATGTTGCAAGTGGCAACAATGATAAGACCTCGGCTTGGTCCGAAGTGACAATCCTTGACGATCGATCCATTTAGCGGGGGCGCACACGCGGATCTGGCGTGGGATACACGGGTTTTGTCACGCGACGATCATGTGGTCGTCAGGGTCTTACCTTCCGTTCACGGTGCACAGGCTCAGGCTCAGCCTGACAAGCCTGCCTTCTCCCCATGCATGGGAGCCGAGTGATGTCAGCCTCCCACCCTCTGGTGTGGAGTAAATCTCGGACTTGGCAGTTCCCTTCTGGTCCAGCTGAAAATAGAGTTTTCTCGGCGCTTGCCCCTTGCACTTTTTCCTTGGTAGCAGATCTAGAACCCGGTCTGGCAGGGTGTGAGTTCGCAGATTGCGCAGTCGGACACTGAAAAAAAGAGAAGCTGCGCCCTCGGGCCTTGAGCCGCACGGGCTGTGGGCGGGGCGCGGCAGTGGCGGGATACACACACACCTCCTCCGGTCCTACTGCTTGCTGCAAAGTGGATCTCACCAGAGTGATGCAAGGCACCGCACTGAGCAAAAAACGGGGGTCGTCACCGCGCACAGGGTGGTGTGCATACACACACACCACCGAAATGGACGCAAACCTGCCCTTTTCCTGCTGCGCGCTACGGCCGCAATAGCCATGCATAGTCGCTCCATCTGCCATTCTCTGCATTGCACACATCTCCATTGCCACCACCACCACTCTCGTTGTCACCATCAGAAACGCCATTACTCAAATATAGATATCACGACCGCGCGCTTGTAACCCCCGCGAGACAAGACAGAAAAAGAAAACACACGGCGACCGTCGCACCCGCTCTTTTCCCCCCCGACTATCCTCTCAATCCCCACCCCACCCCACCGCACTTCACCCATCCACCACCATGCGCGTCGCCCTCCTCACCCTCCTCGCCGTCTCCGTCGCTGCCCAGCGCACGACGATCGTTGACGCCGTATGTCCCGCCCTGTGCGAATGAACAACTGCTGACACTGTGGCGTTTTATTGCGATTCCTGCTGCACTATTCGTTGACACCATTTTGTCTTTAGGATGTGAGTGTTTTCTCGAGAGGCGTTCATTACGCCACTGGCGGCGCTCTGCCCGTGTATCATGTTCGGCGCGTATGTCATGTATACTAACTTGCAGGGAAATGTGATTGCGGTTACAATCGCCACCGACGCCGACGGTGACCCCACGGCAACCCGTACACTGTATGTTGTCCCGGTGATTCCAGCCACTGACCAGCAGTTCTACTATCAGCACCGCCGATGTCGCCGGGGCGATCACCACCACGGCGCTGACCACGACTACCAGGGCGCGCACCACCACCACCACCACGGACGACACGGAGACGACGACAACGACGCCCGCTGGGGGGAAGCAAGGGTGAGTGCCGTCGTCTTGCAGTCCTGCAAGGCAAAACCCAACGGCCCGGCGTTTCTCCATTACTGACAGCAGCCACAAGGGCAATGTTGGCGCGCCGCCGGAGAGCGAGGCGGGCCCCATGACCGCCACGACGTACTGGTACCCCCGGCCAGGAGGCGGTGACGCGTTGACCGGAACTTGGACCAACTCGTACGTCCCGCTGACGGAAGCGACCGCAACGTACGCAGCGGGCACGATCGCGTCCGAGGTGCCGACGCAATCGGGCAGCGAGGCAAAGCAACAGCAGGCCGCGGCAGGCAACGCCGCCGGGCGCACCCTCCCCGCCGGGTTCTTCGCCGCTGCCGGTGTCGCGGCCGGCGCCCTCTTCCTCTAGGCGCTGGCGCCGCCTGTTCTTGTGGTCTTGCCGCCACCCCATTCGTACATACTTTACACATATTAGGACTCTGACGACCGCCCGCCTGCGGGCTTGTAGATGATGCATTTTGTTTTTATCCGTGGCGGTGCGGCGGCGAGGACGAGGGAGGGCGGGGTGTGTAGGTGGTGGGCGGACGACGTCGCCCTCATATCGATGCCAAGAGTGGTATGGAATGCGATTCGAGAGGCGGTGGAATGTGTGCAGTGAAGTCAACAGCGATAGGTACTGTACTGGTCCGAGAAACTTATCTCACAAGAAGTCCTGTCCAGAAGGGGGCCTTGATCGCCTGCAGCACACACTTCCAGATAATAAAGCACTCATCTCCTCTCCCCTCGGACCGGCACTTCGATCCAATGCAATGCATGTACAACTACAACCCCTAGAACGGCGCCGTGCGCTCGATATCCGTGTGGGTGTATCCCTGCCCCTTCTCGTGGTCGGCGATCGTCGATCCTTCCGGCTGAGTCGAGCGGAGGACATATTTGTAGATGACGAGGCCGTCAAGACCGACCGGTCCACGCGCGTGCGTCTTGCCCGTCGAGATGCCCACCTCCGTGCCGAGACCGTACCGCGTCCCGTCCGCAAAGCGCGTCGACGCATTAACAAAGCAGTTGGCGCTGTCGAGCCCGCGCGCCCATGCGCTCATCGCGGATTCCGTCTCGGTGACGATACTGTCGGTGTGGTGCGACGAATGTGCGTTGATGTGCTTGATCGCGGCGGAGACGTCGGGCACGGCCTTGACCGCCAGAGTCGGGCCAAGGAACTCGGTAAAGTAGTCGTCCGGAGTCGAGGCGCTGGCCTTCTTGGCGGCAGCGGTGCCGGAGATGGCGGCGAGGGTTGCCGCATCGCACTTCAGCTCAACGTCCACAGCGGCCAGGGCGTCTGCGACCTGCGGCCACAGAGTCGCGAGCAGCGACTCGTGTACCAACAGGGTCTCGGCGGCGTTGCATGCTGCCATGTAGTCAATCTGGGGTCAGCAAGGGGGAGTTGGGAAGGGTATCCTGGCGTGACGAAAGTCTGAAGGTTCTGTGCAGCGATCATGCCTACTGAGACTGCCGAAACTCGGGTCCGAGATATTCCCACAGAAAGCCTCTTCCGCATCATCGCCTCGGTCGCGGCTCACCTTCGACTCGACTGCAATCCTGATCGCCTTGTTCGCATCCGCTGTCTCGTCGAGGTACACTGCGCAGATTCCGTCCGCGTGGCCCATAACCGGGATGCGGGTGTTGTTCTGAATCGAGGTGACGAGAGCGTTGCCGCCGCGGGGCATCACGAGGTCGATGTACTTGTCCTGTGCGAGGAGGCTCGAGATCTCCTCGCGGGTCGAGACTGTCTGGACAAACGTGGAGGGAATGGATGTCTTTGCGAGCGCGTCGGCGATAATCTTCGAGAGCACGGCGGTCGTGTGGCTGCTTTCCTTGCCGCCCTTGAGGATCGCCGCGTTACCGGACTTGATAGCCAGCGCGGCGATGTTGACGACGACCTCGGGGCGCGCCTCAAAGATGACGAGAAGCACGCCAACGGGGCAAGTCACGCGGTGGAGCTGGAGCCCCGGGCCGAGCTCCTTGGCGAAAGTGACAATGCCGGTGGGGAGGGGGAGCGCCGCGACGTCCGTGATGCCCAGCAGCATCGAGTCGTATTTTCCCTTCTTGCCGAGGTCAAGGCGCGAGAGGAGCGAGGCCGAGAGCTTGCCGCTCTCCACGAGCGGCGCCGCGGCCTCCATGTCCTTCTTGTTCGCGGCGAGCACCTCGTCGCGCGCGCTGGCAATCGCGTCGCGGATGGAGGAGAGCGCAACGTCGCGCTCGGACGCGGGAACGAGCTGCGACGCCTCAAAGGCGGCGCGGGCGGCCTTGGCGATCGATTCGGCGGAGGCCATTTTGTGTAATGTCGTGTGGAAGTGTAAATGGAGTGTTGTTGTGACTTTCACCAGGACATCTACATTGCTTGCCAAGCCGAACTTTCCGACTCGATTGCGGACAATGCGATGGCGGCGATAGGCCGACCGTGGGAGATATGTTACAGTACTACAGTACAGAGTGACATGCTGGATCCTCATGGTGGTAACGTGCGTGAGCTTGGGTGGCTTGCGCCGGCTTATATGGCTTGCTCGCGTTACTCGGTTACGCCGGTGCATGCGGGGTGGCGCGCGGAGATCCCGGGTGGCCGCGAGTGGGCGGATGGTGTAGCATGTGTTTCGTCTCACGACCACTCTGCGACGATGCAATCGTCATTTTGCAGCAAGCGACGGCGACGGCGACGACGGACACCTAGCCCCGCGAATGTTGATCGCGATTGACCGATATATGAATGACCGACACCTGTTGATCTGATCCACTCGTTCGTTCATCTTGTAGCTTTGTCCCACACCACAACAACTTCGAGCACGCGTACACTCTTTCACATCTGGGCATCAACATCGGCATCTCGTTCTCTGTTAAATTTCCTAAACTTCCTCTTCTATCCATCTGACAATGGCCGCCTAACCATGTCCACCTCGGAAACCCAGGCGTCCCTCATCGGCGTCGCCATCGCGTGTGCCGGCAACATTCTCATCTCTCTAGCCCTGTGCGTCGCTTGCCCGCACAGAATACTCATCGCAGAACCGTCCAGAAACTAGCCCATCAGCGGCGCGACGCCGAGTCGAAACATGGCAGTCCGGCGCGCGTCCCCGTGACAATCTACGGCGCGACGCGCGCGCCCGCCGCCGACCCACATGCGTTGTATTCCGCCCTCGAATCCCAAACACGCACACCAAACACCCACTCGCACCCCACAGGCCCACACCTCCCCTCCCACCCCTCCCCGCCGCCATCGCACTCTCCCACCGCTGCCGGCGAGGCGGGATACCTTCGCTCGCGGCTGTGGTGGCTCGGGCTCGGGCTCATGGCCCTCGGCGAGGCGGGCAACTTTCTCTCGTACGGCTTTGCCCCCGCGTCCGTCGTTGCGCCCCTCGGTACAGTAGCGCTCATTGCGAATGGCGTGTTTGCGCCTCTCGTCCTCGGTGAGAGCTTTACGAAGCGCAATGTCCTCGGCGTCGCGCTTGCTATTCTCGGAGCAGTGACCATTGTCTGGAGCTCCCGGAACGACAATAAGCGTGTAAGTGGTCGAAGTCAAGCCGAATTGCCGTGGGAAGCTGCCGAACTGTGTCAAGGAACTTCCCTCTGCTTCGCGAGTCTGCGAGTCCGGTTGTGGTCTGTCGCCGGATCGTTCTGTGTTCTTGCACATTATTCGGCGTTACAAAACCTCTCCCAATCGCCCCCACTAACGCCAGCTATCCCCCGACGAGCTCCTCGCCGCAATCACAGCGCTCCCATTCGTAACCTACACAGCCATCACCTTCTCCCTCATAACGCCACTCACGTTCCTCTCCTCGGGGCCCTGGGGCGACCGGTACGTGATCATTGATGTCGGCCTAGTCGCCCTCTTCGGCGGGTACACCGTCATGGCGACCAAGGCGCTCAGCTCGCTGCTCTCGCGGCAGCTCATCCTCGCCCTCGAGTACCCCATTGCGTGGGGCGCCATTGTTGTTATTGTTGTCACATCGGTGCTCCAGATCAAGTTTCTCAACCGTGCACTCATGCGCTTCGAAAGTAAGGAGGTCATCCCGACCCAGTTTGTCTTCTTTTCTCTGTCTGGTAAGTCGTTGTGGGGGGCGGCATGGCCGCGCATGGGAGATATTGGTACTCGAATCTGTTTAGTTACCAATGCTGCCTCCTATATCGATGATGACTTTTATCACCCTCTTGGCTCAGCACTTACACCCAGCAATCATCGGTTCCGCCGTGCTATACCAAGAGTTCCACGGCGTCTCACGTTCAGACTTTGTCAACTTTGCTTTTGGCGTGAGTTATTTCCCGCATTAAAGTCCCAGCTCACAACGCAGGTGGCAACGACCTTCCTCGGCGTGTACTTCCTCACGACGCCTGCGGAGACCGCAGCGCTTCCGGTCGACGAGGAGGCGGCACTGACACTCGCGCCTGAACGGCGCATCTCCACGGGTTCGGCGCTATCGATGCCCCACCCAGGCCTGCCGGTACGCACGCCGCACATAGGCCCCGACCGGCAATCGCTACGGCATCGTGCGTCGCAGCCGAACATCGACATCGGCCTGGCTGTCAACTCCCCCGCTGGCCTCTACCTTCTTGCCACCACCCCACCAATAACCACCCCAGTCCTCGCGACCGCCGCAACGATGGGACGGCAGCGCGGGATGAGCACCGACAGCGGTATCAGCGCGCGCAACGCGTCCCGCCACCGCAGCGCGAGTACCGTCAACCGCGTGCTCGAGGGCTTGATACGGAAATAAAAACTACACTATCTCTTCTTCTTAATTGTATCTGTAGAGTGATGCATCGGTGCCCATGGTGCTTTGGTGTCATTGGAGCTACTTGAGCCCTGTGCCCTCCCACTCCTCTCCGGTCCCGGCGTCCTTCAAGAACTGCTTTAGCTCGCCATCGAGCAGCCGGCCGAGCTGCACGCCCGCCTGCCGGTGGTGCACCCACACACCGTCGGGC
The DNA here is from genome assembly GCA_025531455.1 of Apiotrichum sp. Y4204. NCBI lineage: Eukaryota > Fungi > Basidiomycota > Tremellomycetes > Trichosporonales > Trichosporonaceae > Apiotrichum > Apiotrichum sp. Y4204. The sequence continues at coordinate 21,628 of JAMYHL010000066.1, read as the reverse complement.
GAAAGCGAGAACCGCGCGGGCCCAGAGACAGGGGACGAGACCCAGATCTGGTGGTTTGGCGGCTGCTTGTTGATGACATACGTCCCGTGCGCCGGGATCGAGAGCGTCATGACTCCAGACTGGCGTTAGAATGTTATTGCAATTACTCTGTGAGTGTGCATAGCTTGCTCCCCGCTCAAGCTCCGCCGCGACTCACGCTGTACTCCACCTCCCAGTCGTCTCCGGGCGCATACTCCTCGCAGAGCACCTCGAGGCCCTCGTGGAGGATATCCATGTCCGCGTCCGCGAGGTCGTGGTATTCCGAGTCGGTAAGGTCACTGGGATGAGTACAAGCAAAAAGACGAGAAGGTGTGTACCAAACTCACCGGACAGCAATGCTCGGGTCGACGGCAGGATCTCCATGCGGCGTGCTGTATCGCCGCACGCCCACCGGGGAAGCGGGGACGGCGGGGACAGCGGGGAAGCGGGAAGGAAGGGCGGCGAGCGCGCGGCGGGGAGCAGAGGTGGCCGCAACGCGCGTGCGCGTCGCGCGGAGGAGCGTTGTGCGGAGCATTGGACGAAACAGTGGGCGGTGGAGAGATAGATATGAGTTGGTTGCGGTTGTGGATTGTGGAAATCGCCATTTGTCGAGAGTGAGTCGCCTGGATGGCGTAATTCCTGAGTGAATCCCCCAGGTCTTGGGTATAACCCCCAAAGAGTGGAGGAGAACGTTGCGTGTGAGTTTGGCGTTGCGTCGAATTGCATGCAGCGGCAATGTATGTATCGTGCAACGCATGTCTTCTGTTGAATCGAGAGCGACTTTCTCGCTGGGAGCTTGGAGCAGGCAGCCATAGAGTTCGGTAGCTATACTCACATCAGCGTCTGACGTACGTCTGACTACTGACTGTCGCGTGCCATCTCGCAGTGTCATGTGTCAGTTGTCAACAATGTTATGGACTTGTTTCTCCGTCCTTGCTCGTCCATCATGACGGTGGTACCTCGAGACAGTTTACACGCGGACTGTCTTCTCGGACTTGCACTCGGACTCATATGAGAACATGGTAGGAGAGGAGGCTCAGATGCCGCTGTCGCTATCGGGCCCGATATCCGTAGACCGGAATGGCAGCTCGAGCCATTCACTCATGCCGTGTCTCCTGGCGTTCCGATGACGCAGGCTTCCGGCGGGGGTAGAAAGTTAATGACGCACAAGCCAAACCTAATTCCCCACCTTTTCGGTAATTATCAGTGAGAAGTTTATATTAAGAAAGCCGACAGATTCAAATAGAAGCAGAGCTTCAACCCACAAAAACAAATGATTCTCGCTCGCACCTCCTGAGCGTCTGCAAAGGTTCAGTCAATGAGGTGTGGTTAAGCACACATGCAGAGAACAAGCATTTCTCGCAGCGCTGCCATGCCATGGATTGTAGACTCGTAGAGATAGTGAGCTGTATGCAGTATGCATCTGGAGAGGAGATGCAGCGCAGCAAGGAATGCGGTTGATGTGAATCGTGGTACCGTGGTGCATGACGGTGGACGGAGGTTCTGGACCAGAAGCCAGAAGTGCACACTGAAATTGACAGATTGCATTGGACTGCATTAATTCCTTGATTGCTCTCGTCCATTCCTATCCTACCCCTTCGACCCTTCCACCTCTTCTTATCTCATTTGTCTGTCTATCTATCATTCTCGACCGTTTCTCTTCTTATCTTGTCTCTTCTCCCCAACAGTCACTTCGCGCCGGCGCTCCTCTTCCCCTTCTCCAAAACGGCAGCTCCCACGAGCTCCGACGCACGTTCTCGAGAGCACAATGCAGAGACAGCCCGAACTTCATGTCTCGGCGGTACGTAGCGTCGTGTGCGTGTTCTGAATGCTGACACTTGCTCCTCTGTCGCTACCACTGTATCCATGTCTTCCTGTTGATCGGTCGACTCATCCTCGTCTGTCGGCCATTGTGCACACACCGTCCACCTCACCCTCACCTCGCACCGACACCTCCGCCTCACTCGCAACGACTCTGTCATCTCGGGCTTGTTGTTCCGCCTTGACTTGCTACACTCTACTACCCTGTGGCATGGGCTGCGCTTGCGTTCATCTCTCCACCGCCTTGGCCCTCGCCATGGCGCTTTCCCACCGTCCCCCGGATCCGACCATCCATCTGCCCTGACTTCCCATGATTGTCTCTGCAATTGACCTGACCCCCCTAACGCGCTCCGGCCGCACAGCTCTCTCCCGCCGAGTTCCGTGCGTATACGCGCTACCTCGACCTGATTGCCCTCACGGCCGCGCGCGACACTTCTTCCCCCTCGGCCCTCGATGCGGACGGGATGGTGCGCTTTGCGCGGCCTGTCGTGCGCGAGTTCTGTGTTGAGAGGCTTGGGGTGCCGAGGGGAATCGTCGAGGATGTGAGTAGGATTCAGCGACGCGTCTTTGTGTGGGAAGGCGAGGGGGAAGGCTATGTTCCTCGACTTCAGCCTAATACCGGGCGCATTTCTCATGGTTGTTGCCAGGCGTCCTCTGCCTCACTCTGCCTCGCTCCCACAGCTTGAATCAAAGGACTGCCTGAAGCATCCTCAAGACACTCCTTTCTTTGGACCCGGCTGACCCACAGGTTCTGACCACCCTCCTTCCGAGCGCGCCGCGGCTTACGGCGGGGAATGTGTATGCCGTGCTCCGCCTCCTGGCACACATTGTGCCCTCATCATCGGAGAACAGATCTCCGCGCCCAAAGGCGCTGGATCCTGACTTTGTGTTTGTGCCCAGTATGTGCAGTGTCCTGTTTGTGATCCTGGAGCTGACAAGTGTTTCTCGTTCCACTGTTTCGTTATGGCATTCCACACTGACCCGGCTGATATCCTCCCTCAACCCAATATGGACTTGTGCTTTAGTCGACCCGCTACCGCTCGATCCCGATGCGCCCCTGCCGCTGGCACCACCGCGGCGTGTGGCTAGTCTCCACTCAAAGGGATCCCGATCGGTCAGTGGGCCGCCGATCATCGCTCCAAGGCCGTCACTCCCTCCACGGCGCCCGACGTCGCCTCCTTTCCCTACTTCGCAGTCTCCTCACTCTGTTCCGAGTTCAGCACCGCCGTCACCACCACCGAGTCGCAACGTGCCGAATCGCAAGTCGCTCCCTGCCGTTCACAGCATGGACCCTTTCCGTGACAATCCCAGCCCCGGCAACTCGCCAGTCAAGTCGCGGACACTCAGTGCTAGTGCAAGCAATAACCCATTCCGCAACAGCGCCGCGGCGTCGCCACTGCCAGAGACCATTCCGTTCCCCATATCCGCACCGCCGACAGTCACCGCACACTCAATCAAGGTCGGGCCGCCGCTCCCACCGCGAAAGCCGAGCGTGCGCCGGCCGACACCGTCCGCCCCGTCGCTCCCACCTCGGCAGCCGTCTCGCTCCCGGGGGGATTCGGTCGGGAGTTCCTCGGCCCCGACATCCACCTCGCAGCCGTCCAACATCATGCAGCAAAGCTTTGCTGCAGCTGCTGCTGGAGAGATATCACGCCGGAAGGAGGATACCGTGTTCCAAGTGATCCGCAGCTCGTCGCCAGCACCGTCTGTGCCAACGCCTCCTCTTGCACCTGTTCCAGGTCGTCGTGATATTATCGACACCGTTAATCGCGCCATACGCGAATGCGAAGTGGATCCCCCGCCGCCCCCTCCGCAGCGTGTCGCCTCTATCTCTCGTCCTAAGTCTCTCCCGCCGGGCTCTCGCAGTAACTCCTCGAGCGGATTCATTGCCGCGGTGGAAAAGTACCGCCCCAAGCACCCTGGACTCAAAACATGGTCAGCTGGTCCTCTGCTTAACGACCGGCCACACCGGCAGCCGTACGCCATGATCATCGTGAACCAACCTGTTACCCGCCGCGACACGCTCCTCCGCGCGTGGGCCGCCTGCACCCTCAGGTTCTGTGCGGACGGAGGTGCAAACCGGCTCCACGACGTGCTTGATCCGGAGGAAAGGGCGCAGATGCTTCCCACGATGATCAAGGGTGATCTGGACAGTATACGCCCTGAAGTCCGAGCCTTCTATGTCTCGAAAGGCGTGGCACTCAAGCGCGACCCTTCCGAGTACGCGACGGATCTCATGAAGTGCATCGAGGAGGTTGAATCCATTGAAGCCTCGAGCGGCAAGACATTCACTCTCCTGATCTTTGGAGGACTGAGCGGTCGGCTCGACCAGACCACCCATACGATGAGCGTGATGCACAAGCTCCGCGAATCGCGTCGGGAGACCTTTGTGATGAGCGAAGACAGCATCGCTTGGGTCCTGGACAAGGGGGCACATCTCATTGACATCGACCACACGACCATGGGCCAGACGTGCGGCATTCTGCCTCTAGGCGTCAACGAGTCGTTTGTGCGCACCGAAGGCCTCAAATGGAACCTCGACTGGGTTACGAGTCTGGACGGCGCTGTGTCGACCTCAAACCACCTCCTCCCTTCCGAGCCAGCGGTCCTCGTCGAGACGTCCGCGCCGGTATTCTGGACCGTGGAGATCCGCGAGGACCTGCCATCCATCCAACCTGTCCGAACTCCACTTTCGCCAGCAGACGAACTGTCACGTGGTGTCAAGGAACTGGGAGCTGGATTCGTCCGTGCGGCCGGTGGGGTCGCTGGGGTCGGCAAGGGTCTGACCCGCCGATTGAGTCGCCAGGGCCTTCCGGGGCAGGTTGGCGGCGGCGCTCTGGCAAATGGGGAGATGCTCAAGGACAGGGAACGCATGTGGGAGAGGGAGAGACGCGAGAGGACTGGACTGGTCGGTGCGGCCGCCGCGCAGGCCACCGCCGACACAAGCAGCGAGGACGAGCACGGGGACCACCGATATGCGTCGGGCTATTCCCTCCTGGATTAGGTCTCTGTTGATCGTTGGGATTGGTCGAGAAGGGTAGTGTCATTGGCCAGTGTGGGGAGAGTGGTGACGCCATGATACAGTTGATAAGGGCTGGAGAGCCAAAACACCACGTACAGTACATATGCATTACACTACGATACTGCGAGAGAATGGATGCAGGCCATCCAATATCCGGTGTTCACGATGCAACACCAGAATGCATGCGTCATGACCTCCTGTCTCACGGTTGTCGACGGTATGACGGTGTTACGACAGAGGTCCCCCAGTCCATATGGAGTAGGGGGGTGGAACTATAAGGAAAAAATTGCTCCGGCAATTAGCCGCGAGTTCGGCCCCCCCAATAGCCCCTTGCCGAGTTGTTCGAGTCCAGCTGTCCAGTCCATTCATCCCACTGCATCACTCACTCGTCACTGGATCACTCGGCCCCCTCTCATCCCCCATCGTCTCCACTCGCGTCTCGTCACTCGTACTTCGCATCCTCCCGACTTCCCACCGCAACGTCTATCGGTCAACACGGCTCCATCCAACCCCCGCCGCGTGCTTGAGTGCATAGCAGCCCCGGCCCGACCACGCACGACGCAGCCACCCGTGGTTTCTGGTTCCTTGCGCTGTACCTCTGCGCAGCACCCGGCGACCGATCGTGATTCCGCGGCCCGAGTGCGGGTCCCCCAGGTCGTCTCCAGCCCAGAGTACGCACGCGCCGAACTTTGAGCCTAGAGGAGTCGAGTCGAGTCAAGTCAAGGTCTTGAGCAGGGTCTCGAGTAGCACTCGCCATTACCAGTGTTCTCCTCGAGCATCGAGTCTCCACAGCTCCGTCGGTCTCGAGTGAAAGCACGCGATCTCGCCGCGAGCCATTCCGCTGGGCGCCTCCACCCCGTCACCTCGCTTCCCCGCTCCTTCGCTTCCGCTCGCTTCGGTGCATTCGCGTCGCACAGGCGCCGTGCATAGCATAGCCGCGGAGCACCCCATCGCAGCATGAGCCTCTCGAGCGCTAACACCCTCATCTCGCCCGCCGCTCACCCGGCGGACGGGGAGGAGGGCGGCACGGGTGCCGCCGGGGCCCCCACAGATGAGCACACCTCCACCCCCGCTGCTCCCGCCCCCAAAGCTAACGCTGCGGCTACATCGCCGTCGGCGGCAACCTCGCCGCCGCCGGTCGCCACGTCGCCGGCTACCACGACGTCCAGCACGGGGCAGCGGAAACACAGCCGCACACACTCGGTCCATACCCACAGCACCCACGGGCATGGACATGGCGCCACCATGAGGCGGTCACACACGAGCCACTCGGGGCATGGCGTGTCGCGCGCATCGCGTCGCAGCAGCGAGGGGGAACATGGGCGGCGTGCGCTCGCGTCCGGCCTCGCGATGAACGTGATCGATAATGCGCCAAAGGGAAAGCGCAAGACGAGCGACCATGTCGTGCACACCGCTGCGCATCGCCACTCACACCTCCAGCAGACCAAGTCGTCGCGCTCCGAGACGAACCTCACCAAGCTGAGCCGCACGCCGAGCAGCAGCACGATGAGCGCGCTCACCTCCGACAGCAATAGCACGGCGGCGGGCGCATCCCGCATCAGCCGGATTCGCTCGCGGAGCAGGTCGCGCAGAAGGGAACCGAAGGAGGAGGCCGGGGAGGTCCTCGAGGTCCTCGAGGGCGAGGGCGTGAATGAGGAGCCTGCGGATGACAGTGACTGGGAGAGCGGCGAGGAGACGCCCGCCCCCGGATCGCGCAGGCCTCGCGGCTCGTTTGATCCGGCAAAGCACACGCCGCGCCGCGTCAGCGCCCCGGCAGCAACGGGCGAGGGCGCCCAGACGCAGACCGCCGAGGATGTGCTTGATCTCGGTGCGCCGTCGCCCAACCGCGAGCCGCCAATGACACGACGCACAACAGGCTTCCCTGGCGCCCCGACACCGCTTACGCCTGCGTCGAACCCATCGCCATCAGTGACTAACCAGGCTGGGGACGCATCGCACTCTGTCTCAGAGCGCTCCGCCTCTGCCACGAGTATTGTCGACACCGCCACGCCGCTGGATGAGAATAAGGGCGACGGAGCGGGGTTCCCGTTCCCGGACATGCACAAGGAGAAGGAGGAGAAGGAGACAAAGGAGACGCACACGGACGATTACAGTGCATCGTCACCCAAGAACCTCAGGGTCAAGGACGGGAAGCAGAAGGACAAGGAGAACGGCGTGCGGAGCCCATCGGCACCGATCCCCGCCCCCCTCATGAACAAGCAGCCGTCACACTCGTCCCTGCGGTCGCTGCGTTCTCTGCGGGCTCCCCATCCGCTCAACTCGCCGCGCTTATCGGAGTCTGTCAACTCGAAACGGGTTTCCTCGCTCCACTACCCGCCTGCAGCGCCGGCTGTCGTGTATCGTGAGACTGTTGGTGGACAGGGATGGGACGACGCTGCTCCCAGACCTGGGTCGTCGCCTACCTCGGTGGCCACTTCTTCGCTCCCGAGCGCTCCCGAGCCCCGGCCTCGTATGGGCTCGGTGTCGTCCGTTCGCTCTCTCAAGGACGTTCTCGGCGGCAGCGGTCTCAACACGCCGAACATGCGCTCCCATCACTTTAACAGTGCTCCAGCGTCGCGCACACCTTCCCGCCGCCTGACGGCAATGCAAGCTGCCTCTGCTGCTTCGCGCCTCAACACCACATCCGACCCCGTCGCATACCACCAGTCACTCGGCTTCTCGCCCACGACCGCCGAGACGGCGCACCTCCTCTCGCGCTTCCTGCCGGTGAAGAAGCCGCGCCGTCCTCACTGGATCATCACTGCGCGCGAGGCACACGCAGCACACGAAGCCGCCGAGCGCGGCGAGATTCCCGACTACCGCATCGGGCTCACCGAGGGGCAGTACCGCGACGCCCACGAGAGCCTGGTCCACACGCTCAAGAGCCTCGCGCGCCAGTCGCCCCGCCGCGCACGCACCAGCGGATACGGATACGCGTCGTCGCTCCTGTCCTCCGCGGACGAGCCGGTGCCCCGCGCGCCGGGGTCCGGGCAGACGCCGTTCGAGGCGAGCGTCGCGCGGTGTATTGCCCAGCGACCGCCTCTTACGGCATGAGTAGGGAGAAGAGAAAGAAGAGGGAGAGAAGCAGGAGGATCCGGGGCCCAGCGGTTATGGTGCAGATGTCTCGGAGAAGAGTACAATGGCAGAAGGAAGAACAAGTGTTGGCGCAGGACATACGTATCGTCGTCGTTTCCCTTTTCACTGTAATACCGACGCCATCTGGTGACTATTATGCATGGATAGGCTGAACATGGGTGGATATGATAGAGGTAAAGGTGGACATTGATGACACTCGACGCAGTGAACAGTACGAGCAGTTTGAATCAGCTAATAAGCACTTCTCGACTAATAAGCACTTCTCGACTTCGAGCACGTGAGCACTGGGTGTGTCACAGCCACGTGACTTTGCCGTGGAATTGCCTCCGCGCGACGCACACCCACTCTTTTCATCTCGCCGCCATGTCCGACCCTCCGAGCAAGCCGACCTCATCTCCTCTCCGCATATCTCACTTTTCTCAACAACCCACCACCAAACCCAACAAAACGATCATCATGGCCTTCTCCGACGAGACCAAGGACCGCGTGAACACCGCTATCGGGTACGTCGTCTGGAGTCTGGAGTCTGGATGCTGAGATGCTAATATTTCCAGTCTGGCCAAGGTCAGGATCCCCCACCCCTTTCTTCTTCATCACTGCTAACGTGCCAGAACGGCCTTACCTTCTTCTGGCTCCCGTTCATCATCTGGGTCGGATACCGTAACTCGGACCCCAAGCCCTCGCTTATCAAGTACGTGAGACGTGGTGGGGAGGTGTGGTGTGGTTGTGGAAAGGGGGGGTGGAGGGTGGCGCTGGGTAAACGGCGTGGACGGTTGCGAGCTGTGGAGGAACGTTGGATCGGAGAGACCTGTGGAAATTTGGAGGGGCTGTTTGACCTGCGGGGGGTGCTAAGAAGCGCCTTCGGAAGTCGGATGTTGAGCGGCCTCCGGAGGACTGTCCAAAGGCTTACCGGTGCCGGGAGCTCTGGGTGTCTACAGACTATCCCAACTGTCCAAGAGGCTGCTGCTGGAACCGTCGAAGGCCGCAGGGGGCGATTTGAACGTATTTAATGTTCGATTGCTCGTGTCAAAGACCACTGACAGCCGACCTCGCCTCTCAATCTCATCCATCTCACATCCCACAAGCTGTTTCACTTGCCCCTCGAGCTATCAGACGCTGACCGCAGGCTCATCACCCCCCTCGCCTAAGCCCCCGACTGGATTTGACGGTATGTCTGGGTGGTCGACCAGCAACTGACCCAACAGCAGATGTATCCCCCCTCATGCACGCATAGACCTTGAATTTGTTCGAGCTTTGAGCTACTCACCAAACCCTGACCAGGAATGCAGTCTCGTTCGGGGCACAGCAGGCTGCATTCATTCACTACTTGATGACACTAGATAATGCACAACATCACACACAGGTCTCGGGCACTTGGCCTCGAATGGTTTCGCCTTGCGTCTACTCTGGCCAACAATACGGTGCCTCTGGCGATTTTCGGCTCAGCTGTAACCGTCGCGTTCTCCCCTCGCCACTACGTCTAATCGTCCATGCGTTCACTCTTTGCTCATGACGAAGACGATGTCGTCGTCACTGTCACTGTCGCTGTCGGTGACCTGCGGCGTGTCGTCGGTTGGCTCGCTCATGTCACTGTCGGTGGTGTCCGTCTGTGCCTGGGTGTCAACAAACACCAAACATGACTGCCCTCCGCCATCAGTCAACTCACGGGACCAACCATCTGCTGCGGAAGGACGCTAACTAAGCGGCGGGGGGTGATCAGCCTGCGCAGCGTCGTGTTGTTGATCTGCTTCTGCTCGCCGGCGAGAATACACTCGATGGGGATACCGCCAAAGTCGGGGATGGAGCGCTTGCGCTTGCACCCGGGCGTGTCGACCAGCATGGCCGCGAGAGTCGGGGCATGAACGTGCCCGTTGGCGTTGGCGTGGGGAGGAGCATGGTGCGGGGGCTGCATAGTGTTTGACGACATGTGAGGGATAGACGGGACGATCATTGGCGCCGGGGCCAGGGCGGCCATGGAGCCGGGCATCGAGGACAAGGACGAGGGCATCAAGACGTCGGACATGGGCATTGAGTGGTCGGACATGGAAGCGGGCAACGACGTCGACATGGACATGACCATCGGCATCGGAATGGGCATCTGGCGAGAGTTTGCGGCCTCAGCAGGCGAGAACGGAGCAAGGAAGGGGCCCGTGGACGAGGGAACGGTGGCGGACGGGGCTGAAGGAGTGGCGCTGGCGCTCATAGGGTTCGCGAGGCCCGTGAGCAAGCCAGGCTGGGGCTCGTGCCGGCGGGGATCTGCAAGAGGAAGCATGGCAGTGAAGACGGTAGGCAGGTAGAGAAAGCGGGGAGACTAAATGAAAGGATGGGGAAGAATGGTGGGTAGGAAGAGGGAAGATTGGAAAATTGAGAGTGGGATAGATAAATGACAGAGAGAAAAAGGAAGACGATTCTTGTCGCTGTCACGGGCGATGAGTGGAGCGTGACCGCAGATGAGGATCGTGGCTGGCGACAAAGAAGGATGTCTGTTTGCAATGAATGGGATATGCGGGATGGACACTGAAGAGAGAGAAAAAAGGCAGATACACGAGCAGGTGCACATATACACACGGACGCGCAAACGGTGCCCCAGGGATCTTGGCGATCACTGTTGGCTTGGCCGCATGCTGCTTTCAGCTTCCAGCGCATGTCGGATCAGTGCGCTCAATGCGCACCTAAAGGGACATGCAGAAGAAGCATGTACTCGAAGATTTGCGCGCTGCGCACTTCTTTCATCGTTCAGACTGTGCAGATGCGCAGATGCGTACAAAAAGGCGGTGAGTGGATGCGGAATTTGTGTGGTTCTGCAAGAGGTAGGTACATCGATACTAGGCACGAGTGTGCTAGTGTACCCTCCTTTGCCGCATTATCGATATGCTAGAGTCATTCTGATAAGCCCGCATCCAGGTAGATTCTCCTGCATTCTGCACCCTTGTTGCATGTTGCACGCAGACCGGTGCCTTCATGTTCCACTCGAGACACTTTTCTGGGCAATTTTTCCGCGCTATCTATGACACTGAATGCACACAGGTACACAGGCGCACTGGCGAAACATTAGCGGGGCTACGAAGCCCACGATGGCCGTAACTGGATAACTGGGGGACAGCACAGACAAAGAGGTCACGAAGCACAGTCCACGAGGGGCGGCGTACATAAGCGCATGGGCTATCAGCATCGGTTGGGGTCTTGGGGCAAGAGGCACACGCCGCGCGCCCTGCTGGCTGCTGACCATGCTGTGGATCCAACAGTGCGGCACTCCGAACACGCCAGACGGTATCCGCACACTCCGAACGTCCGATGCATGAACGTCCTCACCGCTCGGCACGGCGAGCTCAATGTAACTGCAACTCCGAAGCCCGCGGGATACCCCGCGGCGACCCCGCATGAGTGCATGAGTTTAGCTCGCTGCCGCCGTTCCGAGCTTGCCGACGTCATATCGGCCGCCACGCTCGCGAGCCGATTTCCCCCCAGAGCGCCCCGCGCCGGGTGCACGCGTGCCCCGCAAGTTCCCAGCGCGTCGCACCTTCCTATTCAAGAACAATTCAAACTACGACAATCGAGTTGTTGCTGTCGTACGTTGTCCACAATCTTAACACCGGATAACTCTCAGTCATCTTTGTGCAGTTCCCAACACCTCTCGTTCCTTGACCTCGATGCCCACCTCGATCCGCGACCAGATAGCGGCAAAGCGCGCCGAGGCGCTCTCGGCGCGCAACTCGCCTGCCTCGAGTCCGCGCGCTACCACCTCGACGGGCTCGCGCGCTTCGGGATTCGCCTCGCCCACGCCAGCCCGCCGCCAGCCGCAGCAGTTCCACAGCCCGCACGCGCGCCGCACGTATCCTCAGCACGACGAGCTCCTCGAGGAGACTAACGTTCCCGGCCAGGTTGCCAAGGCGCGCCGGAGTGGTGAGTGAGAGAAGAAGGGGAATGCGAAGTCTGCGTCGTGCGATCGGCGACAGCGTGGCGACACGTCTTCTGATTGTCGCCGTCCCCCAGTGTCTGTCTCGCGCCCTCCGCTCTTTTGTCCTCGCGCAATTGACGGCTCCCACTAACCCGCAGGCAAGCTCGACGTCTCGTCAATGTCCCTCGACGCTATTCCGCCGCTGGTGTACACCGACCTCCTAGGCATTCCCGAAGACGAGCTCTCAACCCCGCCAGCAAAGGTCGTGGAAGAGGCGCGTCCACGTGCACCCGGGGACGGCCAGACGTTTGAGCAGCGCCTCGCGCACCTCGAGATTGGCGGGCAGCAGGACGAGGACGCACGCAACGCCGCATTCTCCACGCCGCCCCCCAAGCGCCGGTGGACCGAGCCCGAGGAGCTCACGTCGCTCAAGGCACACGATAACAGGATTGAGCGGCTCGATCTCGAAATCGGGCAGTTTGGGGGCCTCAAGACCCTGGATGTGAGTAGTTCTGATGAGCAAGTGGTCGAGCATGCCGGGCAGGTGACAGAAGCTCACACCAGCTCCGCGGAAACCGCCTCGAGAGCCTCCCCGACGCCGTCGCCGATCTCCTCCGACTCACATGGATCGATCTCTCGTGAGTAGAGCTCAAGGGGGCCCGCTTCTATGCCAACTTCTCGATATGTAGGAATCTCGCTTACCTCTAGCAATAACTCGTTCACGGCAATCCCTCCGGCCCTCCTGTTGCTACCTGAACTTGAGACCATCAACCTCTCGAACAACGCGATTGACACCATTGACCTCACCTCCCCCGTCAAACCCTCTGATGTCGGTCTTGCGTACGGCACGGGCTTCCTTGTCACATCATTTGAGCGCCAGGCTCGCGCACCCAAGACGGTTCTCTCCTCCCTGCGATCCCTCAACCTCTCGCAGAATGTGCTCAACGTGGCTGCGCTTTCCGGTCTCGCTGGAAAGGGGCAGATTCCCATCCAGCTGCTAAATCTTAGCCAGAACAACCTCGGCGGTGTCCTCGATGCGGAGGCCGCTGGTATCGACGCACGTCGCATGCCTCAGCTGATGAGCCTTATTCTCGGTGGAAACAAGCACCTCAGTGGTCTCAAGGGCGACATTGCCGCGGGATGCGCGGTCGACCACGAGGACTGCGCCTGGGGCGCGGCCGGGAGCGCTGCGGCTTCTCTAGGCATGTCTCCCCGCAAAGCACAGGCGTCCCCCACGCCACCAGATGCCGCAGCCAAGCCCGTCTACACTCCGGCACCTGGCGGCCCAAACGACGTTCCCAACCCGACCCTCACCATTCCATTTGTCACCCACCCTGCCGCAAGCTTTGACTCGGACCCTCTACCCGTCGAGATGGATGTTTACCTCCCTCCATCATCAACGCCGCTCGAGCCTCACCCTGTCATCATCTGGTGGCACGGAGGCGGGCTACTCCAGGGCAACAAGGAAAATCTCCCTCCCCATCTTCGCCGGCTACCTGCCAGGTCAGTCAACGGGGGGGAATCCTGTATCGTCGTGTCGCCAAACTACCGCCTTGCACCGCAGGCCCCCATCATCGACATTCTCGCCGACGCCGATGCCGCGGTGAACTTTGTACGCACAAAGCTCAACGACATCCTTGTCGCTAAAGGAAGCAGCGCCCGCGTCGACTCGTCACGCGTCATCCTCTCGGGCGGCAGTGCAGGCGGCTACCTCGCGATGATTGTCGGCCTCCCGACCCCCAAATCCGTTCCCGACGCCGAGGTCGGCGGCCATCGCGGCCCACAAGGCTGGACACCGATCGGCATCGCCCCATTCTACCCGATCACGGACCTCGAGCACGTGTTCTGGGCGACGGAGACTGATCCAGTCCCGTGGTGGGGCGAGAGCGTCCCCCACGCGGCCGCCAAGCCTCACCTGAACCACCGCGACCCCCCCGTCGCGTACGCCGTGTCTGGCGGGCCCCGCTCCATCCTATACCCCTACATGCTGCAGCATGGGCTCTTCCCCAACCTACTCTTCTACAACCAGCGTTCCCGCGGGAACGGCCTCGATGGATACCGCCCTTCGCCGGGCAGCATGGGTGTGACGACGCGCCTGAAGCTGCTGAAAAAGTACGACGCCCCCCGCCCGCCCATCTACATGTGCTACGGGACGATTGACGACAAGGTTCAGCCTCTCGAGGAGACGTGCGAGCTTCTCCGCGAGACCAAGGGCGACACCGTTATTGAGGTCATCGAGGGCGCAGACCACGCGTTCGATGAAAATCCTGATGAGCAGTGCGCGGGCTTCGAAAAGTGGCTCGAGGGTGTGCTCCAGGGGTCACCGACGAGTAGGTAGCTTTTCGGGCCCAAGACAAGGGCAGTCGCCATACAGCTCACAGCTTCTGGGGTATAATAATGCATGCTGTTGAATGCTAATGATGACGATGACGATGGCCCTGTTGAATGGCGGGAACCCTGCTAGATACAAACGGAATGACTGAGACCGAGACGGTGATATGGGGTTTGCGATTCTGTTAGTTGTGAGGACGAGGATTGGCTTGATAGCGAGCAAGACGAAGAGTGCAACGCCTACTTGCCTGTGAGGTTAGTTTCTGGTCATAACTCTGTCGCTGCTCACCGTTCCCATTCCCGTTCACAATGTCCATCCCGCGGCTTAGCACCCATTCGAATCCCTGCTTCCCAGTCGCAGCGTTTGACTTGAACCGGTCGACCGACGCCTTCTCAATCCGCTTCGCGATCAGGCGTGTCGGGAACGCCGAGAGCATGAGCGCATGCTGCTTGAACAGCGTTGACGGCGCCGGCTCCCCGTTAACTGGTGTAGGGTACGGCGTGTACGAGACGTGCTCCAGGCACGAGCTGCGAGTCAGAGGTGCCGCAAAGTGACGCAAGATGTGGAGAAATTAGTGGGTCAGCACCGGTCGTGTGACAGGCTATCAGGTTGCCGAATTGTCTGCCCTCGTCCCGATCTCCTCGACCGGCGAGCTCTCCACGTCCGACTTACACGTATTGCGCCAGGTTGAGGTTCATCGACAGGCATGTTGCGGTCGGCGTGTTGGGCTCAATAAAGACCACTTCACGAACATAGGCGGTCTCTGGGAGCTGGAAGAGCTGTATGTTGTTAGTGGATCCATTTTTTGCTGTACTGGCGGGGCAGGCATGGTCGTCGATCCATTGCTTCAGTGTTGCCTGGGCCACTGGTCGGGCAGTTTACCCCCCAAGGCTCCCGAGGCCGACGATCGCCGCCAACGGCTCGCCACCAGCCACCAAACCCACCTTTGTGATCCACTTCGGGGCGCCCTGCTGCACGCCAATCACCCGCTCACTGCGGAGTATTCCCGTCTCGGGATCGACAGTGCGCTGCAGCGTGTCTACGCTGAACACGTGCTTGGCGAACGGGTTGGGGTATTTTCGGAGCAGCCAGTTGACCGTGTGCGCAGGCGAGTAGCTGGCGTCAGAAGGTTGCATAAAGTTGTGCTGCGCTGTGCTGCGTGGTGCTGAGAGGAACATTGCTGGACAAGCCTCCGCTCTCCCATCATCCCGCTCTCATCTACAAATCGTGCTCACTTGTACACAATCTCGTTCTCGTAGACCTTAGGCATTGTGCACGCGACCAGGTGGAGCGGAACGAGGTGTTATTTCAGGGTGGCAAGATGGGTATTTCTGTGTGTCGCGGCGCTCGATACGTGCCGCGCGTAGTCTTGGCGATGGGTCAGGATAGGGCGAGATGGAGATGGATAGTGAGTAACGAAGGAGAAAGGTGAAGAATGAGTTGTGAGTTGCGATATCTGTGCGCGGGGCAGTGAGTGGCCGAAAGAATAGTGCAGCCTGCACCACCGCCGTTGGCCGTCGTCGTCATCGGCCGGCGCGGCGCGCGGTCAACCCCGCCCGTGCCTTGTATAATATGCATTAGGAAATTCATAATGACCTCGAATTACATGTCCAGTAGCTCATTACAAACTGGCTGTATTTGATGGAAAGTGGAGGTGGACCAAACACCAATTGTTGTCTGGTGCGGACCGGAGGTCGGAGACAAGAGCATCAGCAACCTCACGTCTTGACATCTCTCCTCTCCGTCTTCTTCACGAATGCGACTTTTTGCAATCAAAGTGCCGGACACAGTCCCCGAAGATGTAAGTTTGAGCCAGAAGGATTTCACAGCTGACCTCCCTCAGGTGTTCGACCGACTGCTGCACCAGCTGCCAGAGCACGGCCAGGAGCGCGTGAGGAAGTTCAGACATGAAGGCGACGCGATCCGTGAGTGTATGGACAATAATGGGAAACGAGTGGAATGGTGCAGGTTCAGGCATGTTATTCCCTTGTACCTGTTACAGTTGGTTTCTTATCCCACGCTAACGCACAGGCTCCCTCACTGGCCGTCTCTTGCCGACGTATTACCTGCGCACGTCGCATGTGCTCTCTCCCTCTCAGCACCCGACATTTGGACATCACCCGCGCGGGAAGCCGTTCTTGTCTGACCCACCAATACCACGGCTCGACTTCAACACGTCCCATGAGGGCGACTATGTGCTTCTCGCTGTCGTGCATGGGGACGAGGAACAGACCGATGTCGGTGTGGACGTGATGGATTTGCCGGCGGATGCCGACGAATTGGCCGACTCCATTGGGTTTCAGGTATGCTTCTGTTTGCTACGATAAATGTGCCGGCTAGCAGGCCCTGCTTCAGAAGCAAGTTTTTGACACCCAGCTGGCCCCATTTGAGCGGTTACAGGTCGCGGCGTCGACGGGGCGCATGAAGGCCAAGCTTCTCACCACGCTCTGGACCATCAAGGAGGGTTTCACGAAGGCAACAGGCGATGGCATCTCGTTCGGCCTTGACCGCATTCAGGTGGATCTCGGCGACGGATCCGTCGCGGGCGTCAAGGTCGATGGGCGGGATATCCGCGAGGACGGGTGGACTTGGACTGTCGGCAGCATCGACGGCGGCGCGTACGGGTACGCCGTTATCTGGCGTGGCGAGAAGAACCCCGGCAAGGATGTGCAGGTTGAGCGGATCACATGGGATGACTTTGTGCGTGTGTTCATTGGCTCCAGGGCGCTCGACATTGCATGAGCACATCAAGGTACTGAGACAATGTTCAACATTCCGTGTTCCACCACACCCTGTTGTCTCGACCCGCAGAAGGGAATGTGATGAGGCAATGGCATCCTGCGACAAGAACACGCGGCTGTACCTTCGGTCATCACGGGTTCCATTCCAGTGTTAACCGCTGAGGACAGTTGTCGCAGTGGTCGCATACTTGTCGTAGCCGGCGTGTTGCATCCTCAACACGGCCTCATAGCTGGTATCCGTCGGTCTCGGGGACCAGTACTCTGGTACACCCTGGACTCCCTTTGCGATCAATCAGAACACGTCCATGATCTCAACCCATGGCACCATATCAAAGCGCCCTTGGCATGCTCAAGAAACTCGCACTCAGAGGTAGTCGCACTTTTCTCGTGATACATACACTCCTATCATCTCCTCTTTCTTGGAGCACATTCTCCCAATTGCCGTCCTTATCCGTCCCGTGGCATGCTTCTTCATCCACGCGCTGTCGTCCGCACGTTGGACAAGAAGAGGCCTGTTCGCTCCCGGCTAATCCAACTCCACTAACTTTCTCTAACCCCTTTTCCAGGCCCAGCTCGCATCCAAGACAGGAGGGCGAATCATCGAACTAAACGGTGTTTCAAGTACTCGTGCAACGACACAAGTCCGTGCTCGACGGCATCCCCCATACAAGCCTGCTCGGTACCCGCAACTCAAGTGCATGTGTGCATCTGAGAAAGCTGAGCCCGTTTTGTCCCGCTGGCTCTGGAGTCTGGCCAAAACGCACTGTTCCCTGTGTTGCGCACACACCGCCCTTGTCCCTTCGCACTGCGGTGTGGCCGGAGGAGCACACAACCTTGGTGTGCACCTGTTGCGGCATGTCGCACCGTGCATCAGGGACAATGGCGTTAGTACATGGCGCGTTCTGGTCATGACATTCGTGTGTGCACCCGTGTTTCTTGCACTTGCATCTTGGTCTTTTTTCGAAGGAGCAGTCTCGCTCACGCGACTATAAAGCCCCACTCGTGCGAGCTATCCTTCACCCTTATTCCCCTTCCTGTCATGCGCACATGCCGATAGCCTTCCCTCCGCCTCAAAACCCGACTGATCACCTCGCCATCCACGACATACCTGCACCGATCATGAACTGGCGCTGCCTTGGTGGTGACGATGGCGAAAACGAAGGACGTGAGTAGGGCAAAGGGGAGGGCCACAATCCCCCAAGAGGGGGATCTAGGCTGCTTGCCGTGGCCGGGATCGCCTGAGTCGACCCTCACCTTACCTGTTTTCACAATGTTGACCAACTCACTCACTATCAGGCGAATGCGTTTCCGTTCAGAAGTTCTACAAAGGCAGTGTCCGCTACATCTGCGGTTTCTGCTGTAAACCTCTCGGATGAGGACGAGCCTTCCTCCTCGGACGCTTAATATCGGGGTGCCCGCGGTCCGAGGCGCGGAATGGGGGTGGGCGATGGGTGACGACATAACGGTGGCGGCTGTACCAGCACTGTATTATAGGGGCCGCACCGCGCGTAACTGTGGGGCTCAGCCACCCGACTGGTCTGGGCCAAGAAGCATCTCGCGCGCGATGTAACATGATTTAGTTTTCCAATTCCAAAGCAGTGGTCGGCATAGAGGAGCAACACGGGCGACAACGTGATGCGCCCCGTTCACGTCCCTCACTGCAGTTTCACCGCTCTACTGTCGACAGTCGTCAACAGGCCGCGCTGGGGAGGGTTTCTAATGGAGCCGAACATGTTTCGCTCATCGAGGTTTGGTCCCGTATCTTGGCGGTCCGTGCGCCGACAAGTGCGTCCCTTTTGATGGAGTTCTGACATTCAACTTTCCTTCTGTGTGGTCCGTCCAACAGACACCCCCGCACGGACCTGGTTCCATGAAAAGACAGAGGGTAGAGTGCAAGTACCTTTTGTGTATTGTCCCACCACAAGAACAGTAGGCATCGGACCCCGCCACAGCAAGTATGTGCACGAGTAACGCTCAGTAAGGGAACACCCTCCACTGGGGCCTGCCTGAACTGTATGACCTGGGTAGAAGGCGACCATTCAAGAACACTGTTCAGGCAATAGCTCACCTCGTACCTTCGGAAACATCGTTGTTTGTTTGCTTGCGACTCTGCAAGTGCGTACCTCTTATGTTGACAATATGCCACACTCCCCTTCGCGATCGGCGCCACTTTTGGAGAACGGCCACATGCGCAGTGCACACAAGCCTCCGCGTGGTGGGTAGAAATTCGCACATCCGCCGGATTCCATTATCGGGCCATCCTGTTCCGCCAATGTGCCCTTTCCCTTGCTGTGGCTCTGCTCGAAATACTTGAAGCCCAAACCCAGCAATAAGATAACCGTCATGCTTGCGATGGGTTTTATCTGTCTACAAATCGGCTAAACCAGATAACTCAGCCCTCGAGACGACTAGAGGATGTCTAAACCCTGACTAACCTTCTCTTTATCACCTATTCAGAGGTGAGCGTCATTTCCCTCACCACTTTCAATGATCACAACCCGAGGGCGGCTCGCGTACTCGGCAATGTACGCTCCAGGTCCCGCAGCCCCACACACCAACTGACAACAGACTCTGATTTCTTCGATTGAATACCGTCGCCGAAGTCCGGATCCTACCCATCTTTCACTGGAATCCCATCCCACCTCCGAGATCCGGGGACCACATCGCTGGCCCACGGGCACCCCACGCACTTGGGATCTCCGCCCCGTCCACTCACCTCGCCGCCGCAGACGTCAGCACACGGTATCCTGGATCCTCCATCTCACATGATCAACATATCACGCCCTTGATGCTCCGGAGGGCGTGATTGCGTTTGGTAGCGACCAACGTCTGCTCAACCAAGAGGTAAAATGCTCGGATGCTCTATTTGATGACACGCTACGAGGTATTACTGACATGTTGCGCCCGGTCTGCACGCGTCTGAGAACAGCCTGAACACACTCACGCTCCAGCAACTACTCACAGGTGCTCATTGCTCACAACAACCGCAGATGTAGCGCCTTCTCACCGCTCGTCGTCGTGTGTAGGTGACATCGTCCCCAACGTCGTGTGTTGAGCGGGATGCAGACTCCGCAGCACTGCCGGTTCTCCCCGGGGTCTCCGACTTGCCGTCGAGCTGCCATTCCCCATCTTCGAGGGTGATTCCCATAAAACGAGCACTCTGGAGTTCCATCACCCTCTCTCTCTCTCTTCTTGTCAAACGATTCGTAGAAAACAACAACACTCTTACCCCACCCACCTCACATCACTCGCGTCCATGTCCAACACACAGGCGTGCAAGGGGGATCTCGATGGCTTCAACAAAGGCAGTGAGTATCATTCGCAGGCCGGGGTAGTCTTCCTCTCCGTTGCGGCCGTTCTCTTGTCCCTCTGACCTCGGCCCTCTCCGCTCCGCATCCTCCTTCTCCACTGACGCTCCAGAGGCCTGCAGCTGGCACGAATCCCCCGAGGGCCCGTACTGTGGCTTCTGTTTCCGCTGGGACTCGGAAGACGACAACGGTTGGATGAGCGACTTTGGCACCGACGAGTTCCACGAGTACCGTAGCCCCTCCCGTCGGCAGGACAAGATCATCACCGTCCAGCACCTCAAGTCGCACAAGACCAAGAAGTCGCACGAGTCGCTCAAGTCGCTCGCGTCACTCACCAACTCGACCTCGAGCCGCAAGGGCAGCGAGGACTCGCTGACCAGCGTTGGAACGACTGCTAGTGGCACGAGCTCAATGGTCTCCTCCGCGGTTTTCGTGACCCCCACGTCCACTACCGTCTCTGAGCTGAATCCCTTCCCCCTTCCTCAAATCAAGAACGCCAGCAAAAATAAAACCCTCGAGACGGAATGCTGGAGGAACAGCGTCCCGCGTTATACCCTTGTTTAGCTATAGTATGGTCACACGCTCCCACGAGCAGTTTTCCGAGGACACGCAGAATCAATTAGGAGCCTATAGGGGTCGCGTTAATCAAGAGCTCTCAAGCCCGCACCCGCAGTAATGATGATGAAGCCATGACATCGTACACTGGTCCCTTCTGCCCAGTCCCCTGTCAACACACAGAGAAAGGAGGAGTGTGCGAGACTCCCATGGCTTGGCACACACGATCTCGCAACTGATGATGAACTCCCCCATCACTCATCACGACAAAAAGTAGACGGGTACTCAATCAGTCATCAGCTGCAGCTGCGATGCTCCATCACTCGTCGTAGCAAAAAGCAAAAATACTCGAGCAAACACTCAATCTTTATAACCCACGACTCTCAAAGCCAGCCAAGTCTTGCAGTTCTTCCACGCAGCACCATGCCCCCACGTCGATGCCCTGGCGACCTCAGCGGTCGCAACAAGAATGGTGAGCACCCCGGGGAGCAAACTAATGGCAGAAACTTGCTTCATGATCCCCTCACCGCCGTACATCATCGGCGCCACAGTCTGTCTGTACTGTCGCCGCGCGGAGTGATCTGGCCGAGTCTGGCGGCGCCACCATCCGCAGCACTTGTTTACGCTCGATCGAACCCAGTCACAATCGATCAACTTTCTCAATATCAGCCCATTCTTCACCAAAAAGCAGCCCCAGACTCCCCCGCCCACCGCGTACGTTCACCACCACCTCTCGCTGCTCGGTCAGGCCCCGAAAACCAGAAAAAGCTACATCGTAAGGGAGTCGAACCCCTGCCGCGTCGATGGCAACGACGCATGATACCGTTTCACCAACGA
>JAMYHL010000065.1:0-230566 GCA_025531455.1 Apiotrichum sp. Y4204 | reverse complement strand
GTTTGCTCGCCAAGCTCTCGTGGCTCCTCCCTTGAGACACCAAACCTTCCGCAGAACGGCTTTGTCTCCATTGATCCAACCCGGCTCAAGGAGGCCGCTTCCGCTGCGGCAAGCGAAATGTCAAAGTCACCCTCCTGGTCTCTCCCAGACTTGCAGCCCTCTTCCTACGAAGCCCCCAGTGTGATGTCTGCTGCTTCCCAGACCAACGAGGCCGCACCGAGATTTGTTCAAAACGCGGAGCAGCCGCTTGAGCTTGAGCAGTTCTCCCATTCTCAAGTCTCACAAGTCTCTCGAGCCCCCTCAGAGCCGGCTATTGCTGAGAATCCCGTCGAGGCTCCCGCCCATCCATCGACCACAGTTCAGCAGCCCTCGAGCCGTGTCGCCTCTCTTACTCGTAGGCTTGACAACGCCGTCATTGGCAAACGGAAACGCCAGGGCTCCCTTCCAGACATCTTCATCCAGGTTCCCCAACAGCAGCAACCCCAGCCGCGTGGCCTTCAGCGCTCGATGTCGACCGGAACTCCTGTGATTATCACGCAGTTTGACAACTCTTCAGCTAGTCTGGAGACGTTCTTCGAGATGCCGTCCCCGGTGCACGGCCCTCAGTCGGCTCCGCCGATCGGCCAGCACCCAATGTCGTTTGCGTTCCAGTCCGCTCCTGCCCAGACATCTGCGGCTCCCCTTCTGCGGCCACAACAAAACGGTCATCAGCGGGCCTCTAGCCACTCGGGTCTGGCCACCATTCCCGAGGCACCATGTTCGGCGCCAGCCGATGTGCAGTGGACCCCCATCCCCCCTCCTCAGGTGCGGTACGGGAACACGGACATTACTACCTACTCGGTCCCCGCCCCGCCGGCAACCCCGAGTCTTCCCTGCCCAAGCCCAATGGCTCCGGGATCTATGCTTCCCAGCCCACTCCTCGAGCCCGAGACTCTGAACGGTCCGCCTTCCGCAGTTCCCTCCCTTCCGGGTGTCAGCGTTGCCCCGGCTGCCGCCGGCGCTGCCCTTCGCCGCCCCAACTCATGCCCCGGTGGTACCTCGTCAACCAACGGGTTTCCTGGACGGATTGGCTACACTCTCCAGCTGCAGCAGCAGGAGGCTCAGAGGCAATACCTCCAGCCCCATGGCCAGCAGCTCCAGGTTCAGCAGCAGCAGCAGTTCCTGGTGTCACCACAACTTGGCCCTCACATGTCGGCCCAGGCACACTTCTCGCCTTTGCCGACGTACTCGCCTCAGCTTTCTGAGGACCAGTTCCCAATGCAGAACGGCCCCCTCTCTGCTGGCGGTATGCCTCATGGTGGCTCCTTCTCTGCCGGTCCTATTCCCACCAACGGCCCCATTGTGTCGAATGTTGGCATTGGTCGTCCCGTCATGGGCACGCAATCTGCCCACGCCCGCAGATCCTCAGACTCAGAGCTCGCCTTCGCCATGGGCTACCCGTCCAACATTAGCGCGATGCTCCGATCAACATCGGGTCCGCAGGCGATCCTTGCGCCTACGCCGATGTACGCAAGTGGAATTCCTCCGCCTCCGCCGATCGGCAACCACCCCTCCGGTCTTATGGCTTACGAGCAGAACGCTCACGTCCACAGCCAGCTTGGTCTCGGCTTTGGTCACCCCCACCGCGAGTCCTCACCACCTCGCAAGCGTGTGGCATCTAAGCGTGTCGGCACGTGCCTCAAGCCTGGGCCAAAGGGCAAGCCCAAGCCCAAGCCCGAGGGTGAAATGACCATTCAGCTGTCAACACAACCATTCACTGGTTTTGGAGAAGACGCCCTGCACTCGATCCACGACGAGATTCCCGCCAACCTCACCCCTGTCTCATTCGAGGAGTTCCAGGCCTCGTTTGACATTACTCCGGCAGGCACCATTATCCCGATGCTTGGTATTGAGGCCATGACCGAGCGTCTCATGTATGCCACTCCAGAGGCAGTCGTCGATGCCTGCTTCCGCTGGTGCTACCAGATTGACTCGGAGTACAACATGGCGGCCGAGAAGCAGTCCAAGTTTTTCCGTTGCTGCTTTGACGAGTGTGTTGGCTCCAATTCGCGCATCTTTATGCGCAAGTCGGCGGTTGACTCTCACGTCCGCACACACATTGGCTTCCGGCCGTTCAGGTGCGAGGTGGATCCTGACTGGTGAGTTATATGGCAACGAAACATTGCACACAGTGACTGACTCTCAGCGACGCTCGCTTTGTCCGCAAGCACGACCGTGACCGCCACGTCGCGACTACGCACCGCAACGAAAAGAGCTTCCTGTGCACCGACTGCGGGCAGAACTTTGCCCGCAGCGACGCACTCCTCCGACACCGCGCCAAGCGCGATGCCTGTAAGGCGCGTACTGGGCAGCTATAAGCTCCACTGTTTGTGCATTATGACTTCTACAAAGTCTCTCCGCCACTGTAGTCCATCCCCTCATCATATACCCCAAACGACCGTCGTCGCCGGCCCCGCGCCAGGCCTAGACCTACACGCATTACACTGTAACACGGGACGCAGTCCCGTTGTATTCCTAAGTGCCACCGTATCCGCCGTATCCACGTATCCACGTCCACGTATCCACCGTATCCACCGTATCCGCCTAGCTTGATTTGATGTAACATGTCTTGAATGTTTGTGGCATTCCTCGAGTGTGTGTGGCATTCCTCGATCCCCGGCTGAAATCTGGGTGCCACACCGGTTTGCTTGTTGACTCGATGCCGGCATCCCGACCCGAGCAGGCTATGTTGTGTTGCGCTCATTTGGCCTCTCTGACACGGATGCTAACTCAAGGATCTGCTCGCTGAGGTGAGTGAGCCCTAACGGGGGGTCGATTGAGCGTCACGAGCATCACGACACCCAACGCGACCGCTTCACGGAGAATGCCTTGGTACTCTACAATCGCAGATCGGGTGCATAGACTTGACAAATCACGGCAATTCTTCTAAATCTTCTTCTTCCCATATCCCGCATCGCAAGCCATCTAGTACGGCGCATTGAGGACTTGGCCAACAGCGGTCCACGCCCAGGTGCGGAACAGGGCGCCCTTTCCCTCCTCGGCGCGGATGGTGCGGAGGGCATCCACGAGGCCGGCGTACGGCCGCGCGTTGGTGCGCAGGTGAATCACATCCTCGTCGCCTGTCGCTGCGCGCTGCAGATCATCGACTACAAGTGTGTGCCGGGGCGCACGGGCCGGGAGGGCATCAACCGCGTCCTGTGCGTCCTCGAGCAGTGGGTCCTCGGAATCATCCGCTTTGGCCTCTTCGCTCGTGGGGCCGAAATCCTGCTGTACCATTATCTTGGCCTTTGCGACTGCCAGCGGGGTCGTCCAGAGTGCAGCGAGCGCAGCGACGGGGAGTATGGCTGCGACGCGCCAGATTTCTTTTGGATGTGCGCGCGGCCTGAGGAGGGCGGCAACGAGGGCGATGGGGCCGAGGCGGGCAGCGAACAGTGCGACTGAGGGGATGAGGAGGGGGAGATAGAGCGTCCATGGGCGGCGGCGCTCGTAGTCTGTCAGGAGGATGCGGAACGTGGCGCCAATCGAGGTCGGGAGTGTATATGGCGTGACGACGGCGCGGGAAAAGACCACCTCGGCAGGAATGAGAGTTGTGTCGATTACAAAGAGTGCGACGAAAAAGCCAAAACTGTCAACCGAGTCTTTTACGGGAAGCATCCCCGTCACGTAGCCCACGGCGAGGAGGAGGTAGAGCGCGGCGAACAGCGCTGTGGCCATCATCGCGCCGGCGACCCAGCCTTTGTACAGGCCTGCCCAGCCCTCTAGGCGGTGAACGCGGCGCAACGTGCCAAACAGACTCGTCAGGCGCGGACCGAGGCTGATGTCAGCAGAGTGCAAGCGTGTGAGGAATGTGGCGCGGGCTTGCTCGATTGCGATCTGCGATCTGCGATCGTCGCCGCCGTCGATCATGGGTCATTGACGCATCGCCGCGACGCGCCACACCAATCCACGTTCGTGAGCTCCACACTCACTACACACGGCTCCCGTCCAGCCCGACACCAATGGGCGCATAGTGCGCGCGCCAGCGCACCATCGCGCCTGTAAACGGCTGCGCGACGGCGATGCCGAACGGGAGGATGATGAGGGTGACGATAAAGCCGAAGAGGAACGTCCAGCCTGTGATGGGGAGTTCGCCCGGGGTCGGGGTTGGTGCTGGTGTTGCGGCCGCCATTGTGGTTAGTGTGTGAGTTCGGGAAAAGGGGGATACTTATGAGAATGGGCCGTCTTATATCATTTATGTGTGCGTTGCCGGGCCCGTTGATTCTCCGGTGGCGATCGCAATGCTGGTGGCTCGATGCTCGCTGCTACCTCCAGGGCAAGGGGGTGGCTAGTAAAGCTGTGCTCTGTGCTCGTTCGTTGCCAATCCTGCCGAGCATGTCAACCATCTTGCGGCCACCGATGCCCTTACTTCGCAGCCAGGAGTGGTCATGTGCGGGGCACAGCGTGCCTGTGACAGGTAAGTTTAAAGTGGCGTTTCCGATGGAGACATCAAGTCAGGTCCCCTATGGATAACTGTCCGCGCACATGCCACTTCGGGGTGTGCTCGACTGCCTCAGTCTCCGTGACGACGAGGGAGAAAGCCTTGGCACACCCTGCGCCCGGTGTACCGGAGTACTTCCAGTCTGACGAGAAGCGGAGAGTTTCGCGTCTTCGCGTCTTTGCAGGTTGTATAAGTGTGGGCCGCGTTCGGTAGATGGTGAGTTGTGTATTTGATTTGATCCGGGATTCGAACCCCGGATGTTGGGGCGAGAAGGTGTCCGGGAGAGACTCTCTTAATTTAGGCCTCTTGAACTCTCATGCAAATGCCCCAAAACACGCCACTTCCACGTGGGATCTCACTCTCCCACGGCGCACGCTCGCCACTCGCCACCAACAACACCCAGCCAGAAAAAAAGTTCAACAACTAACCGACCGCACGAGATCTCGACCTCCACACCACCCACCAGGTCCCAGAAATGTCCGACCCAACGACGACGAAAACGAAGGCGAAGACGACAAAGGCGAAGAGTGCAAAGAAGCTGCTTTCGGAGACGCAGGAGCGCGTGCACAAGGCGAATGCTGCGCGGGCGCGTCTCGCCAAGAAGCGCAGTGGGAAGGATGAGGAAGTGAAGAAGGCTAAGGGCGGGAAGGCGACGAAATCCAGACTCACGAGCTCGGAGGGGAAGGCCCCGAGGCGGATCCGCGCGGACGCACTGCCGTGGAAAGCGGTGAACACTTCCACCCTGCCCGGCATGGATGGCGGGGGCGGGATGATGATGCTCGAGGAGCTTGATGGTGTTGGCGTCGAGTGGGAGGATGATGGGCAGGGAAGGAAGACGGCGCGGTTTGTGGTGAGTGTTTTGTGATGAGGTTGGTAGAGTCTTACGTTACTTAGGCTAGGGATACTGAGGAGGCGTCTGAGGAGGACAAGGAGGTGAACGAGGACGACCAGGACGAGGACCGGGACGGGGAAGAGGTGGAAGATGTCGCAGGGGACGACTCCGACTCCGACTCCGAAGCGCTCCCAACATTCGCAGGCATGGACGCCGCAGACCTCGACGACGCAGACGACGAGCAGACCGTCGACGCCGAGCCATACTTTGATGGTACGTGGTGTGTGTCCTCTGAACTGACCACGCAGACCGCAAGCTTCCGGAGTGGAAGGGCGTGGGTGTTCACAACACACTGAAGCGGGGCATGGCCGCGCTGCAGTTCAAGAACCCGACCGAGATTCAGCGCCGTGCTGTGCCCTTCGCGCTGGAGGGCCGTGACGTCGTCGGCGTCGCCGAAACTGTGAGCTGCTGAGTTTTTCCTGATCTAGCTCGCTCCTCACTAACTCCCAGGGATCAGGAAAGACGCTGGCGTACTCGCTCCCGATCCTCTCGTGGCTTCTTCGCCAGCCGGCGCCCAAGGCGGGCGTACACCGCCCGCTTGCGGCGCTCGTGCTCTGCCCGACCCGTGAACTCGCGATTCAGGTAAACGACCACCTGCTCAAGGTCGTCGCCGCCGCGCTCCCCGAGGGCGAGAAGAAGGCAAAGGTGCCGCGCATCTCTATCGGAAGCATTGTCGGCGGTCTCTCGGCACAAAAGCAGAAACGCATCCTTGAGCGCGGGTGTGACATTCTCGTCGCTACCCCCGGCCGACTGTGGGACCTCATGAAGATGGACGACACGCTTGCTGCGTCGGTGCGCGCGCTGCGCTTCCTCGTGATTGACGAGGCGGACCGCATGATCGAGACGGGGCATTTCGCCGAGCTGGAGAACATTGTCGGCCTGACGCAGCGCCACCTCGCGCCGGCGACGGAGGACGACGAGGATCCGATTTTCGCACAGGCCGCCACTCAGCTTACGGAAACTGCCGCGCTGGAGGACATGCAGACGTTTGTCTTCTCCGCCACCCTCTCCAAGGACCTGCAGGTGAACCTCAAGAAGCGGCGGCGCGCGCCGCGTAAAGCCAAGTCGTCGACGCTCGAGGATCTCGTCGACCGCCTCGACTTCCGCGACGAGGCCCCCGAGGTCATCGACTTGAGTCCCGATGGCGGCCTCGTCGCGACCCTCCGTGAAGCAATGGTCGAATGCGTTCCCTCCGACAAGGACCTGTACCTCTACTACTTCCTGCTGCGGTATCCCGGCCGGTCCCTGGTATTCACGACGTCGATTGACGGCATCCGCCGCCTAATCCCGCTGTTTGAGACCCTCAACGTGCCCGTCTGGCCGCTCCACTCGCAGCTGCAGCAGAAACAGCGCCTGAAGAACCTCGAGCGCTTCAAGACTGCATCCAACGGCGTCCTCATCGCCACAGACGTCGCCGCCCGTGGTCTCGACATTCCGCACGTAGACCACGTCATTCACTTCAACCTCCCCCGCACAGCCGACAACTACGTGCACCGCTCGGGACGTACGGCGCGCGCGCAAAACCCCGGATTCGCCCTCCAGCTCGTCTCGCCAGAGGACCGCGGCGTGCAGCGCGCGCTCCTCAAGAGCCTGGGACGCAGTGCCCCGCCACCCGATCTCGAGATTGATGCCGGCTTCCTCCCAAAGCTCAAGGAACGCATTGCCGTCGCCCGCGATATCGAAAAGGCAATGCACAATACCAAAAAGGAAAACCACGACCGCAACTGGCTAAAGGAGGCGGCCGAGGCGATGGATATCGACATTGACCCGGACATGTTCTCGGACGAGGAGCACGACCCTGATCTGCCGTACGCCGCGAAAAAGGGTGCGGCAGGCTCGCGGGCGCGCAATGCGGCCAAGGTCCCGCAGCTCAAGGCCAAGCTTGCGCACCTCCTCGCCCAGCCGCTCCTCGCGCGCGGGGTTAGCGCGCGGTACCCCACGTCTGGGAGCCGCGTCGTCGTTCACGATATGGTGCAGGGCACCGCGCACAGTAATATGCTCGGCGCGGACGTGGGCGCCGCGTACGAGATGGTCGACGTGCAGGCGTTGAAGCGCAAGCGGCCGAAGAGCGAGGGGGATAAGGGCGCGCCGCCGGCAAAGGCCGCCAAGGGCAAGAAGGACGAGAAGGAGAGGGCACGGCCACAGGGCAAGGGCGGCAAGTCCAAGGGCGGCGCGAATGGCAAGGCTGCAAAGGGTGGCAAGGCCGGGAAGCGTGCATAGAGGTATGGCTGTATTTGATGCATTGCGTACATGGGAATCTGGGTATCTATAGTGCAAAGACAGATATTTAAGATGTCTACGCCTAGTTGTCTACCTGAGTACTGATCTATTCTGCTCAATCTTGTCATCGTTTGTCAATTGCCCCACCCTGATTGTGAAGCTCAGACTGTGAAGCTCAGACCTTCTCCAGCTGCAGGAGGGTAGTAACACTCGGACCGCTGGCCCTTCATGCTTCCTGGGTCATCTCAACGTCGTCGCCTTCCTCCTCATCACCGTCTCCCTTCTTAACCCCAGCTCCACCTTTCTCCACTTTCTCATCCTCTTCACACTCCTCCTCCGCCTTCATACCAAGCATCGCCCTCACCCTGGCCATCTCCGCCGCTGCCTCCATCTTGAAGCTGCTCTCGGGGTAGCTATCCAGCTTCATGTTGCACACGTCGGGCGAGTCGCGCAGCAGTGAGGCGCCAAAGTCGATGAGGCGCATGTTTTCAAGAGCGGTCTTAATCTCAAAAGCGGTCTTCATCTCGTGTCTTTTGTGGACCAGCCAATGCTTGTACTTTGCGGAATTGTGCACGACCCCAGCTTCGTGAAGTCGGCGGTACTTTTCCACAATGATGGCTCTGGAAATCAGCCAAAGTCAAGGGAAGACACTCACTTCGCCCAGTCAGGAAACCCTTTTGCCTCCTTCTCGGTCAGGGCCGTACCGGCATCTTCCATCACCGCGCAGAACACGTCCACAACAGGGTTCATTTTACATGTCGAAGCCTGGGTGCTGACATAGACACCGTACCAGGAAGGGATAACCGACCCGCAAAGGTGTGCGAGGAGGGTGTCGTACACCCACACCTCCTTGACGCGCTCTGTCTGTTCGATCTTGTCCACTTTAAACATCGCTGTGAACTTAGCCACAACCAACTTGTTGCTGTTCCAGACTTTTGCAGAAAACGCGGCCCAGATTCGACCCGCCATAATGTAGTGACACAGGATAATGCCTTTCAGCGGAGTGCTGGCGTAATTACGTGTGTGTCTTCCCCAAATCTCCTCCGGCTGCTCGTTGAAGCAGCGGCATTTGTAGATCCAGTCGCGAACCACCGTTGGGTTCACGGGTCCTTTGAACCGGTTGTTCAGGTTGAGAACAGTTTCGAGATTCCTGTCGAACTCCCAGGGCCAGAGCCGTTCGACCACCTGGGGATTAACAGCCGTAAGTTCATGGTAGTGGCAGTACGGACCAGCTCATATCGAGACTCCCGAGGCACCGGCTTTCTTTTGTGGACGAAAACGCCGTCATCGTCCGACTCAGTTTCCGTCTGCTCAGTCTGTTGCCGCGGAGCCGGACCTGGAAGCTGAACCCTGTCAAAAAATGGCAGGCTCCCAATCTCTCACCTTCCTTTTACGGGCCGTAGAAGTCGAACAACTGGAAGGAAGCGTTGGTGGAACGGCAGGCTTGAAGGGCAGATAAGGGATGACACCCTTTGGCAGCCGCTCAGGGGGAAGGTCCTTAAAGAACTCAATACAATCATTCCTGGGCGACTGAGGTGAGCACAAACCGATCAATATAAACTCACATGTCCGCACTCCTCCGAACAAATATTGTAGGGGCAGTTGGCGCTTTTCTTCCTCCTTTCGAAGTCTTCCTCGCCGGACGGCTCCATAGCTGATAATCAAGAAGCCAGAGAGCGTTTGAGAAAGGCTGAGAGGATAACAAAGAGGAGAATAACGAGAGAATGACGGGGGAAGAATTGATTGGAACTACTGGAGTTCAAAATGAGAATTGAGAGGGACTGATGTAAGGGATGAGTGAGAGGACGAAGAAGAAGAGAGAATGTGGAAAACTGATGTGGGTTGTGGAGTGGAAGCGGTGATGAATGACAAGAGGGAGGGGTCAGTGAAGAATAACAAGAGGGAGGGAGTTGAAGGATGTAAAGAAGTGAAAGCCTCAGCTTTGTCGGTCGCCTGTGTTTGGCGTTCATCGAGTCGCGGTTGGCTGCTTATGTGTGTGTGGTTGTGCGAGTGTGTGTGTGGGCCGTCGTTGTCTTTTGGTGTGTGGCGATGTTGGTGTCCGACTAGGAAGAGCGCAAACAACGCATAGTGAGCAGACCGGGAACAAGACACTGACAAGAGAAAATGTCTGAGGAGAGATTGCAAGGAAGCTTGCGCAAAACTGATGACGGTAACCTTGCCCATCAGAGGATCAGCCCGACCGCCCAGCGCGGACAACCCCACACGGATTACCTTCGATGTGCAGCCCTGGCTACCCCCGAGCGACCGATTCCTCGGGCCATGCAGCGAATCGCTAGTCAATCGTCTGCATGCATACGCTCACCTCACCTGCAGCTCTTTTTCAATTTTATCTCCTGGCAATGCAGCAACAACGAGGCAAGGGGAACGCAAGAAGGCACACAGCCAACAATGACCGCCGGGTGCGCGTCTGCCGCGCCACACCCGATCACCGGGCCAGGGGCAAAATCGAACCCCCAAACACCCGACAATTTGTGACCTTGTCC
Organism: Apiotrichum sp. Y4204; assembly: GCA_025531455.1. Classification (NCBI taxonomy): domain Eukaryota; kingdom Fungi; phylum Basidiomycota; class Tremellomycetes; order Trichosporonales; family Trichosporonaceae; genus Apiotrichum; species Apiotrichum sp. Y4204. The sequence goes on along the minus strand of JAMYHL010000065.1, from coordinate 220,473 downwards.
GATGCATGTATTACGCTTCGTAAAATCATTTTGAGAGCGCGGATCAGTGTACAGATGAGTGCCAAATATGTGTGCATACGAGCGTGCCAGTCGCACAGTTGTAGAGAGGGATGTTGACGGGGCGCGGGGCAACTCTCATCTTTACTGTGGACGCGCTCCGGTCCCCATGGGAGGGACCCTCCGACGTCATTTGTGCCCTAGTCGGTTTGCCACCCAGACGCGCGCAGACTGCCTTGACTCGCGTCGTCGCTGCCCTCCAGCTCTCCAGAAGCTAGAAACTTATTCATCCCAATGAGGGCTTGGCATGCTCGTGGGATGCCTGGATCTTGATCGTTCTGACAGGACGTTTGGGAATCTCTGATCGACGCCAGTGCGCCCCCCTGTGGCCCCCCGTGGATCGTCCAGATCAGACGCGCAGACGATCCTGTGCCGCCGGCGCGAGAAGAAGAGTACGTGTCCAAGCCTCCCACGAGGATCTGCGGCGATCAACAAATGCAAATCATCAATCATCCCCTGAAATTGCCTTCAGATGCCTATCAGGCGTTTGAGCGCGTTTGAGAAGCTCCCTCGCTCGATCCTGCTTGGCCTTTGGGCCTTGCCGGCCCAGACCTTCTCTGATCTCTTGCCATCCTCTGATCCTCTGATCTGCCGCCACACCCACAGCGTGCACAGCGCATCCTTGGCGCCCTTGCGCCCCATGCCTCTCACCCGTGCACGTCGATCCTCTATTCTAAATTCGCGATCATCACCGCCAGATCGCCAGAATAGTGCACCGCGTCTGATTTTTTTTTTTCCGTTCTGGCGCTTGCACCATCGGACGGGGTTGAGGTGTGACTAGGTGGACTCGTAGGAAGGTAAAGCTGATGCGATTGTCCCTTTGCTTGCGTGTGTGTCTATGTGATGTGTCAGAGTATCAGAAGTAATTCTCGAGTGCATTATTCACTCATCCACCATCTTGTCTCTCTCTCTCGCTTCTGTCACTTGTCACTGCTTCTTGTTCAACGGCTCTCCTTGTCGTCCGACTCCTCTCTGTGTCGATTTTTTCTTGTTCATTCTCCTTTTATTCTGACCCTCCCTCGTCTCCTTCTTTCTCTCGTTCTCTCACTCTCCTCTTCACTCACTCACCTTCCAAAGCACTCTCGCTACCACACCCACATTGCCGTCTTGCTTGTCCTCCTCGACACACACAACCTTGTCACCCTCGTCCGCCTACTCATCCCACTCTGTCCTTCCTCAAACTTCCTCCCCAAAACTCACTGTCCCAATCACACCGTCGCTATCAGTCGACCGAGTGTTTACTTCTTCACTATCCACCCCTCTCTACCTCGCTTGTTTTATCAACGTCTTCCTCATTCAGCTATCCTTAACATGTCCGACCCCGAGCACTACCGCGCACTTCATGAAGTCTTGTCGAATCATCGGCTCCCGCCTTGCGGCGACTTTGAAGAGGACTCATCAGTCAAAGCCCGTCAGTACGACGAGGTTCTCCCGGCAACCTTGTTTCGTTACTCGTCCGAGCTGCTGGTTCAGCTCGACAAGCGCCTTGCAGAAGTTTCCAACGTGTTTGCTCCAAATAGGGATCCCGCCGCAAACTTTCCAGGCCCAAGCAGCGCCGACACCGAGCGCTTCCAGAAAAAGTTTGCTAAATTCTCCGACGTTGAGCACCTTGAGCTTGTGGCCAGCAACAACTGGCAGCCCAAATCGCCCACCGAATACATGGTCAAGTACATCCTCCTCCCTCTGAACGAGATCCTTCGCGTTCACCTTCTTTCTACGGGCCTGCAGCTGTTCTGGCGTCTCAGCACCAACAAAAGGCACCCTGCGCGTGCCGAGCTTGTACATGCGCCTGCAAATCACCCGGCGGAGGTACTTGCTCTGGTCGAGATTGAATCTCCGGATACCCTCGAAGACTGCGCAATGCGCATGTTCAGCGATTCACTCCGTCACAACTTGATCAAAATCGACAACGAGGGCAAGGTGGTAGTCAACACGCCGCTCCCTCCCAACCATCGCTCATACACTTGCAAGGTTGTTGGTAGGGTGAGTGCATGTTTGTCCTTCTCGTGCTTTGGGTCGCAACTTACACACAGCTCCTTGCCGACATGTTTGCCCTTGGCATCCCGGTATCCATCATTACCAACTGCCGCCGGTTCATATTGATCAACAATCCCCGCCACAGTCTCGGTGGAGATGTGTCTGTCGAATTTTCTGACTTGATCACGGACCAGAACACTCCTGGAGACAAGTTGTCCGAGTCTCCAATGGGACTCTTTTTGAGCTGTACGGTATTTGCTCTTTGCCGGAGGGGCCTCTCCCTTCGGTCAAGCTACACCCCATTGGTGTTTGCGACAACTTCCAGCGTGTTGCGGAATTTGTTGACAGACAACTTTGGAAGTAAGTAAAAAACGAAACCTACAGATTCCGGTGGCGCAACCCCTGCAATTGACTGACACTTCGCAGAGGCTGACAAGCGTAAGAGCCGCGAGATGAGCCTGAAACGCAACGCCATGTATGATAGGGGGATGGAGCCGATGCAGGTGCGTGTACTCTTACAGGTGACGAGCCTAGTTTCAGATAGAGCTGACCGCAGCTTGGACGTTCGTCGTTCACGTTCGCCCTTAGCCCCCAGTTTGAAGGGCACATCAGCCCCGAAACTCGGAACGCTATCTCAAGGATGACCGAGGCGTTTTATGGCCCAACCCATGTTGCGCATGATGCTGCGCATGAGGCGCGTAACCTTCCAACCCTGAAGTGCGAAACTTCCTACGAGGAGTGGTTCACGCCCAAGCTTGATCTCGCCGAATTTCGAGGACGGGGAAGCTTGTGGCATGCCTTCAGCGTTCGGTTTGCGTGGCTTCCAGAGGCAACCGCGGATGTTGTGGTCAAGTTCTGCGACTTGACGGTTTTCCCAGACGTGTCGATCGAGAAGTCGACTGAATACACCCGCGCCGAAGCTAAGAAAGCGCTGGACACCGAAATCTCTTTTTACGCGGGCCCCCTCATTGACCTGCAGGGCACTGTCGTGCCTCGCTTCTTTGGCCTTTTGGGCAGTCAGCAGAGTGACAACCATCAGTGCTGGGCCGCGTTGTTTGAGGACGCTGGAGGATTGCTCTCACCTTCCAAGGGCCACCATGTTGCTACTCGGTAAGCTACAGGATTGTAGGGTAACGGAACTGACTTCCAGATCCGAGATTCGCAGGCTGTACAGTCTTTTACACGATGCGGGGGTCATTCACGAGGCTGTGGCCTGGCGCCACATTCTCTGTGCTCGTGACGGCAGCCTTCGGCTGATTAGCTTTGACCGCGCAACCCTTCGTGAGAAAGAAACCGCGGCGGAGTGGGCGAAAAAGTGTGAAGAGGAACACAAGAAGCTGGACGTCCTGCTGAGTGAGAGTCCTGCTGCTCCCAAGAACGATACCGAAAGTGACATGGCGTTTACCAACGTGGGGTCTCACCACCATGACGAGCTCACCTTGGGCGCATCGCACTCCCGCTCGAACTCCCTTTCGTCGTTCGCAGAGGCGCCAGGCACCGCACGCCTCAACCCTACAGGCTCCGCGGTTGCAGCTTCCAACAGTTTTACCTGGTGTGTCACTCCACCCGAAATGCCCTCACACCCTGCCACTCCGGTGAATGTGATGAATCTCACCCCCATGACGCCGCCGGACGCGAACGCCCCCCGTATCCGTCTCCAGCGGAGCTTTGAGAACGGTCTCCACCGGCTTCACCGCGTCTCTCAGATTTTCCGCCGCTCCACCCCCGACGGGGAGTAAGCGCCCCTCACATTGTTTCTCACAGATGTTGATCACCTCGTCCATCTACTTCGAGGCGCCGGCAGCGCCAACTATAATGTTTATTTCTATAATCACGCGTGGTGCGATCTTTGTCGGACGCTGTCATTCGCCACCCGCTTTTTGTCCCACCGTTTATCTTAGTCACCGCTCAAACTCACACTTAACGCCTTTCGTACCCATCCGCGGCCAATATGTACAGGCGCCGCACCGTGATACCCCAGGCAAGTGGCCCACATTGTTTTCGATTATTCGATAAGCTATGCGCCACCCATCACCCACATTCTTTTTCCAGCTCGGTTTGTTCTCTGTCTCTGTCTTCATCTTAGTAGATGGCACAATGCGTAGCCGGTACATATACATGCGGTACTAGTCATGCCCAATGCCATTCTTTTATTTTACTAGCTGCAATTGCATGTTCGGGAGTTGTGCTCCGGGTGAGACCACAACAATGTCTGCAAAAATTGCTTGTGTGTGGGATGAGACAATAACATGATGCGACAAGAAAAACACATGCGTGTGTGGAAGTGAGCTGCAATCAACAGATGAGCATTATGAGGCTATACAACGTCCTTTGCTATCCTCCAGAATGGCAGAATGTGGTCGAGGACGAGGGCGCAGTCTGCACAGTTCCCATACCACTCCCTCCCGCTTACCTCTGGCAATATAAATACAAACCCCCTCCCACGCACACCTTCTTCCCCCAACTTCATCATGCCCCGCGCACGCACCAAACCATCCAAGCCAGAGCCGTACGAGCCCTCGTCGCACCTCGACACGCATAATCCCGAAATCGACAGCGACCCCAACACGATGGAGGACAAAAAGCCAAACCCCCACACCTCAAAGGACGTCCAAGACGAAAAACCAAAGCCAGCCCCCAAATCCGAGACTCGCCGCGCTCGCGTATTCACCCCCGAGATCCGCGCGCTCGCCGTCGAGTGGGTCTGCGACAAGATCAAGGACGAGCACCTCGCCGAGCTGGGGTCCTATGTGAGTGAGAAGAAGAGTGTGTGCTGACAGCATTGGCGGGGAAAGGCCACGATGTGCCCCATAAGAGCATCTACAAGCAGTTTGTGGCTGGTGGCGGGCTGAGGAAGCGGCTTGTCGCTGCTGCTGAGGGAGAATGAGGAGGGTTGGTAGAGGGCTTGGGCCATGTAGGTTTGCTTTCTCGTGTTCTCATGCTCCCATGTTCTCGCGCTCTCGGGTTTTTGTCTTCTCAGTCTCACGCTCACAATGTCCCTCGTTCACTGATCTCTGTCCTCGTGTCCTCATTTCACTCATGTCCTCATGTTCTCATACCCTCGCTACAGTAATGTGCCACTGTCATTCCCAGCGTCACCCCCGATAGCCACACTCGCACCCGGCCCGGAACATGATTTATCCGAGATTCAACCGCCCCACAGGCGGGAGACCGGTGACAACCGTGCGTGGACCGCGGACCGGGAACCGAGTCATATGGGGGTAGCGGAGGCCAAAAAACTCGGCAACCAACATCCACTCCCAACTACAAAGACAAAGAGTATCAACTTGCCCTCGTCATCGTCACACCCACACCATCCACTCCCTCTCCGCTCTATCACGATGGCCGACCTCCGCACGGACGCCGCGCACCCCGGGCTGTACAACCTCTGTATGTTGAGCTGCGAGCTGGACAGGACTGACGAGCAGCGGTGCCCAAGTACGACTTGAACACCTACAGTGAGTGACGAGGGTGGTGCCATGGGACCCCGATGGGACCCCACCGAATCGGACCAGCCAGACAGCCAGGCCGCCTACCGATGCGCATGGAATCTCCGCGACACTACCAGCTCCCCGCTCATCTTCTCTAACACACAGCCGGCCGCCTCAAGTACTTCTACTCGACGACGTCGCCGCTCACGCTCCTCGCGTCGCGCTCAGAGCTCGCTGCCGCCGAGGAGGATGTCGTGCGCTACGGCAAGGCCATCAAGGCTGCGGGAGACAACGGCGTCTGGGTCGGCAGGGAGGAGGCTGAGCGCTTTGACCGCGCGACACAGTGTGAGTGCGCTTCGTTGATGATGGTCTGCGGGACTGCTGCTGATGCTGCCACTCCTCCTGGATCTGCCCCTCCGGATATGCTTCTCTCGCCGCACTTTGCACTTCTTCAGTGGTTAACTCGTCGATTCACCCGGATACCGGCGAGCCGGTCACGCTCCCCTTCCGCATGTCCGCGTTCGTCCCCACCAACCTCATCATCTGCGCGGGTATGCTCATGCCGAACCCGTCGATGAAGAGCATTGTGTTCTGGCAGTTCTGTAACCAGACCTTGAACGTGAGTCGGGGTGCTGCTGGACATCTTGTAGGAAGAGCAGCAACTGACGACAGGTCGCGGTCAACTACTCGAACGCGAACAAGTCGATCGAGATGAGCACGCAGGAGCTGGCCACGGCGTACAGCGCCGCGACGGCGACATCCGTCTTCCTCGCTGTCTCGCTCACGCGCCTCGTCCCGCGCCTGCGCATCTCCCCCGCAGCCAAGAACATTCTCGCACGCCTCGTCCCCTTCGTGTCCGTCGCGTCGGCCGGTGTCGTCAACATCTCGTGTATCCGGTGGAAGGAGATGCGCGACGGCGTCGACGTCTTCCAGACCCGCAAGGATGCGCAGGGCCACGAAGAGAAGATTCCCCTCGGCAAGAGCGAGAAGGCCGGCCAGATGGCCGTCATGCAGTCCGCCGCGTCGCGTGTCTTCACCAACGTGTAAGCTGTATCCCCTTTTTCGAGCTGACACCCAGGCCCACACTCATCATCCCGCCCATGGTCATGACGCTGCTCGAGCGCCGGGGGACATTTGTCGGCCCGCGCGGACACATGCTCTCCAACCTCACGCAGCTCACGCTCATCGGCCTCTCCCTCGGCCTCTTCCTGCCCCCCGCCATCGCCTACTTCCCGCAGCGCGCCAAGACCTCGGGCGAGACTCTCGGCGGCAAGTTCAAGGACATCAAGGGCCCGATCTACTTTAACAAGGGTCTCTAGAGTAGAGATAGATATACAGGTTGTAGACCGGTTTGCAAGACGAGTTGCACAACAACCCCCATCCCCGCGGCGCTCGCTAATCTCGCCACACTCATGCCATGCATTTTGGGCTACCTGCGACTCATCCTTTTTTGTTCTTCCACGCTCCATGCTGCTGCTTGGATTACACGACGGTACGGAAGCGCTCGTAGATGCGCAGGAGATCGGACTGAGGTTAGTATCTCTGCTGGTGTGATGGGGATGGAATGTGGGCCGCGGTTTGCCTGCCCTCTGGAAGATGCACTCCTAGAGGCTCCATCTATCGGTCCCAACGGCGCGCCTACTCACAGTGCATCCCATGGCGGTCACGTCCGCACCGGCGCCGGCACCCTGGATGATGAGGGGACGGGGCGAGTAGCGCTTGGTGGTGAACGAGATGATGTTGTCCGAGCCCTTGAGGGCAGTCGCGAACGCGTGGTCCTTGTCGTACTTGCCAAGCTTGCACTCGACCTTGCCCTCCTTGAGGTCAATGACGCCGACGTAGCGCACAACCTTGCCCTCCTTGGCGGCCTCGTCGCGGAGGTTGGCGAAGAACTCGTCGCCCTCGGCCAGGCGGGCGAGGTAGTCCTCCTTGCTGGTTGCATTCTCGAGCACGGGGGGAACGAGCGACTGGGTGGGGACGGAGGCGGCGCCCTCGGGGAGAGCGGGGGTGCCGGGGATAAGACGGGAGAGGATGGTGAGCTTGCGCGCGACGTCGGTGCCGCTCAGGTCGTCGCGGGGGTCAGGCTCGGTGTAGCCGAGGTCCTTGGCGACCTTGACGACCTCGGAGAAGGAGACGGTGCTGCCCTCGGGCTTGGAGTACTCGTTGAAAATGTAGGACAAGGTACCGGAGAAGACGCCTTCGATCTTCTCAATCTCGTCGCCGGTGCCGACGAGGTCCTTGAGGGTCGAGAGAATGGGGAGACCGGCGCCGACGGTCGACTCGCCGTACACGAGCGCACGGGTGTTGGGGAAGGATACGGCGTTGATCTGGTCGTAGAGGTCCTGCGAGCTCGAGAAACCCTTCTTGTTCGGGGTGACGAGGCTGACGCCCATGCCGAGGATGGTGGGGTAGAGGGCGGGGATGGCGTCCGAGCCGGTCGAGTCGATAAGGACACCGGGCGCGTCGGGGTGCTCTGCAAGAACCGAAATCACCGACGAGACGTCAAGCGGCTGGCCGTGCTGCTCGAGGATCGGGAGGAAGTTGCTCTCTGTCAGCGGCGCGGCAGGGAGGGGGAGGGAGAGCGAGAGCTTGCTGTTGGCGATGAGCACGAGGTTGAACTTTGAGCTCAGGGGCGGCGAGAGCAGCTGCTGGAGGATGGCCTTGCCGACGCCGCCGAGGCCGATCAGCGCGACGGGGACGGGGCGGAGCGTGGGGGGAGCAGAGGACATGATTGGAGTGTGGTTTTAAAAGAGAGATGAGAGGAAAGAGAGAGGAAAAGAAAACGCGTCAATGTCGAGATCGAGATCGAGATCAAGACGGCGTGCCGCGAGCCAAGAAAGCGGGCGGGAATTGGAAAAAGCCGGCAAGTCCGAGTTTTATGAGCACGCACGGTCAGAGAGTGATTAGAATGACAATAAGGAAAGTCTTATTTCCTTTTTTACGTGGCCATTACAGTTACCTTTCTAATGTCATCTTCAGCGATCACGTGACCTTCTCTGCACAAAGTCGGTGCACATCCATCAGCGAACACAACACAAAAGAGACACAAGCTCTTAGCTCACACCACCTCTCACCCATCCACCATCCACAGCATGTTCAACACGCCCTCACGCGCCACCCCGCGGCGCGGTCTGCGTGGCCGCGACTCCCTCGCAAGGACAAGCATTTACGGCGGCGTCGGCGGCGGTGCCGAGCCGGTGCGTTCGCGGCTGGGAAGTGTCCGTGATGCCTCGCCGGCAAGCGACAGCGGGACGGTGACGCGGAGTGCGCGCACGCCGCGCTCAGCCACAGTCGACGAGTGGGACTCGCGCGCGACATGGTCCCGCGACGAACGGCACACCGTCACCTCTGCCGGGCCGCTTCCGTTTGAGGTGTCCGATCTCGTCGCCGGCTCGGATTTCATTGTCAACAGCGTCGGGGGCCATATCGATCCCGCGAGCGGGTTCGCCCTCGTTGCCTCTCCCTCGCGCTGCGTTGCGTGGAACTATGCGAAGCGTACCCACGGATCACCGACAGTGTACAATTTTGAGGCGCCGTACCCCACCCGCAGTACGGGAAACAACCCATCGCTCGCGGCCGTCCCGCCTGCGCTGTCGGCGTTTATTGGCGCCGGATCAGAACCGGGCCTCATCCTCGTCTCGGCGACGGGAGAGATCCGCTTTTGGGAGAGCGTGAACCACGGCCTGGTCGATCCCCAGTTCCAGCGCTACAGCTCTCTGCAGCTCACTCTTGGCGACGACTTTGCGGAGCGCCTCGTGCGGATTGACGACACCACCGCCGTGCTCACCACCACGGCGTCGACGGCGTGGCGCATCACCATTGCGCCTGTTGGCGGGCGCGTCGTCCCCACCGCAGTCCCGTTTACGAGGAACAACGGCATGTTCTCCCGTGCGTCTCCGACCATCTTTTCCAACTCGGCCGAACGCGGCGGCATCGTCGCGGTCGCGCCCGCCACGAACGGAGTGTACCTCCTCGGCCGCCACACGCTTCAGAAATGGGCGATCGGCCCGGACGGTAATGCGCGGATTGTGCACGAGTACGACCTCCGCAGCAGCATTGGCGCGTCGCTGCTCGACGACCCGCGCGCGTTCCAGAACGGCAGCTTGCAGGTGGATCTTGCTGACCTCGTTGCCATTGGGTGAGTGTGTGGAGCTAGTGTAAGCTGACCTCAGCCCCGACCACCTGGCCGCATTTGTCTCGTACAGTGTTCAGGACGACTCGTATGCCCGGCAGCGCACTCACAACTCGCACAAGATTGTGTGCTTTGAGAGCAACGCGCAGACCAATGTCGTCACGATACAGAACATTGTCGATCTGTCGTATGTGGCGCACGCCGATCCGCGCATGTTGGATATTCCGCGTCTTTACATTCCGGCCGGAAGCCAGACGGCCTTTGTGCGTTTCGCGGACGCGATCGTCATGTCGTCGCTCGTCTCGTCGCAGCCGTACGAGGACACGATCTCGCTCAAAGACAGTGCGATGAATGCGTTCATCGCCGTAGGATCGCCGCGCACCCCTCAGGCAGGCTCCGCCTCTCTCGTCGCCATGTCGGCGGTTGGCGGCATCATGAACATTGAGGTCAACCAAGGCGTCGTCAAGGCCAAGCCGCTGTCCTCTCTCGCCGCCGCGACTGCCCGCATCAAGTCCAAGATTGAGCAGGCCGTCTTCTTCGGCGACCGCACCGAAAACCCCCTCTCCTTTGACCTCCCCGCGGGATTCAAGGGCGATCTGGCCGAGGCCGCCGAGGCCGTCTCTACCGAGATCGTCGCCTCTTCCTCGCCGTACATGCCCCACATTTCGGAGATACGCCCGCAGCTCCAGGACCGCCAGGCGCGCCTCCGCGAGCTCATGGTCTACATCCACAGGAACGGCGGTCTCTCTCTCCTCCCAGAGGGCGCGCGCCGGCGTCTCTGCGCGCACGCCGAAAAGGTCAAATCCGCGACCGAGCTCTGGGATTACCAGAACCGCCTTATGGAGTGAGTTGTGTACCGCGTGGAATAACTCGCAGAAACTGACTGCAGCCAACTCCACTCGCACTCGCCCAAGAGCCTGCTCTCCGACTCGATCGAGACACTCATGCGCAGCCTGGATTCCGGGTCTGACGAGGACGTTGTCCGCGCCTTCTTCCGCCGCCAGGTGCTCCACATCGACCGCCTCCTCGAGACAGTGTACACCACTTTCCAGACCGCCGTTTCTGCTGCTGCTGCCGGAGCTGACCTCTCGGACTGGGTGCTCGAGGCCAACCGCATCTTTATAACCGCGCTTCGCGCTGCTGTTCTTCTGCGCGAGGCGGACGCAGCGACATACCAGGTCGACAGGGAGCACCCCATGGTCGAGCTGTGGACCGCGAGCGACGGGATCATCTCCGACCTTGACAGCCTGTACGGCACAACACAGCGGCTCATCAAGGACCGGACCCGAAAGTACGGTTCGGTCGTTGACGAGCCACCATCAGCGCACGCTTCGGGTCCCTCTGCCGCCGCGCAGAAGGACCAGGCAGTGCTCAAGCAGCAGATGGCGTTACTCGCCGCATCGCTCTGCTTGAACATGGAGGACAAGCTCCGCACCTCTGCCACGTGAGTACTCCCCGCGAATGGCGCAGCTTACGAACAAAGAAGGCAGATGAACACGGGTACGGACCCTGCCGACGGATTATCCCTCGAACAGCGCTGGGAGGAGATGAAGCCGCGCATCATCCGGCCCCTTGGTGAGTGCCGTGGAACGCAATCCCGCTTTGGCTCGCTCACACCGCAGTTGACATTGACCGCGTCGAGGAGGCGTACGATCTCGCAGAGCACCACCGCGACTACCCGACGCTCGTGTACCTGTGCATGAACCCGGCGAGCTCGCAGGGCCCCGCACGGATAGAGGCGTACATTGAGCGTTTTGGCCAGGAGTTTGCATTCGTGCTCTACCAGTGGTACATTGACCAGGGTGGGTCATAGTGATATTGTAACCCGCTGATATCCAGACAAGCTCCACGCCCTGTTGACCCAGGACGAGGTGTACGGCGATCTGCTCACCGCGTTCTTTGACAAGTACCCGCACCCAGAGCTGTCGTGGATGCACGACATTGCGTGTAAGCGCTATGGCGGCGCGGCCACCGCGCTCGTCACTGTCGATGCGCGCACGCCAGGCTTGTCCGAGAAACATGTGAGTCCAGGATGGGCTGCGTTTATTTGTCTCAAGCTCACACACAGCTCATAAGCAGCATCGCCAAGCTGTCGGCCGTGGTCGACATGAAGGCGTACGGCGCGACGTCTGCGCGCACCACGCGCCTGAACGACATTGACGAGACGCTCGACCTGATCAACACGGAGGAGGCGCTTGCCGAGTCGATCCGCGCCGCCGCCCCGACAAAGGACTACCCGCGGGTCCCGTCCGCAAAGGGGTATGTGGCGGAGCACGGCGTCCCAGACCTCAAGTCGCGGCCGGCATTCAAGCGCCAGGTCGTTGCTCAGGTGTCGGCACTCCTCGACGGGAAGGCGCTCGACATCGAGTCGCTCGTCGACGTCCTGACTCTCACGGCGGCGGGCGACGCCGCGACAGCCATCGAGCGCCTCTGCCCCGCCGACCTCTTCACGGGACGCAAGCAGGTCGCCCTCCTCTCCATCTGGCGGCGGGTATACACTGCCGACGACTGGGAGGACATTGCCAAGACAGCCGGGCGGAGCGAGCAGGCCCAGCGGCGCCTCGTCGAGGCCTCGGCGGCGTGCCGCACCCTGCGCGCACTCAAGGGCACAAGCGTGACGCCAAACTTCATCCTGCCGCCCTCCGAGGCAGTCGCACCGCCGCTGCTATCCGAGCTCGCGGCGCGGTATCCGTCCATGAGCGGCGCCGAGCTCGATGCCCTCATGGCAGACCACCAGGCGGAGATTGGACGCCTGACGCAGCTCCTCGGCGAGCCTGTCAAACTTGATGAGCGCGTGCGGGGGATCATGCGCATGGTGCAGCAGGGCGACGCGGAAGACGCGGAGGGCGCCGAGGATGCGGACGGAGACGTGGACATGTAGAGTCCTAATTCATACGGTCAAAGTAGAAGCGAACATGCATTGTGTAGACTACATCTAACCGGGATCTAACGACACAGGGAGATTGCGTAAAAGATGAGACGCGATGGGGAAAGGCTAGGCTGGGATCTTGACGCGCCACGCGGACATGGGCAGGGCTGGAGATGTTAGATGGGTTTCCCCTGCCAAATCTGAATCTAACTCACACTGGAGGCGCTTGATGGTCGGGAGAATGTGGACGACGAGCAGCGTCGCCGCGAGGGTAACGCAGATGGCGTCCATGACATAGTATCCGTCGCGGGTAATGAGGCACTGGCCCTTTGCGGCGGCACACATGGCCTTGCCCTGTTCAGAGGTACACTCTGTGCCTGTCGAGCTGCAGTGCGAGACGGTGAGAATGTCGACGGCGCGCAAGATGAGCGGCTTTGGCCACGTCCCGCCGAGGTTTGAGACTGTGTTCAGGAGGGTCATGTAGGTGCCGCCGATGAGGGGATCCGCAATCTGTGTGTGGAACGCCGTGATCCCGACAAACTGCACCGTGTTCGTCAGGCTTGTCATGAGCGTTGTGGCGATCACGAGCGCAAAGTAGCTGCTGCTGATCTTGCCCGAGGGGAACGCCCAGACCACCGTAGCAGCAATAGTGGCCATGACCAGGCGGGCCCAGAACGCGCCGACCCACACGCGGAGCACGCCGGCTGCTGCCGCCGCGCGCGTCGAGGTCGCAGAGAGCGGGTGCCGGCCCTCATCGGCTGCGGGGGCCGGACGCGACCATTTGGCGGCGAGCCAGCCGACGACCATCTGTGCGGGGAAATCGAGGAGGACGGCGACCGCCAAGTCCTCTTTCGACAGCCCCTTTTCGAGAAGCTTGAGCTGCGTGACGGATTCGTTCACCTGGAAACCGAATTTCGAGATGAGGAGGATGAAGAGGAAAGACTGGATGTCTGTTGTTAGCTTGATTCGTCGCGAGGTCCCACTCTTTAGGCGCACAATGCTCCACATGACCTTGTACACCTTTGCGACGTCGAGGTCGGGGTCGTCGGCACTGACGGGATCCTCTTGCTTAAAGAAGATGAGCCAGATGGTGACGACGATGTACATTACGCCCCAGAAGCGGATGTACGGCCCGAGCTGGACGAGTGGCAGGTCGCCGGGAGTCGAGCGGAAGTACTTGTTCGTAAAGTCGACAGAGTTGAGGGCGAGAAAGACGGTAAAGGACAGCGCGGTGCCGATGCCGAGGCCAATCGTCTGCGCCGTCGAGGCGTAGCTCAGGTTCGGCGGCGAGAGGAGTGTCAGCGCCCAGCCGTCCACGGCGATATCCTGCGTCGCGGCCGCAAAGATGAGGGAGCCAAAGACCATGGTGATGAACCGAATGTCAATTGTGGGCTGTATGTTAGTAGCTGATCGACCATGTCTCGGCAGCTACTCACTGCAGCAAGCCACCCCTCGACTCTTCCGCCAATGATCCACAACGCGACGCCGACGACAGCCTGCACCGGCACAATCCAGCTCTTACGGCGGCCCCACTCCGGGACGAACCACGAGTCAACAATCGGGGACCAGAAGAGCTTGAGCGAGTAGGGCCATGTGCTGAGTGCAAACACCGCGAGGGCAGAATAAGAGAGGTGAGGTTTGAGGAGGAAGGGGAGGGTGCCAAATGTGAGACCGAGGGGGATGCCCTGGAGAAGATAAAGGACGACGAGGAGCGCGAATGCCTGCTGATCGCGTTTCGACTTGAGGCCTGCGCCAGCTGTCCTCTTCTCGTCCGTCTCGAGCTGGAGCTTCTCGTACTGCACGCCGTCTTTCTCCTTGTCCTTTGTCCGCGGGCGGCGGGGGGTATTCGTCCCTGCTGTACCCGTGTCGACGACGGACGACGAGCCGTGCGGCGGCGACGGCTCGCGGCGGAGCAACAGGCCCTTCTCCTCGAGATCCCCAATGTCTTCGATATTCCGCCCGCGCATCCCCATCTTCCCAGAGAGCATCGCGTCGTGGGGCTCGTGCGCAGAGTCCTCGGGTTCAGATTCAGAGTCGGGTGGATCGACCGCGAGCAGGTGGGGAGTGACGAGCGCGCTCGTTGGGGACGACGCGCGCGTGTCGGTCGTGGACGGGCTGAAGCCGGGATCAGCGGGGGGGACGGAGAAGACGCGCCGCCGGAGCTGGCGTTCGGGGGTGAATGCGGTGCGGGCGCGGGTCGAGCGCGCGGGCGGTGTATATGGCGAGATGGGTGTGGATGCCGATGGTGGTGTTGGAGAAGGAGTAGATGTGGATGTGGATGGGGATGGGGATGCATGTGCTGCAGCACGCGTGGTGTCTGTTGGGCTTGATTTTAGGTGTTTGGTAGTGGATCCAGTAGTGGAGGTGGCGGCGACTTTGTCCGGTGCCGCAACGGGACTGCCGTGCCCTGATGCCATTTCGAGAACACGGAACAAGGGGGGGAGAGAGGAACGGGGGATCTCGAGAAAGAATAAAGAAACAAGTACGTGTGTGTGCGAGTGCTGTGCCTGCACGTAAGAAGAAAGGTTGTGTGCAGAGTTGCAGAGTTGCAGAGAGATCGGGAGAAGGAGAGTGTATTAAATACAGGTGCAATGCAGAAGAAAGAGCACCGCGATCTGAAAGGACAAGGATAAACTCTTGGAGCTCGATGCAATGAAGAGAAGTACTCGATACCTCCAGGGGTTTGCCACTGCATGCACTGCACGCGCGAGGGGGTGGCAACAAACGTGATACCCAATCCTGTGTAACAGAGCAGTGAAAAGAGGAGGTTTGTCAGCACAGATGAGGATGCTGACTAGTCATTTCAGAGAAGGTGAGATGTTTTGTTTGCATTGGCAGCGCGTCATAGCCAAAAGGCAGAGTGTATCTCATTCATTCATTCATTTTCCATTCGCCGGCCGGCAGAGAGAAAAAGAGGGAGGGGGGAACAAGGGCAGAGGCGACAGGACATTACCTTTATTTTTATTGTTGTTGTTGTTGTTCCAGGAGACACGGGTGACAAGTCGGAGGAATGCTGAAAGAGCAGCGTGATCACCTGCCCCGCTTCGGATGAGACTGCCAGCGCGACGTCTCGTCGCTTGTCGTCGTGGCATCTCCCTCTCATCGCTATCTTGAAACGTCATTCCACCCGTTCACTCAATGTTGAACTGTTGTTGTTGTCGTCGTCGTCGGTGCTGCCGCCACTGGCTCCGGAGACCGAAGCCGGCCAAGAGGGATTGAGACCCTGAATGATTCCTGGATAATCTTGATCCCCCCCCAGCCGGGGAAGAGGATGACGATCCAAGTCGACGTGGAAGGGGGAGAGGTTCTCGAAGACGGCGCAAATCCGGCGCATCTTGCTAATCCTGGTCTCTGATCCCCTGTTGCCCTGTTGATCCTGTTTGGATCTGCAAGCCCAAAAACGTGCAATCGGATCTAGCACACCAGGGGCGAGAGAAGAGAGGGAAGGTTGTACGCCTATCTCCTTGTCAAATAGTTATCTTATCTCTCCACACACCTATCTCTCCATCACTCCATAGGCACGCAGCCTGCTGGCCTCATTTCCCCAATCGACCTCCACTTTCCTGACAAGAAGGTTAGTCGTCGGCGTGGCATACCTTTTCTCGTCAACAGCTCTCCTACCCCGGCTCCACAAAAGTCTTCAGTCTTCAAGCAAGCGAAGACACGTATCCCATCTCCTCTCCACTCTCCACACCACCACCAGCATGACCGGCACGATCTTCCCCTCGGGCGTCAAGCCCTTCTCGGAGCGCAAGCGCCCGCAGACGATCTGCCTCTTCGACGTCGACGGCACGCTCTCCCCGGCCCGCCAGGTCGCGACCGCCGAGATGATCAACACGCTCCACAAGCTCCGCGACGTCACGGCCATTGCGTTTGTCGGCGGCTCGGACCTCAGCAAGATCAAGGAGCAGCTCGAGGTTGCTGGTGATGGTGAGTCCTGGCGGCTGGGTTGTGGTGTTGGAAGGCTTGGTGTAGTGTGGCAAGAGCACCGGGCCGCAGGAGGCTATGAGCACCCTTGACGCGATGCCGGGGACGCGGTTGTCGCGGTGCGCGCGTTGTGGTATCTGTGCGTCGGCGGTCAGCGCTGTGCAGTGCACATCCGCTGTGCTTTGTGTGCAGCACCACTGTGGCACTGTACCCGATCGCGTTCTGTGTCGATCACGCACATTGCAGGCCGATTATACTCCACGCTCCATTCCATACCGCACTGCACCCCGTATTGGATCCATATCTCTCCACGCGAGCTGGCGCGCCTCTCAGGAGGCAGCGGGACAGACGCGCTCTGCGCGCAGTCACTAAGACACAGAACAGCGTTGGAACCTGATCGAATGGACGGGCGAGTATGCCGTGAATTCCTCACCAGGTCTTGCCAAGCAGGGCTCCTAGCTCAGCTGAGCGTAACTCGTTTAGCTGACTGGTCTCAACCCCCATTGACGTTCCCCCCTCTGACGCCAGTGTTCAACAACTTCGACTACTGCTTCGCGGAGAACGGCTTGACCGCGTACAAGCTCGGCAAGCAGCTCCCCGAGGTCAGCTTCATCAACCACGTCGGCGAGGAGAACTACAAGAAGCTCGTCAACTACATCCTCCGCTACCTCTCGGAGGTCGACGTCCCCGTTAAGCGGTGAGTGCGGATTGGAGGGGGATTGGGTGGGGTGTCGTCCCCGTTGGATCAACCCCACTGCCCTTTACAGACCTCGCTGACCGCAGCGGCACCTTTGTCGAGTTCCGCAAGGGCATGATCAACGTCTCCCCGATCGGCCGTAACGCCTCTGTCGAGGAGCGCAACGAGTTTGAAAAGTTCGACAAGCAGGCCGGCGTGCGCGCCAAGATGGTCGAGGCGCTCCGCAAGGAGTTTGCCGGCCTCGGCCTGACGTACTCTATCGGCGGGCAGATTTCGTTCGACGTCTTCCCCGAGGGATGGGACAAGACGTATGCGCTTGGCCGTCTCGAGGGCGAGGGCTTTACCGAGTTCCACTTCTTTGGCGACAAGGTGGGTACAGAAGGCATGGACAGAGGATAGACATGGAGCAGGGGGAGGTCGGAATTGTTGAATCTCCTACTCACTCGCAGTGCTACAAGGGCGGCAACGACTACGAGATCTACACCGACCCCCGCACCATTGGCCACGAGGTGCAGAGCCCCGCCGACACGATCCGCATCCTCAACGAGCTCTTCCTCAAGGACAACTAGACAGATACAACGAGCCAGACACTATGTAGGAAGGACAATCATGTAATACGCTGGCATTAAGAGACGGACAAGGGCACTGAGTTGGATATCTCACAAATACATCTGACCCTATATCTGCCTCTAAACTTCCGAGACACCAAGTGCAACCTCGACCTCGTCCCGCCCGCGGCGGAGAAGCGTCTCGGCAAACTCATACCCCTCCTTTTTATCCAGCACGCGGTCCGCGACCTCGGCGTATGCCTCGGAGATACGCCGCAGCGCAGTGCGGTGGATACCCTCCGCGAGGCGCGGGTTAGCAAGCAGCGCGAGCCGCGGCGAGGTGAGCGGGTCGTGGGCGGTGAGAAAGGTCGTAAACTGCGTAAGCGCAGCGGTGAGGTCCTTTGCCGTTGCGCCGGGCACACGGGAGAGGGGTGTCTGGGTGTTAGCAAACGGATGTAACTGCCTGCCATCAGTTGTACTCACATCCGGGGGACGCGAGTGTATCGCGCGCATGACGGGCGCAAGCCCACACTGCTCGAGAAGCTTGCCGTGGTGTTCAAAGGTCATGATTTCCACATGTGTGCCGATCTGGTCCTTGAGGAGGGCGACGCGCGGGGCGGTGAATGGGTACGCCTCGAGCGTGTGTTGGAGGTACTCGAGACAGTTGACGAGGAACACATCGCGATCCCACGTACCCGTCGCGGTCTTGCGGAGATCGGCCATGCGCTCGCACATCTCCACCGCGGGATCGACCGCCGCGTCGAGGAGGCGCGCAAAGTCCGTCTCGCGCTCCTCCGGGTCGACGAGGGACGTGTCGTACACTGCAATGATCTCGCGCAGGACCTGGCTCGCATCGCGCAGCGCCAGCGGTGGAGAGAGAGTCGCGTCTGGCGGGTGCAGGAAGCGCAGGAGCGAGCGGCCCTGCGCCTGCAGTGTTTCGAAAAAGGCGGCATTCGCAAAGTCGTACAGTCTGCCGTCAGCGGATGGCGAATGGAACCTGAGAGAGCATCCACTCACTCCTGGAGTGTCTTTGACAGCGTCGCGTCCACACCAATGGTCTTGCGCATGGTGACAAGGTAAAACTGGACGAGATTCACAATCTTATAGGTCATGATGATGCCCTCCTGGCTCTTGATCGTCTGCTCGATGCGGAGCTTGAGCGGGCGGCCCAGCCCTTCGAGATTACGGTCGAGGACCTCGGCGACGCGCTGCTCGTCGCTACTCTTCTCCGCGCTCCGCTCCTCGCCGACCATGCGCCGCTCCCGGATCCCAAACATGCTGTCGAGGAGCTCGTGCTCGCTCGCAGTCGCCTGGTGCACCCACGCAAGCATGTCGCCGACGTACCGCGTCGGGTCGTGGGCGTGAATCTCGATTGGGCGCGGGAGGCCGTTTGGTCCGCCGCGCGTCAGTGCGTCCAGAAACGCCGTGAGCACCGCAGCGCTGCGTGTCGTGCTCATCACATCCAGCGCTTCAGAAAGCTGCTGCGGGCGCGCAGCGCCCAGCCGCCGCACCGCGTCCCGCAGCACGGGACTGACATCAATCTGGTCTCGCGTCATCTGCCGGAACTGGAACTCGAGCCAGCGGTGGATCTTGGCGTACCCGGCCTCGAGCTGGGTGCCCGTCGCCGCCATAATGTCCATTCTGGGGTGAGTGGACTGGTTGGAAGACTTGCCCTTGCCCGTGCTCGCTGGCTCTGCACTCACCCTGCCTGCGCTTCGTCGCCTTCGAGGAGGGCGCGCGAGTCGCGCCTGATGCCCTCGACGCGGTCGAGCGTGGCGAACAGCCGCGCGTCGAGGTCCAGCGCACTTGCGTTCAGCACTTCCTCTTCTTCGGCCGACAGCGTAAATCGCGCGAGGAAGAGCTTTACCAGCGTTGTCCGCAGTTGCGCTGATGACCTGAGAGTGAGTCTAGTGTGAGGTACAATACCCACCGCTGGGAGCGCAGGCCGTCGGCACGCTCAAGAAGGTACTTTGTCCCGCT
The DNA here is from genome assembly GCA_025531455.1 of Apiotrichum sp. Y4204. Taxonomy (NCBI): domain Eukaryota; kingdom Fungi; phylum Basidiomycota; class Tremellomycetes; order Trichosporonales; family Trichosporonaceae; genus Apiotrichum; species Apiotrichum sp. Y4204. Next base: position 200,855 of record JAMYHL010000065.1, on the reverse strand, counting down.
GTTTGCCTGGTCCAGCTCTGCTTGCACTGCGTCGCAGCGCGACTGCATCTCGAGCATGTGCTCGCGGAGGACGTCGAGTTTCTGGGGTTAGACAAAGTAGGAAAAATGGAGAGAGGGGAGCCACAGCGACATATTCCCGCTGTGTATACCCCCTCTCTCCATAATTATCAACCCACCTTATCCACCTCCCCGAACGCCTCGAGGAAACGCTGGCTGCCACCAGCAAGTCTCGCCTCGACATCGCGCTTGAGGTTCTTGCGCGCCATCGCCGCGCTCTGCCCCCTCAGCGTCCGCCGTACGGGAACCAGCTCGTCCCCGTCCCCCTCGTCCTCCTCATCCTTGTCCTTATCCTTGTCCTTTTCCCGTTCCTTACCCTTCCGCGACGCGTACATGCTGCTCGCGATCTCGAGGGCCTCGCGCGACGCGCGGTCGTCAAACGTCGTCCCGATCGCCTTGTAGATGCGCAGGCTGATCGGGTTGTTCCGCGAGGCGGCGGGCACCGCCGGCCCGCTCGGAGTCACCGGCGAGGCGGTCGTCATTGCGAGGGGTGGGGAGTGTGCTCGTTCGACGTTCTAGAGGTGGTGTGGACTGTGTGCGAGAGCTCGACATTTACGCATTGGATACTGACCTCATCGTGGTCGTGGATCGTGGAGGTGGCATTGTGCCAAGGTCATTTGTGTGTTTTCATCGCGTGAGACTCGCGCTGATTACACGCGAGTTTACCCCCGACGCCAACATCCGTCATGGCCGCGTCGTCGTCGTCGTCGTTGTTAGCTGTGCCAGCCACCCTTGGGGTGTGAGTGCAGTGTGAGTGCCCACTCTGGCTGACTGCACACTGTGTGTCGCAGTCGATATCCATCCATCTCCGTCCACCCTCGATCAACACCACATCAACACTTCGCTCGCCATCGCCGAGCACCCATCCCCCACACTCTCTCTTCTTGACAACCTTCTCCGCACGCACACATTTTATCCCCCCTCACATTCAATTTCACACCCACTTTCGCATTCGCATCCTGCACCCCATCCCCGCAGTTTTCACCACCACCAACACTCACGCGACCCCCCGAACCGCTGACATCGAGCCGCTTCTCCCACACTCACGACATCGCACACCCTCGCACACCCCGCGTCGCTTTTCAACTGCCCAGGCGCACCTCGCGACTCGCACACTCGTTTTTTTTTTTTTCTCCTTCTTCTCTTATCTGCGATCTTCAGTCGCCGGTTTTCTGACTTCTCCCTTATCCTCTTGTCTCGCCCCGCTTTCCCCACCCCTTTGCCACTATGCCGCCCAAGACACGCTCCCAAGTCTCCGAAGCAGCTGCATCCTCGGTGCGCGAGCCAAATAGCGAGGGTATTCGCCAGCGGCCGCGCGAGGGCTCGAGGAGCAGGACTATCGACGACGTGTATGATGCCAAGTAGTGAGTCGCGCATGCAGCGAGCAGGCGTCGGGCGTCGGTCAGGGGAGGAGATGCGTATGCGGAGCGCTCTGTGCAGATCGAGTTTCGGGTGCAATCTGTGCTCTGCGATCAGTTAGAGTTATTCCTGCTTCTGCTCCGCCCATCGACCCTATCCTCGGCGCCCGGCGGCCGAATCCCGCCACTGATGGAATACTGACATCCCAGTGCTGTTGACCTCGCGTGAGTTGCTAGTCGGGACGGGACGCAACGCGGGGTGATGACGCTGTCGCTCGCGCTGCCACCATCGCCGAGAGCTGAGAGCTCATGTGCTGACACCGACTTTTGCACCATGCAGGACCGTCACGTGAGTGTGCTGGATGACCATAGGCCGTCGTCTAACCCACAGCGTCGACGAGAATGTGTTCCTCTTCATCCCCAACCTGATCGGGTACGCGCGCGTCGTGCTCGCCGGCGCATCCCTCTACTACATGCCCCGGTATCCGGTGCTGTGCACGCTGCTGTACGGCCTCAGCTCTCTCCTGGACGCAGTAGACGGGCAGGCGGCGCGCTACTTTAAACAGTCTTCCAGATTCGGCGCTGTCCTTGACATGGTCACGGATCGGTGCACGACCGCCTGCCTGCTCTGCTTCCTCGCCAGCGCCGAGTGCTACCGCAACATTGCCATCATCTTCCAGTTCCTCATCGCGCTCGACTTTTCGAGCCACTACATCCACATGTACTCGTGAGTGACAAGGCGCGCGGATCGCCAGAGTCGTGAGGAGCAACGCGAAGCGGGGGCCAAGACGTCCTGTGTTTCCTCTCCTACTGCTTCGCTCTTCAGCGGACGCTTGATCTTGCCTCTGTTCCCTCTAACCCCAGCTCGCTCGTCACTGGCGCGTCGTCGCACAAGAAGATTACGTCCGACGTCTCCCGCATCCTGTACTACTACTACAACGACAAGTTGACCCTCTTCATCTTCTGCTTCTGCAACGAGCTCTTCTTTGTGTGTCTCTACCTGAACGCGTACGTCAGCAAGCCGATCTCGCCCGTCTGGCTTCCCAGCATCGTGGCCCGCATCGCGCCGCGCTTCACCGTCCTGGCAGCGACCCTCACGTGGCCGCAGCTCATCGGCGTGCTCAACTTTCCCATCTGCTTTGGCAAGCAGGTCATCAACGTCGTCCAGTTTTGGAAGGCGAGCAAGATTGTGGGTAACTGTGTTTAGCAAGTGCTCACGACAGCTCGTCGGCATCGACCTCCAGGAGCGCCAGCGCGAGCGCGAGCGGGCGGCGCGCGCCCAGGCCCTTGTGGATGCGCCGCCCCAGGCCGTCGTGGACCTGTAATCTGACTGGACACTGTCCGAAGCGCCACTCTGGCTCGGTCAGCAGTGGCAGTAGAGAACTTGATTTTCTAGGAAAAATGGGGGCGGAGGGAGATCAAGCAGGTGGTAGAAGTGGACGTGATCGACGAGGCGGTAGACGTGGACGTAGACGTAGCGGAGAGTTGCGCGGCGGACATGCGTTGTGGCGCATGCCTGCACAGCAGGCCATGAATAATGTATAGACTCCATTTGCGAGCGTGAAGCGCCGAGCAGGAAGGTGCAAGCTGTGTCAAAAGGCGCAACTTGACCATACACAAAATACATAATACACCATTTTTCTATCGCTTCTTGCCCCCAAAGCCACTAAAGCCCATCATGCTCTCGATGCCGCCCATCTCCTCGCTCGCCGCCTCGACCGCACCCTTATCGCTTTTATCCAATACACCCGCCTGTCCCAATTTCCTCGCCTCGCGCCCTTCCTCTCGCTTACGCCGCCGCTCAGCCCTCCTCGCCTCGCGCTTGGCCGCGTCCGCGCCGCGCACAGCCGCGATCCGGCGGTCAAAATCGTAATTCTTGGCATCGACCTTGGTTTTCGACGCCTCGCGTAGCTCGGCGATCCGCTTGCGGACTTGCTCGACTGTGCTCCGCGCCACGCGCGTCGACTGCCCGAGCTTGGTCAGGTGGAACCGCGAGTTCAGGTGGTCGAGGTACGACAGCGAGTCCTTGAGCGTGCGGTTACACAGCTCGCACTGAGAGGGTTAGTGGAGGGGGCGGGGGGGAAATGCCCAGCGAGCGACGCCCAACGAGCGATGCCCAGCGAGCAATGCCCAGCGAAACATGCCCAAGCAATGCCAGAGCGCCTCGACGCCTCGCTGATTTCCCACGAGACTCACATAAAACCCCGGCCCGCGCGGGCCCTTGCCCCCCGGCGTAGAGGACACGAGCATCGTCTTTCCGAGATCCTTGTCGAGCCCGAGGTCGCCGTGCTGCTGCGCCATGGCGGTCGGTTTCGGCCCGCTGTCGACGGGGCGGTATGATCGGCCTGCAGGAGTCAGCTTTGGGCGACGCTCGTGGATATTCAGTGTTGGTCCCCGCAGATCGCCACCATCGTCTCTCATTACTCCCCTCCTTCCCAATCCTCTCCACCCCCCTCCCTCCCTTCACGCTCGGCGACTCACCCTCCTTGTGCGCCTCCTCCCTCCGCCGCGCATGTTCCGCGCCTGCGCGGTCCTTGTCCCGCGCGCGCTCCGCGTATTCACCCTTATCCCAGCGGTCCTGCGATTAGAGTGGGCCCAGGTGCCGAGGACTCACGCTCATGTTTGCTGTTTTGCGGTGGGGAGTAGAGTTGCAAGGCTAGAGTTTGGATGTCTTGATGTCTTGATTTCTTGATGTCTTGGGGATCGAGTGTTGTCCGTGTGGCGACATTGCGGCGGGAGCAAATTGCTGAGTGTGTGGCGACTCACTCTTTCGACTTTACGCCGTGCCAATGTACTGAAGTAAATAAACATCGGGCTGCCACTCTACCATTGCGCATCTCTACACATCTGCCCTGTCCTTCTCCCGACTTCTGTGTATGTGCGCGGGGGGCTATAGTATAGCATGTCACCAGTGCGTGGTTTTATTGATTTATTAGATCTCACGCGGCCACTTGGCCGAACTGGTTCACCTGGCACCTCGAAGAGCTTTCACAATGTTATTCTCGTTTGGGTTGTTTGGGGGCCGATGAGTCACGAGAACGCCGCCTCTGGGTCAGGAAAGATAAGGCCTGAAGTGATTGACGTATCTGCTCGTACGCACTCAGCTGCGCACTCCGCAGCTGCGCTTCTTGGCTGTGCGACGATCGCTCCCGCGGCACAGCTCATTGCCCTCGCAGTTCACAACCCCCGCACGGCTCTTTCCACTCACCAACCTGCGGCTCAGCACTAACACGTTCCGATACATAGTGGGACAGATTACGAAAAGACGGCGCGAACTATGGTTCGAGGTACAAGGCAGGGGGATGGACTATGGACTGGGGCAATGGACGGGATGGGGATGGACTGATAGATGGCAGCGGCGGAAGCTCTAGGCCGTACTCGGGTGGCACTGGGCCGGTGACAAGATGGCATGCTCGTGGTTTTGGATCTGGTGCTGGTCTGGGTCGTTTTTGGGTTGTATTGTTCGTCATGCGTGTTCGTGTATGTACGCTTCTTACTCGACCAGGAAACCACCGCCCTCGTCGACACTGGTTGTCAGTAAATGTCTTAACATAATTGGTCAGATTCTACTCACGCAAGAGTGAGCTTCTGCTCCAGAGTGTCGTAGCTCTTGTAGGCCGGGAGGTCGATACGGTTGAAGCATGTGTGCGACTTTGGCAGCTGCGTGATCTCTCCCGCCTTCTCAATGGTGAAGCGACGCGGGCCGTCCGAGCCCTGCAGGTCCTTGAAACCGTTGACAGGGATACGGGATGTGCCGGTGGTGAACTGGAGGAGACGCGCCTTGCGCTCCGCAGGCCAGCTGCGCACAATCTTCCAGAACCACTCGACTACCTCGTCCGACGGGTTGTAGCCGCGGTAGTCGGTGTGCTTCTGCCAGTCGTCGACGTCAATCTCCGACATACCACCAATGAGCAGCTCGAGCTCGCGCTCGTCAAACACCGAAATGAGCTCCTGCGGGATCAACTCGTTGAAGCCCGACATGAACGCCTCAAACTGTTCGGAAACACGGCGCGAGATGCGGTACTCGGTGACGAGGTCGACATAGTCCTTCTTGTTCTCCTCGGTGACATCAATGTTCTGGCCGTTCTCTTTGAGGTCGACGGTGACGACCTCACCAAAGTGCTCCTCGGTGATCGAGAAGGTGTCCTCTATGATGTCGGTAATGTCGTTCTCCAGCATCCACGTAAGACCGCGGTGGAGCGCAGAGTCGACCGACTCGAGGTCGGTAAGGGTAATCTTCTTCTTGAGGATCATCTTGTAGAAGGAGGAAATAAAGTACGCATCAAGGAAGCGACGGTGGAAGATGCCAAGACCCACGACACGACCGATAAACTTGAAGTAGTTGAGATGCTCGGGGTTGACGCCCGAGTTGGGGTTGATCTGGAGCGTGTAGTTGTCGTGCGCCGAGTACTCGAACAAGCAGTAGAAGGGGTTGAACATTTCGTGCGACAGCAGGAAGAAGAATTCACGCGACAGACCTCCGTAGTCGAGACCCTCTTCACCCTCAAACTTGACCATGAGACGCTTTTTGAGGTCGTTGGGCGACTGGCGCATAATCTCCGTGTACGAGCCCTCAAAGATGTTGTCGCGCGAGACCTTGATGTGACACTGGCCAGTGTTGGAGCGGAGCGCAGGCTGCGAACGGAAGTAGATGAGCTTGCGGCGGAAGTCGCGCTTGTACTGGGGCACATTCTGGTCGAGCGACGACGGAAGACGGGGATCGTCCCACGTGGTGGTTTTCGTGTTGTGGTCGACAAAGTACACACGCGCTGTTGAAGTAAGACGCATCTCCCATCCCGAAGGAAGAGGACCAAGCTGAGACACCGTCTGCGGCTGCACCGTCATGCCCGGCTGGTTGGGGGCAATGACGCGCAGCAGCTGCTGGCGGCGAGGATCGACCCAAGTGGTCGTCCGTGTGTTGTGGTCCACAAAGTAGGGACGGCCTTCGGGCGTAAAGCGTTGCTCCCAACCAGATGGCAGGGGGCCGGTACCCACGGTGGTGGCCTGGTTGGTAGGGATGGCCTGGTTGGGCGTCTCGGTGCCAGTCTGAAGCATGTCGTCCGCCAAGGCACGCTGGGCATGGCGTGCGCGCGCCTCGCCCGTGGAGTTGGCCTGGACATTGGCATTGGAGGACTGGTCCGTGCTCGGACGGTTCCAAGTGGTGGTGCGCGTGTTGTGGTCAACATAGTACTGGCGGCCAAGGTGGTCGATACGGCGCTCCCAGCCATTGGGAAGGGGCCCGTGCTGGTCGGTGTGGGAATCAAAGTTGGTGTTGCTCATCTGGTTGACGTTTGCCGCTGTTGATGCGGCCGTGGCCGTGACAGCGGGGATGTTGTTGCTGCTGTTGTTGTTGGGTGCCTGTGGCATGGTGGATGCAGAGGAGGGGTTTATGGGGGAAGCGGCAGCAGTGGTGCTGGCGGTTGCGGTGGATGGTTGAACAACAGGAGAATCACGGTTTGATGTCGCAGACGAGATGCCCTGTGAAATGCTTTGTGCTGGGCTTTCAGGTTCCGGCGTGTCCGCATTGGTGGCGCGCAGGGCGGCACTAGATGTGTTTACGGATACACCAGAGCCATTCGCCGCAGGTGCGATCATGGCATTGTTGCCAGGGCCAGGGTTGGTAATAGGCGAGTTGGTCTGTGTGGACAGGTAGATGATGAGCTTGCCGTTCACAGTGACGTTCTCGGTTCCGCGCCGCAGGTCGCGGGTGAGCATCTCTGAGGCGATGTGAGTCGACTACACGCGGATGGGAAGCACAGAACACACGATCCGTCGTCGGGGCACAGACCCGGACAAGGTACGAGGTTATTGTACTGTTTCACTACGTACCTTGGCCGCCGAGTTCGAGATCGAGGACATCAGACACCTTGATGTTGATGACGCCCAGGAAGCCCTGGTCCTGCTGCGTGTGAGCACAGCCATGCTGCGATTATAAACGCACCTTCCTCTTAAACTTGCGCTGGTCAAAGATCTGGACCGCGACCACGCTCGAGTCTTTTACGGTGCTGAGAATCAGTGACCGGTCACAGCTCTCAATCTCACATGTCAAAGTTCTCATTCCAGTAGGGGTTGAGGGTACGCTTGATGACCGAGGTGGTGTGGATCTGCTCGCCGTCGACGCTCACTATCGCGAACGGGTCAGGGAGGCGGAGAATGTCGCGCTTGATGAGCGAGTCGGCCGCGACGACTACATGAGCAATACAGAGCCGAGTGGCAAACGATGGCAAACGACGGCGGAGCGGATATCATGTCGGCGAGCAGGAGGAACACAAAACGTGGCAGGGGAGAGGTACAAGGGGGGACATGGGCAGCGAGAGGCAGAAAATTGGTGGTGCAGCAGTGATCGAGAGCAGGGAGGAGCGCGTCAGCACAAGAATAGAAGCACGGGAATGAGCCGGAGCCGGGCCGGCGATGGTGGCAGCGGCAGCCGAAGCGGAGACGTACTGGTGATGCGGATCTTGCGCGAACTGTTCGGCGACGGCGTCATGGGATGCGTGGCGGGCAGGGCGGACACGAGGGGAAATTACAATGGGTGGAGCGATTATGGATTATGCGGAGCGGCGGAGACAACACGGGCGGGGTAAAATGGGTGAAAACGGCGGACAATTAAGACACAGTCGAAGAGCGCAGAAGAAATAAGCAGCACCGAACGCCGGCGATCACCAAGGTCGCAGACGCGGACGATACGTTGATGCGTCGTGATAAGGTGCGAAGCGGTGCCGCGAGTCGAGGATGGGACGGAATGGGGTGGGAACGGGAATTCGAATTGGTGCATCGGTTTCGGGATGGCGGAGGCAGTGAGGGGATGCGGTGGGAGGCGTGCGCCGGTGCATCGGATGCAGGGACAGAGTAGAACAGCATTTGACAGAAGACACGGAAGACACAGGAAGGAATCACAGAAGGGAGAGACGTTGGTCAGCATCGCACTCGCACACGACACGGCAACAAGCTTGGACATACAGCGTGGATCCACGGGTCTGCAGCGTGAGAGCGGACATGGCGCGGGCGTATCAGAACGACGGGGAGGGGGGTGTGATGAGCGAGGCCGCCGTAGCGGAGGGGGGGGGAGCGTCCAACGGCGGGCGAGGCGGGCGGTGGCCGTGTACGTGGCGGGAGGGGGTGGGGGGCGGTGTTGGTGAATGTGGTGGTGGTGTCGAGCTCGTGCGAGATGGATTCGACGACGAGGTGGATGATGAGGACGAGAGAGAGACTGGAATTGATTGTGTGACTGACTGCAGAAGGGGGATGACTCAGATTGAGTGGGTCTGCAGAGCTGGGGAGGTGACTGTGCGAGGGACGGAGGGTAGGCAGGAGAGCACGGGGGAGGCGAGGAGCAGAGGCTTCCAGCTGGCGGAGGAGGAGAGGGTGCAGATCGCACAGAGCGAGCTGGATGGAGCAGCTGAGAGAGGGGAAGGCACAGCACAGAGAGTGGACAGACTCGGCGGAGCCAGGGAAGGGGAGGGCACAAGCCGAGAGGCCAAATCAGCACGGCGGCGAGACCCAGGTAGTAGGAGCGGGGCCAAATGGAGGTCGACAAATATGCTCTGTTAGCTTTGCTGGTTATGCCGGATTTCGGCCGGTGCTGCTTTGTAATGCAATCAATGAATGATGAGAAATGAAAAATACTTGTTGCGCCGCATTTCTAATCCTCGTTGGGAAGCATCTCTAATCAGCCTGATTAGCTTATTCCCTATCACCAGTCCACCATTACCGCTCCGCCCCCCCTCCGGCTTGCTGCTCGGCTTTTTCTCCCTCATGCACCTCGTGATGCTGCATCCGCTCTCCCCTTCCCTGGCGCAGCGCGGCCCAGCAGCGCTGTGTGTTCCATTTCTGGCCCTCTCACCCTTACTGCTCCGTGCACTGTTGTACTAGCTTTACTCCGCCGACGTCACTCAATGACGCCAGTACGAGTGGTGGCCCCGTGGATCACACTAATAATACTAACGCAGGACGCAGGACGGAGCCTCCGAGCGTGCTCCACGATCCTCGAGAGCGACGATCCACGCCACAGCTGCTGCCTAGCATGGCGGGGCCGGTGGTGTAACATATGGACGGGTTATTCCAGCTCGATTTAGACAGCTGGACCATCCCCTGGTCCCCTGGCCCCGCTGGCCGGGAATCTGGTCCATCCGGATGGCACATCTGGCACAGTGGATCTCCGAGGCACAGAAGCGTCGCCGTCATCCCGCTGCCTGGCCTGTTCGCCATCGCCTGCTTGCTGCTCGCGAGACAGACTGCGCAGTCTGATCGTCCGATAGGGAAAGCTGGCAGGCGAATCCAGCCACTACTTTCAGATCTTCAGAATTTCAGGCCTGGCGCGATCACATGCGACGACGATCATCCAACTTCCAGCTTCCAGATTCCCGTTCGTGCACCTTGGCTGCATAATTACACGTGAACCATCGGCTCGCCATGATCGCCATCTGTCGCTTGACCGCTGGCCACTGGCTACTTGCCCGAACGGAGATACGACACGAGAGGCACAAGGGCCAGCGCACAAGGGCCAGCGGGAGGGCCGCGAGGGCAGCAAGGCCCGCACAGGGGATCGACATGGGTAATGGACTAATGGGGAAACAGACACGGAGAGTCCAACATGCAACCAGATTTGTACAAAAAAACTAGCAATCCCTACTTATAATAACTCCCTTAATTCCCCGCTCACCTCCTCAGCTCATGTAGACGGACGCGATGAACGTGACTTGCGCGGGCGGCCACGCGGCTTCTTGGCCGCTGGCGTCTCCGCAGGCACATGCACGCCGACGTCGGACCCTCCACCAGACCTCCGCTTGCCGAGACGCTGCTTTTTGGTGGTCGGCGGCGGTGTCGGTTGATGCTCACTCGCCTCTTCGTCGTCGCTCTCTTCCTCATTAGCCATCCTCTCGTCGTCAGACATTTCCCCACTCGACGACTCGTCGTGGCGCAGCATACGGCCCTGCGTGAAGAACAGTTTCGCCTCCTGGTTGGGCAAAATGTTCTCGATCTGATACGTGTTTTCTGTTGGTGTTAGACGGAGAAAAAAGAGCGCAAAATGGAACAACAAAAACGGTCCGAAAACAAGGGGCCGGTACCTGTCAGCCACCCGAATCGGAAATCGGACAATTCGGCACTCGGCGCAGCCAGCTGAACGTCCCGTCCACAGGCTTGGAGGTGCCGAGATGCAAATTGCAACACTTACGCCTTGGAATGAGAAACGAGCCTCCTTTCGCGACAATGGACGAGGTGGCGTGGATTGTGACTTTGACGGCACCTTCAATAACGTAGAAGACCTGAGAGTCAGTCTTGACCAGCGCCGAAAGCGGAGGCGCCAGCACTCACATAGGCGTTGTCGGAGGCTTCCTTGGACGGCTTGTCGCCGCCAACGGGGATATCCACATGGCCAACGGCGAGGAACCTGCCCTCGCCCATGCACTTTTGGTACCGGAAATTGCCGATCTGGACGGGCTTGGGTTTGATGTCTTCGGCCTTCATAATCGTAACTGCCATTAGCACAGGAAGTCGACTGTGACACCACGGTACTCACCACGTCGCACCTCCTTGTCCTCGTTGTACGCCTTGACAATGTTCATACTTTTCGTATCCGCATCGAGGCCCGTCACAAGGTCCTCCTCCTCCTCGCGCGGCGGCGTCGGCGGATACGCCGTCTGGCGCTTCCTGTTGAACGTCCGCTTCGGCTTCTTTTCCTGTGGCGGCATGTGCACCACCTGGTCGACGATCGGCCCACTCCGCCCAGGGACGTACTGGACGCGCTCCCCCTCCCAATACCGCAGCGGGCGGAAATGAACACGTCCACTCGCGGTCACGAAGTCGCCGTGGTACGACCTCTCCTTCGCGGCTAATTGTCAGTCGTGGACATACTTATGTCACTCACGAAGCTCAGAGAGGCGCTTAGGCATGACCTTGACGTTGTCCTTGCCGCTCTCCGGGGTCGGAGGTGCATCATAGGCCATGCTGTCGTCCCCCGCCTCCATGTCATCCGTCTCGCGCTTCTTCCGGCCCTTGCCCTTCCCCTTGCCTTTGCCCTTGCCGCGAGCCCCCTTCACAGGCTCTTCCGGCTCCACGTCGTCGATATCACTTTCGTTCTCCACGATCATAGTGTCGTTTTCGGGGTCGCTCGCGCTGTCGTCGACCTCGTCGTCGCTTGAGTCGGTTGATATGTTGTCAGGCTGGAACGAGTCGAGCGCATCGCCGCCGAAACTCGAGCCACTGTCGCTGCCACTACTGCTCTTGTCGTCGTCAAAGTCAGTGTCGTCCTCATGGTACAGCGGCGGAGGGCGCTTGGGCTTGGATCCAGCGTTTTCCCGCGGCCTTGCTTCCTGTTCCTCCTCCACGTCGTCGTCGCCAATGTTATCAATATCGTGGTATTCTTGCTCCAACTCTTCGTCGTTGTCTTCTTCCTCGCCGTACTGGGGGTTATACGGCTCGGGGTCTGGTGCATCATCGATTTCCTCATCGCCCCCATCGTTGAGCTCCGCTTCCTCATCACCTCCGTAGTCGAGTTCCGGTTCGTCGAACCCTGCGTCTTCTCGGCCTTCAACAGAAACTTCCACTCTCTCCTCAGTCACCTCAAGCATCATATCGCTGCCAGTGTAGTCGGCCGCGTCGTCCAGGTCAGCGGGCGGGAGGACGGACCTGTTCGAAACACGGCTCCTCCGCGAGCTGCGCGACGGGGAGGGAATGGAGTCAAAGTCGAGACTCGGAGACGGCGGGGGTAACTGGCTGCGCTTGGGCAGGGGCACCGAGGGCGGCGGGTCTGCAGTCAGATATGTATTTTCACCAGCAAGTGACAACTCGTCAGCTGGATACTCACTTGGAGAGCTCTGGTAGAACGGTGCCGGGGGCGTCGAGGCGCCTTCATCGTCAAGAAACTCGTCATGCTCCAGAGGGTCGTCCTCGGGGATATCCATGTCGTCGTCCAAGCCAAGACGGCTCATCCGGCGGCGCGTTTCGACACTTGGTCCCGCAGAGGCACGCTTGAGCCGCGCCGTGGGTGTGGAGATGCTCTTGTCATAGTCCGCCTCGGCGACGGGCGACGATCCCAGGACGGAGTCTGAGTTAAAGAACGCGTTTGCATCCTCGAATCCGTCCTCGTCGCGCGGAACATCGACAGGCATCGGCTTGCCAGTGCGCCTGTGTTTGGGGTCGGGGGTAGAGCCAGGGGTAGCGAGACGGTTTGGAAAACGCGTTTGGCGAGACATGGCCACGTGTGAATGAGTTGAGATTGGAGAGAAGATGATACCACAGTGGAGCGTACGATAGACCAAGTGGCAAGTTGAGGTCGATGGAATGTGGACGATGTGCGCCCCAACGGATGGACACGGACGGAACGGTGAGGCGGAGGGGGCATCAACGTAACGGCCAGTCGGAACAAAATCAGTCGCGGTGGACGAGACACGGGGTGATGCCAGAGAGCGGGGCACAGCCAAACAAAGACAAGGGACAGACGAGGACAAAGCGGGGAAAGAGCATCAGCACCAGCCCACTCAGAGTTCACACCACTCACGAGCCGACCTCCTTTGGGCGCGCATTGAAGGGGAGATAGTCGTTCTTCCTGCGCGGCGTCCCTGCGCGGGGGGTGCGCGACGCCGTCCTCGCATTGGCAGCAGCGGGGTTCGCGCTGGTGCTCCGCGCACGCGGGGTCGTTCCCGCGCGCGGCGTCGTTCCGCGGCGCGTGCTCATCGTCTGTCGGTGAAGGGCGGGAAAGAGTTGTACGCGATGATTTTGTTGTGTGCGCCGCTGTACTTGGACCTGGTGGGCTGGGGGATTAGAAATTCAGAGAAAGGTGTCGCTGGTGTCGACTTGTGCAAGGTGCAAAGATGATGGATGGGATGTAATGGGGAGACGAAAGCGAAACAAAACAAAAGATTGTGAGAAGTCGAGGATTGTTGCTCGTTCGTGAGTGCGCAAGTTGACTCACCCAGAGGATCCACACAGGGTGAGGGGCCTCGACCCAGAGGCGCAGACATTGTTTGTTGATATCAATCGCAAAGTGGCATCACGTGACTTTCTCGTGCATCCTTCCACAGTTGATCTCTCTCGCACTGCGAGCGAGATGCATGTATGCATGCCGTGGGAGGTGGGGAACTGAACCCATGAAGGAGTTATGCACCTCAAAGCCGTCCTGTCCTGTGAGCTGCGAAATGGTGATGCAGAACTGCAGATCTTTAGGACTCTGGGTCGGTGATGACAGAAAAGTTATTGCAGACCATGATGTGGAGATGAAGCCGAAGCCCATCCTCCTCAATCTCTCCATTCTCCTGTATCCTCGCATTGTCACACCCGTCTCTCACACATCTAATACTGCACATTCGCCCCCTCATGCATAGTCTCCTACACAGCACTCCCCAATCTAACAGTGCTTCTCTCACAACAGCGCAATGCTCTCAACCACATGCTCCGACTCGCAGTATCCCAGCACCTGCTCAATGTGCGAGCTGGCGTCAGCTCCGTTTCAACGAAACAACCCACCTTTTCATCCCCTTGATGCGTTCAATGGCCGCAGAGTTGTACTGCGCAAGGCCTTTTCCAATCTCGACCTCCTCCCACTCATCTTCGGCGTCCGCGACGCTCGCAAACGTGGTGGCCGTCGTCAACCGCTCGCCAAGCGCGTGCATTGCTGGAGATGACGGATCCGTACGTGCAAGCGGGTCAAGCGAGACAACAGAGGACGAGAGTGAGAGCGCGGGGTGGATCTGCGGCGTTCCCGGCTGCGGGGCGGTGTCGGGCGACGAGTTGGCCGACGCAATGCCCTCGATCACAATCTGTGCGCGCACCCTTGCGGCGGGAGATTCTGGGAGGAGGAAGGACGTGTCGTGCAGCGACATATCTGGCGACATCCGCGCTGGAGTCACGGACGCGGATTCCGGGGACGTGATCAAAGGGGCTGGGGGGAAACGCTTTCGCCTCCGCACGATGATCCGAACAGCCTGGTGAGCGGCGAACGGCCCCTCGACGCGCACAACACCCGCTGGGAGAAGGCGACCGCCGCTCTCGCGCCGCCCGATTGCCTTGTACGCCCCTTCGTCAATGACCACGGTCCCTGCTGCGTGGAGGCCGTGCGCGATCCACCATTTCCGGTCCTTGAGCGCGCGCTGATGCCGCAAGAAGCGCGTGCACAGCGGACCGCTATTCTCAAGCGCGGACACGTCTTCGGCGGAGCGATTCGGTCCAGGGCCATCCCGCACAATGTCAAAGATGTCGGTCACTTTCTCAGAGTTCAAAATAACAGTCGTGACGCCTGCGGCGGTCGCCAGCTCGGCGGCAATGATCTTCGTGGACATGCCGCCTGTGCCGAGGGACGTGCCCATTGTGGATGTCGAGACTGAGGTTAGCGAGAGGAACATGAGGTTCAGAAATAATCTCAAGGCCCGCCGGCAACGCCAGCCGGTCACCTGCCGGGTCCTCATCCACAGCTCGTGGTCACTCACCCTGTTGCCTGATCATCGAGATATCCCGCACGACGCGCACGGCCTTGGCATCGGGATTCACGCGTGGGTTGTCGGTGTACATGCAGTCGACATCGGTCAGGAGGAAGAGGTAATCGGCGTGCACAATCGACGCCGAGATGGCCGACAGCGTGTCGTTGTCGCCAAATTTGATCTCCTGCGGGTGTGAGTGGGGGAGAAGAGAGCGGGGAAACGGTAGTGCGAGCAGCCGGTAGACGGATGGGGGAGGCAGGGGTCACTGCTCAGAGCACTGCGACATGCGTGCCAGTGACCAGTGACGATTCGGACCCGCTGCGGCATCCGCATCCCATTCCACCTCCCGGATGAATTCGCAGCACGCACCGAGACGGACACCGTGTCGTTCTCGTTGACGATCGGCACAACGCCCATGTTGAGCAGCTCGTTGAATGTGTTTTGTGCGTTGAGGTATCGCGTGCGCTATTGTCAGCCAAGAGCACTCTCCCAGATCTCCGTACATCACTGATATCCGTCCGGGTAAGCAGGATCTGGGCGATGGGCTGGTCGACCTGGGTGAAGAGGTTGTCCCAGAGCGCGATCAGCCGTCCCTGTCCGATGGCAGCCAGCGCCTGTTTCCTGCTGAGCCCCTTTCCGCGCTTCTTGAGCCCCATGTGCCTCAGTCCGACGCCGATAGCGCCCGAGCTGCACAGCACGACCTTGTGCCCGTGTGCGCGGAGCGCGACGACCGTCTCGACAACCGACGAGAGCAGCTGCAGCCGCGGCGGAAAAGGGAACTTTGGCGCGACGATCGACGAGGTTCCTGCAGGCGTCAGTCATACTTTGTACTCTGGTCGTTCATCGCACCGAGCTTGATCACAATGGTCAGACTCTGCGTCTTGCGATTCGGGTCGGGGCTCGGCGGGCGCGTGACCGGCTGGCTGGCGGTGCCGGACTGGAGCGGCGTCGGGACTGGAGGCCTCATCTCGCTCGGCGTGTCTGGTGTGTCCATTGTGGAGAAGGGGAAGCTAGGTGGAGGTGGGAGTGTAACTTTATATATAACGTAGAGTTGAAAGCGTCGTATCCGAGGAGGTAGATGCCCAATGTCTGTTCGCACACGACCGAGAGATCACGAGAGAGACCGAGTCGAACCCACACACAAAAGACCTCTAGAGACACGGAGATATGGGAACCGGTCATCCCGACCGATCCACCCGGCCGATAACAAAAGCAGGTACATAAAATGACACGTCATGGATAATGAAACCAGCCTGGATGACGGTGGATGACGCCGCTACCGCGGTCTCTCTCGCTTCCCCGACTGTGTGAACGCGAGGCGCGGCTGCTACCAAAAGATACCAACTACAGTACCCCAAGATGTAACCAGCGGCCAGAGACAGCACAATTGCACGTCGTCGTCGAACATTTCTGTTGTACTGACATTACACTCCATCCTAACACTAACATTCACGGACAATCCGTCTGGTATCAACATGAACATCAAGGCAGACAAGGAGATGTGCGTTCAGCTCGTTCAGTTTTTATCCGTCTCGACCTGACAGCAGGCATGAGACGATGGAGTTGTTCAACACACGGCCAGACTCGCTCACTGGTGGGTATTGGTGCTGCTAAAACCCCATCCTCATCTCTTCCTCCCCTCTAACATCAGCAATTGTCAAGGCCAAGACGGACATCAAGGGCCAACTCGGCGACCTGCACATCTTTAGCATTGACGAGTCCCACATGGACGTCGCGTACTACCCCCCGCCGAAGGAGGAGCGCACGACCGTGCGCATCGACTTTAACCCGCCGCTTAGCAGCATGTACGATGCCAAGCCGCGCCTGCGCGCGTGGCGCGATGCGATTTATGCGCGCTGGAACGTGGTGCGTATTCTGCAGAGGGTGGAGCGTGCTGAAGAATGCCTTTATGGAGCACCGCATATACCACATCCTCTCCAGGCACATGATGCTGATGCTAATGACAGCCCGATCGCCCGACAGTGTACTACTACACCTTCCCTCCGGCATGGCCGTACACTGTCCCTGTAGCGATCCTCGTCGCCGCCCTCCTCTTCACCCTCTACGCGCCGGGGCGCTTGGCCGACTGGTCCCGCGAGCTCGTCGCGAAGTACTGCGGCGTCGGCTTCCTCAAGTATGCGAGCTGGTTTGCCGCTGCCATGGTGAGTAATAGGATATTATGGGAGGGGATGGTGCGCGGTTTAGGGCTAGTCCGATCGATCGTCCTTAGCCGTCGTAGTTGCCGTGAGAGTGTATTGTCCACCTACCCTTTCATCCGCTCACATCCAGCACTTTGTCATTGAGCCGATTTTCCTGCTCTTCCTCACCCAGAGGCACAAGACGCCCTTCGTCCCGCGCGTAAAGTGGATTCTCACCAACATGGCCCTCGGATACCCCGCGCTCGACCACTTCCGGGAATGCGGTGAGTCTGAGGGGAAACGGGGGTGGCTACGTGGAAGGGCATAAGCCAGGACCCCATGTTCTCCACCTTGACTCAGCCTCACGCTGACTCCAGTCATGTACGAGCGTCTCCGCGTCATCTACCGCAAAACGGACGTCGGCGAGATTCCGGCCAAGGCCCCCGACGCAGATCTCAAGGCCAAGAAGAGCGAGTAGTGGGGCAGGCACGATGTATTTCTTGTCTTGGACTGGAGACCGGAGTTCGAAGTGCCGCGTCCCCTGAAATCTGTATGGCTGTTCTGACTTGACTCACCACTCAATGCGCTGACAAGTGTCCATTGGCGATCGGAAGGCCGGCGACGACTCGAATGAAACATCTTATCCAAATGGTTCCGACCCGACAGAGGTTTCCAACGTAAAACCTCTCGAAATCTTGGGCCTAGAAAACAGGTAGCTGAGGTCTCACCAGCTGCCCGTTCGATCGGTCAAAGGTTTGGGTGAACAGCCTGGCAGGATGGCGAATCTGGATCTTACTTTTTGCCCCCCCCCCCCCCCCCTACTCTCATCATTTTTCTGAATTTTTGCTGCTTCTGCTTTCTGTTCTAGCTTTATTTCTCGCTCGTAGTAATCCTGCAGTATTCTCAGCGCCGAATTTGGCTGGAGCTGGGGCAGAGTGACCCAAGATCATGTTTTCCTCTGACTTGTCGAGCGGGCAAAGGGCGGCCGTGGTCCGTAGATTGGAACGTCGCAGTGCGCGTGATACTCTAGTGTTTCGACCATGGTTGCGACGAGTCTCCCCTCTCCCCCATGCACCTTTTTTTCCTCTCTTCTTTTGCCAATCATGTGGAACCTATTCTGAGGACAGAAGAGGAGCTAGAGGAGTCCCAGACGCGGGCAGACGACTATCTGCCTTTGACAATTGCGGTGTCGCGAAAGATACGGTTTGATCTCATTAAAATGCGGGGCCCCCAGATCACAATCTCGGATCCGACTTCTCCAACTCGATGGGTCAAAGATCAAGATCTCTGCAGCTCGCACTTGGCGTCGCACTTCATCCCATATGTATCTATATAGGAAGCCTGCATCTCTACGCTGTACCCCCACTGACCCACCGAGCACTGACGATGCAACTCGACGCCTCATCCCTAATGCTGGGGGAGTATCGCGGCGGGCTAGCGCTCCTCGGCCCAGCCATCACCGCCGCCGTGGAGCACTTCGCTCCAGGAAGCGACCTATCCCACCCCGCACACATTACGCTCCTGAGCGCCGCGGAGCGGCGCGCCCTCGAGAAATCCGGGAAAGAAATCAACCCAAAATCAATCACTATCCCCACCGAACACGTCTACGTCCTCGGCTGCGCGGCGCGCAAGCGCGTGAGCTGGCTCGTCGTGCTGTGGAACCACGCCGACGTCTTCCGAGCGGCTCACGGCCTCGGAAAGAAAGACTACCACATTACGCTGAGCGATACGGACGACCATGCGTGCGATAAGAGCATCGACGCGCTCCCGCTCGCGTCCAGCGACATTGTCAGCCGCGTCGCGGAGATGGGCGAGGCCGCGCTCGACCACGCGTTCGTCGCATCGCGCAACGACGAGACCGTGAGATGACCCATACCCACCGGGCTGACCTCAGAAATACCTCCTCGCTCTTCGTCTTATTAACGACTATCAAGAGTCGTACCGCGGGTATGCGCGCCTCGCGTCCATTTCCGAGCCGAAGATTGCGTGCCTCGCATACGCGCGCGCCGCGGCGCTCAACCCCGCCCTCCTCCCCGTTGCCGCAGCGCAGATCGGTAAGCTCCGCGACGCCGCGTCGTACGGCCCCGTCGTGACCGCCGATGAGCGGAAGCGCATCCCCTGTGCCGGACTCGAGTTTCCGTGGCCGGAGGAGCTGCACGCCCTCGTCGGCGGGCTGTGGACGCACGCTACCGCCTCGCGTGAGCGGCAGATCTTTGGTGGCGTCGAGCTCCCCCGCTTCTTCTCGTGGCTGTATCCCGGCCGCATCGCCGCAATGTCCACTCCGCGCAACGCGGGCGACATCGACACCCTCGCCGCCATGGGGATCACGCACGTGCTGAGTCTCACGGCTGAATCGCCCCTCGACCCCGCGTGGTTTGCCTTCCGCGCCGAACACGTATTTGTCCCGGTTCCAAACTACGCTGCTCCGACGCTCGCGGAGATGGACGCGATCTTCGCGCGTGTCTCCGCCGGCGGATCGTGGCTCGTGCATTGTGGCGGAGGCGTCGGGCGCGCGGGTACCGTTCTAGCGTGCCTCGTGGCGATGCTCGGCTACGAAGGCGAGGAGCAGGCGGAGCCTCGGCTCGATGCGAGGACAGCGATCGCGCTCGTCCGCGCCGCCCGGCCCCGTAGCCTTGAGACGGAGGCACAGGAGCGCTTTGTCGCTGCCTGGGTATCCCACAGGTGGAAGCGGCACACCGAGGTGGCGGAGCCGTACGCGCCGCTGCGCGTCGAGGGCACGGTCCGTACCCCCGACGACGTCCAGGCCGTCATGCTCGTCGGGCCACCAGGAAGCGGCAAGTCGTGGCTTGCAGGCGCGATATCCAAGCGCCGGCCCACACAGGTAATAAGCCAGGATGAGAGTGGCTCCCGCGCGGCGTGCGAGACGCACGCGTCCCGCGTCCCCCGCAACACACTCGCCGTGCTGGATAGATGTAATCCGACAGCTGCGGACCGGAAGCGCTGGCTTGCGCTCCTCGACCGCCCGTGCGTCGCCGTGTACTTTGACTACAGCGCGGAGCTGTGTTCGCAGCGCATCAATAGCCGCCTCGACCACCCGACCCTGCGGGCCGGCCGCGGGGCCCGCGCGCTGGAGCAGATGCACCGCGAGATGGAGCCGCCGACACTAGGCGAGGGCTTCTCTGCAGTGCTCACCATTCCGTCCTTCCCTGCTGCGCGCGAGGCCGTACGCCGCTTGGCGGCCGACCCCCCACTGCTCAAGTTTCCGCGCACGCCGCACCTTTTCGACTTGGGCGCCGCGTCGGCCGACGACGTTGTCGCCTCGCGGGAGGCGCTGAGCGGCCACCTGACCGTCGAGGAGAAGATTGACGGCGCAAACCTCGGCATCAGCGTAGGATGGGACGGGGAGCTGCGCGCCCAGAACAGGAGCCACTGGGTGAGTTCGGCGGACCACGCGCAGTTCCGTCCGCTCGGCACATGGCTCGCGACACACGACGCGCAGCTCCGCCGCCTCCTCGCCAGGGACTCCCAGTGCCCCGAGCGGTATATCCTGTATGGCGAGTGGGTCGTTGCGCGGCACTCGATCCACTACTCTTCTCTGCCGTCGAGGTTCGTCGCGTTTGATCTGTATGACCGGGTGAGGAATGTGTTTCTTTCGCATGCGGCGCTTGCGCGCGCCCTCCACGACACGGGTATCTGCCAGGTCCCGCTCATAGCTCGGCCCACGACGCTGTCGCGCGCGGACATCCTGCGATTTCTCGAGCGAAAGAGTATGTGGAGCGACTCGTGCATCGAGGGCGTGTACATTCGCGTCGAGGACGAAGAGCGTGCCACCACGCTTAAGCGGTACAAGGTCGTCAGGGGCGACTTTATCGCTGGCAACGAGCACTGGGCGAGGGGCCCGCTCGTCCTCAATGGCATCACAAGAGACCCAGATACGTGAAGCGGAACGAGAGCCGGAATCGATGTGGCACCGCACATGATAAGTGCTTGCTGGGCCTGACGAAGGCACCGCTGTTCCTTGTTGCGTTCCTCGGCGGCGGCGTCGTCGACGACGACGACGCCCCCTCACCGGAACTCGTACTGGAATCCCCCGACTCCAGAGCTACACAACAACGTCAAGAGCGCCGACTGCGATAAAGTGACCTCGGAGAACAGCTACGACAAGGCGACGCCTGCGCTATGTAGCTTCCCAGCCACACTTCTCAGTCTCCGAGATGTTCTACTTTGTTCTTGTTGTCTAGCCCGTTTTTCTTAATTATCACTCTTGATTAATGGACAACTCTAACACCCTCGCATGCTAAACTCAATCTCGCCTCATCATGGTCACCAGGGCGCGGACCTGTAATTCAACTGCTAAACACATCGCCCAGTCCGGAGGAATGTCTCGCCGGGTTACCAACCGACGACGTGGATCTCGGCGACGCATTTCCTATCGAGCCACTGACGGTGACTCGAAGACAGTAGGATCCTCTCGGATGTACCGATGGCGCTGAATAGAGCTGGTACAATCTGCAGCTCGGCGCATGCGACCCGCGACAGTACTAGAAATGTCGATCACAAGTTGCACCATTCAAGTCTTCCAGTCCGATCCGACGCTGCCGCTCCCACTCCGGTAGCTCCAGACTCGAGGGGACTCGAGGCTCTGACGCCAAGGCCTGGAGTTCCGAGGATCAATTCCCAGCGCTGCGGGGAGGAAGTGACAACCCCTACCAGATACTGGAAATGACAAAACGGCTGAGTGAGGGGGACCGGGAGCGACCCAACACTGCGGGAGGTGGCGCCAGTGTCACGCCAGCCCCGATCTGTGTCTGCTCCGAGTAATCTGAGCCTGAAGCTTGTTTGGGAACAGCTGCGAACCTTATTGCCACGAGACGGGGGAGACTTTGCTTGTAGATCGGTGGAGACCTTTGCCACATGAGATTGGATGTGTTGCCAGTGCGGACCCGAGAGATGATATTCTCGACATTGGGTTGCCGGAGGGACACCGGACGGTGCATTGGCGCACAACGCGTCCTGAGTCGGGGTCGGTCGATCACTGTGAATCTCCCCGCTGTCCTGTCGATAGCACCCCGTGGTGGACGGGTGCAAAGCTCCGAGATGCCTCCCCTTGGTGACAAATTAACAGTTACGGTGCAGACAAGGTTTAGTGCGTCTGTTAGGGTTTGGGTTGGGTGCGTTCCAGAGCGCTGGGTGATGGCATGGATAATGGCTCCTTGTGGGTGAGGTGAGAGAGGATGCTGTGTGAGTCGTGTGCCAGGATTGTGAGTCTGTGCAAGGACTCGATCGTTATGCCGGCAACGGGCCAACTGATGTGCCCGTCTTGTGCCAGTCGGGGCAACAGTGGGCCCAGATTTGGTGGTTGCCGTGGACGTTGCGGCATGCCACAGTGCGATCCAATGCGGTGAGATGCAGTGAGTGACAGAACAACACGACTGTCAGTGGAGACGCACTTGCGCAGAGATACGCGCTGGCAGTAGTGAACCGGTGTTGTTACCGCTTATTATCACCATCCGTACGCCACATCTTGAAACGGACCCATCAGGCGTCAGACGTTTGCGGAGACGGCAATGGCCTCATTCTCGTATGTAGGTGTCGTGAACCCCTCACGGCACGAAACCTTTTACGACGGAAGCGACGGAACGTACAGGGGATGGCAGGGATCGAGGTCTGGATCGGTGTCAGCTGCAGCCAGATGGCCGAGGTGGAGCTCGCCAGCTGGCCAGAGTTAATTGCGAAACTCGTGTGGGACGTAACCCGACTGCAATCAGCTCAGGCGCTCAGGTTTTTCGTTCAGGAATATCACAATAATTATGAGCAGGGCTCATGTGGTGGACAGGAGTGCCCGACAGTCGGCAGATCGGTAGGAACTGACCGCCCAAAAGGGTGTCCAGCAGTTTATCCCACATCCTAGATGCAGCTGACGGCATGGAAATGAGCTGGGGGACATCTGTGTCGTGCCCAATGTGGATGGCATCGACCTTCCGACATCTCAGGACTGCAGAACCGCAAACCCTCG
Organism: Apiotrichum sp. Y4204; assembly: GCA_025531455.1. Lineage (NCBI taxonomy): Eukaryota > Fungi > Basidiomycota > Tremellomycetes > Trichosporonales > Trichosporonaceae > Apiotrichum > Apiotrichum sp. Y4204. Next base: position 177,910 of record JAMYHL010000065.1, on the reverse strand, counting down.
GCGAGGCAGAGGGGGCGATCGCGTCAACTCGTAACAGGCACGGTCGCAAACGGCCCACACTGGCCAGTAACAGGTCCGGCATGTACGAGAGCACTGTAACTCTTATCTCTCGAGCAGGTGTGCATGGATGCCTGCCATCTGGAGGTATTTTTATGAGGAGCATGAGTAGACGACCTGGAGACGGAGACGGACATGTCTGTCGAGCTTGTTCTATATAGCAGCGACGCAAATCGGGGGATCTCTCCTCCGACCATTCCACTCCACCATCACTCATGCAGCAGCCACAACAGAACACTCCGCGCCGGCCGAGACCCAGCGGTGCCGCCGGCAGCGCCCCGCGCAAGCCCGACATCCCCGCCAACGCCGCCGCGAGCAGTAGCAGTAGCAGTAACAGCAGCAGCGGACGCCCAAGAATGTGCATCAGCACGAGTCCGCCCCCGGCCCCGCCGCGCCGCCCGAGTTCGCCACTTCCCCGTCCCCCGCGTCCATCCTGGCGCACGCCGCACGAGGCGCCACAGGTGCCCCCGCTTCCGCCCGCGTCGCCATTGACGATTCCGACGGTCGGATCCGACGCCGACAGCGAGGAGAGCGCCTACGTCACGGCGCGCAGCACTCGAAGCACGCGGAGTACAGCCAGCCTCAGCGTGGCGAGCATGGCAAGCATGGGAAGCGACGAGTGTATGCCGAGTGTGGGGCACACGCGCAGTCTGAGTCTCGGCCCGGCGCGGGGACGCGCCGCAAAGTCCCGCCTGCGCGCGGCCGGCGAGTTCAACCTCGCTGACCTCCGCCGGGCATGTCCGTCCCCCTCGGGACTGCGATACTCCCACCCTCCCCCGCCGCCGCTCTCCGCGTCCAGCTCGCCGTCCTCCGCGTCCTCCAACACCGCCACGCCAGCAGACCCCGCGGCGCACCCCGCCGTCCTTCCCTCCCCGCCACGCCCGCCGAGCCCGCCCGGAGGTCTTCCCTGGTTTGCGCAGGGATACCAGCAGAAAATGTCCAGCACGCGCCCGCTGCCGCCGCGGGAGGCGGACGGGAGTAAAAGTGAAGTGATCGGACTGCCGTGGTTCGCGCAGGGATATCGGGGGGCGCTGGCGAACTCGACTATCCGTCCAGCGCCGGCCGGGGCGTCTCCACCGCCGTGGCTGGCCGAAGCGGCGGAAGCGGCGCAGAAGATGGCCGAGTCCGAGACCTCGATCGTGAAGCGCACGGTTCAGGGCGACGGCCCAACCGGGGATCCGACGGGCGAGGCAAAGGACGACCCGCGCGACCTGCCGTGGTTTGCGGAAGGATACCAGCAGAGCAAGCAGAAGCCGCCCGGGCGGCGGCGAACGCTCAAGAAGCCGGCCAAGACCGCGACGGGGCTGCATCTCGAACTGGAGGAAACCAGTGAGTGTCGGACGGGTAGGGTCATGATGATCATATGGATAGCTGCCTTTTGAAGTTTGCCGGAGAGAACGGGGCTCAAAAGCTCTGGGAAAGAGTCCCCCACACTACTTAAGTTCCCAGCTCACACCAGAATATGTTCCCGTCGAGGAAGGCCGGCAGTCCGGCCGCGAACGCATCTTTGACGCGAACAAGACTCTGTGCGAACGGACCGGCCACGACATCTTTGCCCGCGCGCGCCCGCGCGACATATTCTCGCCGGTTGGATGGGGGTGAGTGAGAGTGTAGAGTGGTGACAAGGCGAGGAATACTGGATGTCGAGTGGCACTGCCACAGCTGTGCAGCATTCCGCCAAGTCGCGCCGTGGTCATTCAATTCAGATATTGACTCCAGTGCGACGGGCGCCAAGTGTCGTCGGTGCGGCGAGCATTTCAAGGGCGCCCCGATGCCCCGTGCGCCGCCCGAGTTCATCCCGGAGGAGCCACCAATCGAGGTATGGACGCCTGTCTCGCCCGTGTCGATTGTCTCGAGCGCGTCGTCGACAAGGTCGCCCCGCGCCCTCTCGAGCTTTCCGGCCGGATCGGGGACGATGAGGAGCACCATGTCTGGTTCGTCGCGCGAATCACGCACGTCCAGGTCGTCCCGGGCATCACATGCGTCGCGGGCATCGCACGTGTCGCATATCTCCCACGGATCGCACGCATCACAGGCATCACAGGCATCACAGGCATCGCACGCGTCGCATACCTCACACACATCGTACACCTCGCACGATTCGGGCGAATCGGCATTGACGCACACCTCTGGGCTTGAGGTGTCGCCTGGCGGGCGGGGCCCGCCACCTGCGCCGTCGTCGTCGTCGCGTCTGGCGGGCGTGTTCAAGGTCGGACGGCGACGGGCGCCACTCGCCAGTATGTGAGAACAGAAGCAAAGAACAGGAATAGAAGTTACAACCTCGTGCGCTCTCCAACTGTTGCACTGCCACATTGTCATACTCTCGAACGTGGTGACGGGCCGAGTCGACGCCAGGAGATGGAACGCAAAGGGGAAGACGCATAGATTCTATTGTGCCTTGAGGGTACAGATAACGACGACGTATCCAGACAACGAGAACTCCGACACGACCGGATGTCTGTCGCACGAACCTCGCCTGGAGCCTGGCGGCGCCGCATGACAAGGGCCAGTACGCTGCGACCTTCAGTCCTCGAAACTGGTTGGCTGCGTGCTGTGAAGAATCTGATATTCAGGAGCTGGACAGACGTTAAACAGACATTATTGTTTGTAATACCACGATACAATTCCGCACAATTGCACACTGCGATACACGATGGGTGGCGCGGTGGCTGGGTCGGGGCCACGCACGGGGCCGCTAATAATAACTAAACGTGCTGACAGAGCTACTGGCTCTCGTTACTGAGATACCACCACCATCAAGAGACCGTCACGATCCAGTTTCAGAGCTGGAGCATTGACCGCTGTCCGACCTTATTATTCCCAGGTCGCCGGGTCGCAGATCGCCAGTTGCCAGTCGCCGAGGACGATAGCCGAACGTGCGACGAGGCGAAGGGGCGTCACCGGATCATCCTTGGTCCTTTCTCCTCTCACACGTTCCCTCGGGCCCTGCATCTCACACATTCCTTCGTGCCCGCTCGTCCCTCTGGTCCGTGGCATCATATTCCTCAGAACAATGTCTCGTTCCTCCATGTCCACTCTTCGCCTTTATCCCCGCGCTGTATCTTTCCCGCGGATACCCCGCACACCACCCCGCGCTGACCCCAGAGTACCCCGCATCCAATCGCTTCCGTTAGCGAAGCGCCACGGGTGCTCAAGGGCGTCCACATGTCCAATGTGCGCATGTGCAAGACACTCAATTGTGCCACGCGCCCTGACAATTATTATACCTTATCATGTGTTTGTGCTTGTGCTCGTGCGCGGTTCTGATTCTTGCCTCTCTCCCCGTCTGATTCTGATTCTGATTCTCATCCTGATCACTGATTCTAGTTTGTGATTCTGATTCTGATTCTGAAGCTTGGGTCGTGCACCGGTACGTACGTCCAGCTGACGGTGGCGCTGTTGTCTGAATCTCTGTTCCTCGGTGTCTAGATCTCCACGGCGGCGCCGGGCCGGCTCCACCGTGAGAGAGGAGAGACGCCCGCCCTTCCACTGACCGGGCACCTGGCGGGTGGCACCCCGGCCACCCGCGCGCCAGCTGACACCTCGCCGTCTGGAGACTCTTATGTGCATGATGACCAGGGCACAAGCAGCAAGGCAGCAGCAGCCTTATTCCAGCTTACCGAGCTTCGCACCAGCGGTTCCCTGCTGTGACTTCGGATTCGTAGAGTGATCAGCACGCGTGGCAGGACTGAATGGTGGCATTTGGCGGCGAGGAGTGTAAAACAATCATGAGTGTCCTAATACAAACCACATACCCCAGGCATCTGCGCACCTGCCGTCCTATCTGCATCCGAGTATCAACGTGGGTTCGCCGTTGCGAGACAATTCGGCCCTTTGCTGTTGAGCCCTATGAATTGTGGAGTGGACGCTTTGAACGCCGTCAGATACCGGGTACGGCATGGCATGCCTCGCCTGGCGCCACGAGCCTCGCTCAAGACCACATGTCCTTTGCAGTTGCCGTGTTACGAATGGCGGAGGGAGAGATACATACAGGTGATGTGCTCTGGTGTGCGATTGTATATCGTTGGCACTCGGCCAAGCGCCACACAACGATCAGCGGACTCGAGCGGAGGCGCGAAATCCGCTCGCCCACAGGTGCCGGAGCAATGCTACCCCGTCGCAACTCCGATGGCTCTTAAGGTCATCTCCGATCTCCGTAAGCCTCGCCTGCGACTGGCGACAGCCGGCGCGTCTGAGATATCAGAGATTCAGATCTGCGACACCCCCACATCCCCACACGGCGCGTCGCCAGTGCGCGTCCCAGTCCCGCGCCGCCGTACCGCTTCTGGTATTCTAGGCTTCTGGGCTTCTGGATCTGGGGAGCCGGGACCGGGGCCGTACGGGGCCAAAGGGAGCCGCGATCGGCGCTGAGAACTACCGCGGCAAAGGTCGCGTGTTCATAAAATACTACTGGGATCCTGGGAGCTGGAAGCTCAGAAGTGATACTACTGCCTGTGCTGCCTTCTATCGTACCATTTTGTCGTTTTCTGTGGGGATGTTGCGCAATGATGGGTTAGTTTCTTTTGGTGTGGGAACCAGGCCAGGGATGCCGGCGGAACGTCCCTGACGGCGCGTGTCGATATCGGCATTCACTCCTGTATGCTTGATCCTTGCAATCGCGGTGCAGTGCGGCTTTGCGCTTCGGGCTTCGCGCTTTGCCCTTCACTTTTTCCTGCGCGTCGTGCGTGCACATGTGCAGCTGCCTCGAAAGCTTCTGCTTCTGAACCGCGTATACGCGTACCACCGTCCACGCTGTCACCGGGGCATAAACTGGATCTGGACCTGGCGACCAATGTGGGCTTTGTGCTTCTATCTTGTATCTCTGGTGCACCGTGCGCGCGCGAGGAATACAAATCCTCCGCGGGGAGGGGGGGTGTAAACATTAAAACTTCAACGGCGTAATACAAATTCCTTGGCTGTGGGCTGAGAACCGTGCGCCACGGCGCCACCCCCACCGCCCACCAAGACACGAGGCGACGCGGCGCGCGAGGCGAAGATCGCCGGCGCGTGGCGCACGGCTGGCGGGTGAGGGGGTGCACGCCAGAGGAGAGTAGTTTACGGCACGAGTTGGCGCTCAGTGCGCTGGAACGCCGCAGAATGGAGGCAGGGCGGGGCTCATTGATCATTGCGGTGAAGAATCTACGACGTGTATTGCGTGCCGTACGGTGTGTTTCAGTGTTTCAGGCTGGGCAATGTGGGGGGACCTGTGGGCGTGGGAAAAAAAGGGAAACGATCGGGGAGGAACTCTGCGTATATTCTACGCGGCAGTGACTTACAGAAGCACGCAAGTACTCCCCGGGAGTGCGCACGCGCTCACGCTTTAGGGAGACATGGCATGAGCCCTTGGAGGAGAGGTTGCGTTGGTGCTGATGTTCGTCTACCTTTCCTGGTCTATTCACCGCGGTAGTCACTGCTACTAAAAAGAATGCATTTAAGAACCACACTAGCCCCGCATGCCCCGCCGCCTCCAATGATCTCCAGAGGACGGGCTCACGATATGGAGGCACGCTCCGACTGGTCCACAGCAGTTGCCGCCTCGTCAGTCCCCGGAATAAGTACAAGTACACGCACCAGTAGGATGGGCACATGATATCAGGAGCGGGGGTCTGGCCAGGCGGCAAAACAATGGGCCAAGAGGTCGGGAGGCGGCATGGCTTTCCGTGGCGGGAATGTGGTGGCAGCGAGCCAGTAGTAGGTGGCGTCGATGATGGGGTAGGAGATGACGGCGCGGCGTCGACCGCCACCCATGACTCAGGCCTGGAGGCTGTGGTACGCCTGGGTGAATCCTCGATCGTGCCGACTATAGGCCAGGTCAGTGACCAGCTGGACCAGGTCACCACGCACGCGGCGCCTGTGGTTTGCCGGTGGCGTAGTGGCCCAGGGTCGGCCACTGCCGCTGCTGCTGCACGGCCGAGTTTGGTTTTGGCACTGTGCGTCCATGTACCTGAGCCCATTGCCCGGCGAACATGAATCTCCAGCCGCAGCCGCAGCCGCGGCGAGAAGCGCAGAAGCGCAGAAGCTGTCCCCGCATCGATTTCCCCGCGCCCGCGGCATCTGACCACTACTACCACACGCGCGGTAGCTCCCCCTGGTGCCTCCTCGTCCCTGCGTTCCTTATCCAGGCCGGGGATCCTGAACAAGCCGGCGGCCAGTGCGCGTTGCGGCATCCGGGGCCAATAGGCGCTGGCCGTTGTACGAGGAAAAAAATGCAGAATGCAGGATGTATCGCAGGGCTGGAGGAGCGTGCTACAGGGGGGGATCGACATGGCGTCCTTTTTGTACTGGCCTATAACTGGTGACTGCGGTTGCTGCAATACAAATCGGGGTAGTTGCTGTCTTACCACGAGTTTGTATTGTTGTGCATCGAGCGGAGACGTATGCGATAGTCACTCATCTTATTGTCATTGTGTTGTCAGACACACAGACCGCCGATCTTTATAATCGTGGAGCGCAAAGAGGAGTGGTTTCGGGCGCCGATTGTGATCCGCGCGCGGTGATCATCGGTGCGCACGGCCCCAAGTAATGATCTTCCCCTCCTGTGCTTCCCATGCCTCGGTGCTTCGATGCTTCTGAGCGCCGGATCAACGAAACAGAATCCAAGAACAGCAAGCAGCAAGTAGCAAGTGGCATTCCCAGGATACCCAGGTATAGCGAGATGAAACCGTAAAATCCATGCGCAGTTAGTACACGACGTGACGCGACAAGATCAGTCTCGGTATCTATCGCGCAGCCTACTGGCCACAAGGCTTTCTCGGTCTCGCCAAAAACCTCGTTCCCAACATCTGGGACGCGGCGGATCAGCATGATCACTCGCCCGTTGGGGGAGGCCGATGCCGAAAGACAAAGTGTAAATTTTGGATTTTCGTTTGCGGCTCGCTCCTTCGTTTTTTTGCCCCATTATTTGTGGGTGGGTGCTGGTGGTGCTGGGTGGGTGGCGGCCAAGGCCGGTCAATGTCTGGAAGGACGTGTGCCAGCCTGACGCCACTGGTATCAGCGGCACTGGGCCCAGATTTGCCTGGATGAGACCTTGCAGAGGCAGAAAGGAGGAGGAGCGGAGACACTCACATCTGGCTGTAAGGCTCTCATCCCTGAGCTGTTGCAGCCGCAGCCCAGCCCTTGCGCCTTCTTGAGCCTTGGATAGCAAAGGCTTGCCGTTCAGCAGAACGGCAAGAGTGCGGCAGTGGCTGCGCGGCCGAAGTCTTTGGGGAGTGGAATGACGCCGGCAGGGGCCCGGATTACCCTGGGCTGAACTGGCTGACGCATCACTCGTGCTGGGTGAAGAAAGAAAACCTGCAGCTCTGCCCAATTGACACTCGCGCACGCCGCCTCTCTCCTCTCTAGCCTCTAGGCCTTTGGGGCCTGCTCTCTCTGTATGCCGAACACAGGGGCACAAGCGGGGGTGGGAATGCCGCTATGTGTGATGCATGTCGTAATGCACACACTGCACCCAACAGATGCAACAGATTTGCTGGGCACCACCAGCACCACCAGCACCAGCACACCAGCGCGCGCAGTCCGGGCCTGCCGTTCCTGTAGAACATGAAATGATTGTGATGAACAGTGCCGCACTTACTGCTCATCTGCCTTGTACTGTACTTCGTCTTTTTCTGTTCACCGTCGCCGCTAGCTCTCCCCCTCCTCCCCCCCACCCAGTATCCCACTCCCGATTAACCCCCCATTGTTCTCGTGCCCTCCCGTGCCCGTCTTGTACCACCCCCCGTCTTGCTCGTATCCTCTGTCCGCCGTCCGCTGTATATTCCTGCCCCCCCCTGCTCCCCCACTTCCCCATCCGCTGTCGCCACGATTCCAGATCCGACACCGATCAGCGATTCAGAGACAACTCAATCGCCAGGTCCCAAGCCGTAGTCGCCATACCACCCCAGGACCTCACCGATCCTCGTTGTTGTCTCGCAAACTTTTCTCGATTTCCCAGCTCTTCTCACGGTTCTTCGCTGCGAGAACACGAGCTACACACTAGACCCCACACTGGTCGGTAGACAGCACACTAGCGAACGCCTCGAGGCAGTGGGAATAAGCCCCGCTCGTCCACACTTGATTCTCCGCACGACACATTCTTCATCGCGATCACCATCACCGACATCCCGAGCCCTGCTGTTCACTCTTCTCTCCCCATCACGCCCGTCCAACAGGCACTCTACAGGCTTGGCCCCAGTCATCCAGCCCCCCAACGCGTTTCTACATTCCTGCCCATAAGGACCATCACGCTTCGAGAGCGCGCCGGTATCCCATCAGTTGGCCCCTTGAATGGCCTCGTGACCAAGCCAGCCGTCTTCTCCTCTACCTCGCGGCCGCCTCCCAGCGCCTCTCCGGGTTTCATTTGCACATCCCCTCTCACACATCCTTCTGCATTCTTGGATCTTGGGAAAACAAGCGGTACGTACTGTTTGCGGAAGGACGGCAGGCGTCCGGCCTCCATCACGCCCAGCAAAGAAGCCAGAGGGCGTGCACTCCCCGCACTCACCTGACTCTTGGGCGCGCCTTGCGTTGTCTACCACCCCCACTCGCCCTCCCTTTCATCCTCATTTAACTGCATACCTCGTCCTGTCTGTTGGGCCTCGTCCTCGACGAAGCTCGTAGTCACGGCATCCTTTCATTCCACAACTGTGCTCCCAAACACTTGGTATATAGCATACCGTGCTGTGCACTTTGTGGTCCGACTCCCCATTCTTCTATTCCCACGGCGTTCTCGTCGCTGGTCTATCCTCGTTCACACCTCTACACCTCACCCCGTCACAACCCACGAGGTCCCCTTGCTAACATGCCGTATGCAGCCCCCGACCCGTCGCCGTCTCTTGTGCCACCACCGTTCTTCACGGCCTACCCCACCCCGCCTCCCTCTCCCCTCTCCGGCCTGTGTACGCTCGAGGCCGTTTTCTGGTCCGAGTCCGTCGCCACGACGCAAGCCTCCGCACCTCGCTCGGCGGATCCGCTCCTCGCCGCTGTCGAGTCGCTTCCGCCGCGAGTGAACCGCTCAAAGTTTCACTCGCAGCTCCCACCACAACGTCCCAGTGCGCTACGCCTTTGTCGTCCACGGGGCATCCTTGCGGTTCTAGGTGGTGTGCGCGTCCTTAGCATCAACACGACCAGTGTCCTCGACAGAATGCCCTACGCAGCAGTCAAGATTGGTGCGTCGGCTGATACCGATGTAGTCGACGCCCTCCTCGCGTCAGAGAAGCGCGAACAGCGTGCTGCGGCCCTCATCGCCAAGCAGACATCAGACGACTCTCCATCAGCCCAGCACGCCGCCGCCATCGCCGCCGAGGCCGTCCGTATCGGTACCGGTGTTCTCTCCCTGCGCAGGGCTCAGTCCGAGTCTACAGTGCACCAGCTTTCCTCGTCCAAAACAATGGTTCCCACCGTCGCGTTGCCCACTGTTTCTGAATCAGCAAACTCTTCATCCCCCATCCTGATCCAGCCCCCGACCCCAGTTGAACAGCCGGTGCCGGCACCTGGCCCTTCCACCCCACCAGCTCGCTCACCACCTACGTCGCCTTCTGCCGACCCTTCCACCCCGACCAGCAGCACCAGCCGCACTCCCCGTCCGCCTCCGCGCCTCACGTCGCGCTCCCCGCGCAGTGGCAGTGTCACCCCTAATGTCCTTCCCGAGGTTCGCTCTCCCCGCCGCACCACCGAGACCCTCCAGACCCGTCGGTCACGTCGCCCGCGTCTATTCGGTTTCACCGGTCTCGTTGATGATGCCTCTTCCACCACCAGCTCGGCCGCCAGCTCTCCGAAGGGCCCGCTCTCGCCGACAGAGTCGACTACGCAGATGCTTCCCCGTCGCTCTCCCTCCCGTACGCGGAGTGAGACCTCGCTTGCAAACCTCCCTCTCCTCTCTGCCACTGTTGTTGCCCCTCGCTCGGCGAGCCATCCGCAGCCAATGGTCATCCCATCTGCCACTGTTCCAACTGCCACATCCCCAGTGATCCACATCTCCCCCACACAGACGGCCGCTCCGTTCCGCGAGACCGGCCTCAAGCTCGACCTCGGTAACATTGTGCCTCAGCCCAACCCGGACCTCCCCCTCAACGCTGGCATCGTCCACTCCCCGTTCCACAGCGTCATTAAGAAGAAGAGCGGCGAGATCGTAAAGTCGGCGCTCAAGTACAGCGGACCACTTCTCGAGAACGGCACTCCTCGCGAGGAAAAGCCGAACCGTTTTGCCGGCTCGCGCTCCTGCCCCACGACGCCGAGCTGTCCCAAGTATGTTCACTTCGACGCCCAGCTCGAGCGCATCAAACTCTTCCTTCAGGACCAGAAACCCCAGGTCGTCTCGCTCCAAGGCTCGCCGACTGACATGAGCGAGGATGAGGACGAGCCGGAGAAGAAACTTACTGTTCGCCTCCCTAACTTCCCTACGTCGCTAGACTACGACTCCAACCTTTTCATCGAGTCGCTGTACCTCAACGAGGATCGCGATGCGCTTCGCGGAATGGTCCGCGTGAAGAACTTTTCGTTCGAGAAATGGGTTGCCGTGCGCTTCACCTTTGATTGGTGGCAGACCACTTCGGAGGTCACGGCCACATACAAGGAGAGCATTCGTGGTGGCGCCTACGACCGCTTCCAGTTTACTATCAAACTTCACGATCTCCTTGACCGTATCGAGGAGAAGTCGCTCTTCCTCTGTGTGCGATACAACACCGACGGCCAGGAGTTCTGGGACTCGAACGGCAACTCCAACTACACGGTCTTGTTTGAGCGCAAGGCTGAGGAGACCCGCAAGTTTGTTCCCAAGCGCTCGCGCGGCTCTCCGGCCCCGGGTATGGGCCGCTCGGTCAACCGCAATGGTAGCCCCTGGAGCGTCAAGGGCGCCGACGCCGACCGTATGGCTGACCTGCGCGCCAAGCTCAACCGCCTCACTGCCGAGGACAACGAGCTCAGCAAGCCGCTTGCTTCCGTCAAGCGCTCGCCTCGTCCGAGCCATCTTCGCCTGCCTAGCAACGACGGTATGAGCTCTCTCTCCGGCCGGTACGACTTTGGCTCCGCCCTCAAGTCGTCGCCCCAGCCCGCGAAGCGAGAGTTCTCCGGATTCTACTCGCCTCGTCCTGGCTTTGGCCTCCCGGTGTCCCCCAACGGCACTGGGTCGCCTAACGGTCTGTCGCCCAACCCTGGGTCGCCCTTCCCGCCGTCCCCCCTGCCTGGTCCTCCATCGCCGCTTCCACCGGCACTCACCTTTGCGAGCAACAACAGCTCGTCGACAGCGTCTCTCGATTCTGTGGCCGCCACACCTGCTGACTCGCCTTCGCTGCTCCTCAGCCGCGAGCTCGACGATGTAACCCCATCGGACACTACCGACTCGCCCAACTCGTCGGCGTCATCTACCGTCTCCCCGTCGCCGAGCGACTCGCCCATGTCCCCTACCAGCGTCTTCCCCTGGTCGCCCCACAGCGGCAAGGACCGCAGCGCTGATGACATGAGCCTCGCCAGCTACTCGAGCTTTATCGAGCAGTTCTGCTGGGCTGGCGGTGAAGACTTCCGCCCCGGGGTTCGCCGTATCCACTCGACCTCGTCGCTGGACCACCTTAGCACCACCTCGTTTGACCTCGCGTCGCCACCAGACATGCTCACCCCGCGGGCGTACACTCCCACACCGACGCACGGTCTCAGCCGTAGCGCAAGCACGAATGGTACCGCGTCGACGATCTCTGGCACCAGCACGAGCACTGGCGCTTCGGTTACCACCCCCAACGGAACGCGCCGCGCCTCGCCTCCTACCCGTGAGGATCTCGAGCACGTTGACAACGCAATCCGCTCCCTCTCCAACTCCCTTGCCAGCACAGCCGTCTCTGGTAGCCCTCACACTACTCCGCCCCATACGCCTATGATGCGTCCTTCAGGCTCTGTCCTCGCTCTCTAGTCGCGAACGACACCCACCATTGAATCGATTAAAACTGGTGTCTGACACCATGTCCGGACACTATAGACTCTTATCCAAACGCGTCGACGCGTCGTATACCGCTCCCACCGTTATCGTTACCGCCCTCCCCTATTCCCACCCCCGTCGTACCACCACCTCGCATTGCGTTGTATCAATATCACCAACCCTACCCCCTGCTAGCATTCATTGGATTCCGGTTGTTCTCATCTCATTATGCGCTATTAGTATAGAACCGTGCTTTGCTCGATGCATTGGCATAGGCCGTGGACACTGGTGCAGAGCAATTCAGGCGGGACAGATCGGGACAGGAGGTGTGCAAAGTCGCTACTCCAGAATGGGCTTTTAGCTTGGCGGGAATCGTCAATGATGAGTGATGAGTGAATGGGTGGGCAAGCGCCATGTCCGCAAGATCCTCACTCGGGACCGGGGCATCGGGTACACCATAGAGCTGCCAAGGATACGGTGGACGGTGAGCGACTGCAGTCAGCTAACCGAAGGCAAATTGCGGCTGGAATGCAGATCGGGTCCAGTTAGCAATGCGACGCCCGTGGCCGCCGGCAGAGAGAATGGCACCAGCCCACCGTCTGGGGAGAGACACGCATAATGCAAACTGGAAGATGGACGGTGGGTGATGGACGACGAGCAGCGTGGAACGCAGTTCGCAGTGTCGCGGTGGTATGGATAGATGTAGATACGTAGATAAGTAGACGTGGGGATAAGTATAGCGCTCGTGGGATCCGGGGCACCACGGCCCATGCCACGACTGCCTTCGGGGCATCGCGATCGCGTGATGGCGGCCACCACGATCAGACCCGTGGGCGGCAGTGATCGATCAGTTTAGGTGGTGTACGATAGCGGGAAGAAAAAAAGGAACTGGGCAGTTAGGATCATTGCGCAGAGTGAAGAGCGCAACCCGACGCGCAGCGCGTCGATAGTACAGGAACGATGGCGAACGCGATAGGGCCAGCACTGTGCACTGCGCGCTGCGTGCTGCGGGTCGGGTGCTGCGCAGACTGCGTGATAATAGTGCGCTCTATAACGGAATATCAAGATCCAAATGGCCATTGACAGGGATAGTTGAGATCTCGGCGACACTCTGAAGCTCTGGAGCTCTGGAACTCTGGAACTCTGAAGCACTTTCAAACTCCGATCCTCGAACCTCGAGCCTACAACCTCCAACCTCCAACCTCGAGGTCGGACCCCGAACCTGGGCGAACCCGCGTCCCGCGCGTCCTGAGACAGAGGCCCACAAACCCCGCTGATGGCTGCTGGACGCGAGATGGACACTATGTGATCGTGTGTACGTGTGATGCATGGCGCATGATGCTTATGACGCGACACACACATGGCGTAATGCGCTCCTGCCTGATATGCTGCACACTACGTGTCGTGCTCCTGGAACTGCAACTGGACTGCGGCGTGCAAAATGTAAGGGACGCGCAAGGGGGGAGTGATGCGGTGCCCGCTCCAGAACGCGCCGCGTCGGGCCCCGCGCCGCCGTACCTCCGTACCTCCGTACCTCCGTGTGGCGCCGCGCCCGCCTGGCCAGCTGACTCGCGCGGGCGCTGGCAGACTACGCAGACTACGCAGACTTCGGGGCTGCGGGGAGTGGGTTTGCCTGAACAGCAGTTCTGGTTCCAGCTCCAGCGTGCTCCGTGTCGCGCGCATCTCGCTATGATTCGCCCATCAGCTGCATCTTGTATCATGCATGCATCACCTTCCTGCTTCCTTTGTTTATGAGTGAACAATGAATGCAATGAAGAATGGTTTAATCGAGATGCAGCGAGATGGATGAATGAATACCCAGACTGAGACAGCGCGAAGCTTGTAATCAGATCCCCTAGTGGCCCGAACTGGTCCCCCTATATCGGACACTTTTGGGCTCCTAATGCGCACTACAAGAGGGGGATTAGCGGACACGTCACACACACAGGGGAAGGAAGCAAAAAGGGGGCCGGGGGTTGGCGTCACAGATCGCAGATCTTGTCTTGGATCCAGAAAAAGTGTTGGCACCTTTCGTGTTTTCAGCGCGAGGGGGGTACACACACAGCGCGCACGCATGTATCAGTAGCGAGCGTGCTTGCTCTGTTCGCGAATGGAGAGACAGCTCATTGATCTGTTTGATTCAGCAGTTTTTTTGACAGTTGGTGATGCAGTTGTTCCTATGATCCACCCTCCACTTCTTTTGCTCTCCTCCCCCCTCCCCTTGTTCGCTCCCCTTTTGCCTCAGCCCTGAAAGTGAGACTCGCGAGCCTGGTCCCGCCCTTCTCCGCCAGTGCGCTGTGGCGTCGTCGCTCCTCTCCGCCTGCCTGCCTGCCTGCCTGCCTGCCTGCCAGTGGTAGTTATCACGCCCATTTTTGAGTGTCAGCAGAGGGTGTGTTGCATATGCAGTTTGTGTGTGCTGGCCTGGCTGCAGCTGGCTGGCTGTGTGCGCGTGTGTGTGGTGTGCATGGTGTGGTGTGCTGTCACTTTGTGTCGTCTGCCGTCGTCCACCCACCACCATCACTCACTCAACCTCGACTTGCTCGTCCTCTCCTCCGTCCTCGCTCGTCCATCTCTACCTCTGCTCACTCCAGCTCTCTCTTTCTCCTTTCTCGCTTTGGGCATTTTCTTTTCTCGTCTTCCTTCCCTTCCCCTCCCTTCCCCCCTTCCCTCCTTCCTCTGCGCCTTTCCTCTTCCTTGTCTTCCCTCCCCATTTTCCTTCCTTCCCCCTCCTACCTCCGTCGCCGTGTCCGTCGCCGGTCACCGTCTTCACCATCGCGTAGCCGGCCGTCGCTATCGACATTGACTTCGGCATCGACGTCCCCCTAGTAGTACTCTCCTCCCTACTACTCCCTCTATAATCGTCCCTAGAAGTATCCCACACGACTATTCGACGACAAAGACCCCTCCATCTCTACTCACCACCCCTTTTCCCCCTTGCCGCGCCGCCAGCACTGCACGATCCGAATCCACACGCACTCACCCACCCACCTTTTCCTCTCTCTCTCCCTTGTATTCGCACTGTCAAGACGCACGCACACTTCTTCTTTTTCCCCCTTTGTCACTGCATCTTCAGGTCGCGCTCGTTCTCTTCCTCCCTCTTGCTCTGATCTCTGATCTCGCTCTCGCTCTCCCTCTCGCGCGCTACGATCTACAACAACAGCTCCTCATATCGTCATCCTTTGCTCTTGTTCCATTCCCATCATCCGCACCAGCATCGCATAAGAACACTTTCCCATCTCACATCGCTTCCCACCTCGCACCCCGTCCAATAACCCCCCGCTGCTATGTCCGGACCCCATCTTGCGGCCGACATGCGCGGTGAGGGTCGCACCCCGCCTCCCGCGCCGAGCGCCGCCTACGCCAAGCGGTAAGTACTATTCTCTGTCTCTGCCCCACACTGCATGACAGTTTCCACGCCATATGCCATCCCCCACTCGGTTCCGCGCCACCACACCACGTTGCTCCCGCGCGCTCCTCCTCTCCATGGCATGGTCCGATGCTGATCCCAGTGCACGCGAGATCATCGAGGACGCAACAGGCATGGCGCTCCCGCCGCTCGGCGGGGACAGCCCCGCCCGCGCGTCTGGCCGCCCACGCGCTGGGTAAGTGAATGTCGATTGAATGTTTCACTCACGCTAGAACACTCCCTTCGTCGTTCCAGGAGCGTGGCGACGACGTGCCGCCGCCTCAGGAGGAGATGATGCGCACCTCGGCGCTCTCTCCCGCGTACCCGCGTCCCGGACTGCGGCACGCCGCGTCGTCGTCGAACGCACTCGACCAGGACCACTCGCGTCCCCGCTCCGGCTCGACGTCCAGCGTCAGCAGCGCATTCGCAAACTCTCCCTTCTCCAACGCGTGGCTCGCCAACCCGGGCCAACCGACGAGTGCCGGTCGGTCGCCGCTTGGTCGCCAGAACAGCGAAGAGTACCCCTTCCCCGAGCCCGGTAATGACGATCTCAACTTTTCCACACTCGACTACCTCGGTCTCGCTGACAGCTCGGGTGAGCCTGCGCCGGCGTCCGTGTCCGAGCTTCGCAACCAAGCTCGCCGCGCGATAGACGCCCACGGCCCTGCTTCGCGCCTTCGCGCAAGCACAGTGTCCAACGTCAACCGTCCTTTCCGCGCCTCTGTCACCTCGTCGTTTGAAGACCCCGATACCCTCCTCGCACAAGCCCTTGATCAAGTCTCCATTTACGACTCACTCATGCCATCCTCTGTATTCCCCACTTCGTCGCTGCTCCACCCCACCGTCTCGGGACGCGAGGCGAACCGTCCACGCGCGACCACGATTGGCTCGCTCGAAAACCCCATTCGCAGCCAAAACCGCGGCTTCCTCGCCAGCATCCCCCAGTCGCCCCTCCAGGCCTCGTATGGATCGCAGTATGTGGACCGCTTTGGCTACCCGAATCGCTCGCGCAGCGACCGCGATCTCACGCGCTCTCGCGAGGGCTCGCGTGATCTTCGCTCGTCGCGCTTGTCGATCTCGTCTGCAACCTCGCGGACTGGCACGCCAGACAATGCTGGCTCCTCCACCCCACAGGTGCCGACACGTTCCCTCTGGATCGGCAACCTCGATGTGAGCGCCACGTCTGAGGCTCTTCTCGCTGTCTTTGCGCCCTATGGTGCCATCGAGAGCCTCCGCATGCTGCCCGAGAAGACTTGCGCATTTGTCAACTTTATGGACAAGGCGGATGCTGTGCGCGCACGTGATGACGTCCTGAACCGCCTCGGCGGACAGGTTCCCGAGCTGTCAGAAACTGCCCCTGTGCGGATTGGTTTCGGCAAGATTGACTCGGCGCCGACAGGGCCATCTACTTCGTCGGTCGCCCCTGCTCCTCCTGGCCTCGTGTTTACTGGCGGCTCAATCACCATCACTCAACAGCCTCCCTCAGGAACCGAGCCCCCACCTGGTGGTGACCAGAGCTCGCTGCCTACTCGCGCTCTCTGGATTGGCAGCATCCCCAACACCACTTCGAGCGCAACACTGTTACAGATATTTTCGCCATTTGGCCCCGTCGAGTCGGCCCGCGTGCTCACCCACAAGTCATGTGGCTTTGTCAATTTCGAGCGTCTCGATAGCGCCATTAGCGCCCGCAACGCGCTCAATGGCCGCGACATTCTGGGATCAGACGTCGGCCCCATACGCATCGGCTTTGCACGCGTGCCAACAAAGTCGCCCGTGATCGGCGGCCCCGAGGCCGAGCAGGGATCGCCGTCCAAGCTCGGCGAGGGTCTTAACACGGTCCGCGGCGCGACCGCGGTGCCCACTGAGCAGCAGCTGTCGGCTGAGGGAGGTGGTGTGGAGAACTACCGCTCCCAGTTGGTTCTCGACCTCGTCAAGCAGGGTGTGCACGAGCAGGTCCTCGAGCGTGGTCTTGCTACGGACGGCGCTGTCAGCGAGCAGCAGATGATCATGCAGGTGCTCAGCGGCAGCCGCAGGGAGGAGGAATCGGACGTCCGCGCTGCGGCCGAGGTCCGCCCGAATGTCACCTATTACGCCTCGGTGCCCGTCATCGGCGACCGCCAGAGCATGCGCCGCTTTGACGTTGCGCGTCTTCGCGAAATCCGCAAGCGTTTGGATTCCGGAAATGCGACCCAGGAGGAGGTGGACTCGATAACGCGCGACCTCCTCGAGGACAGTGCGGATCTTGCCTCGGACTACATCGGCAATACCATCATCCAGAAGCTCTTTGAGCGGGCCGACCCGGCGCTGCGTCGTGCGATGCTGGAGCGTATCGCCCCGCACCTCGCCATGATTGGAATCCACAAGAACGGTACATGGGCTGCCCAAAAGATTATCGAGTGCAGCACAACCGACGAGGAGCGTGCGCTCGTGACTCTCAACCTGCGGCCCTTTGCGCCACCGCTCATGTGTGACTCACTCGGCAACTATGTCTGTGCCGGCACACTGCGCTTTGGCTCCCCTTACAGCGACTATGTCTATGACGCGATGATTGACCGCATGTGGGACATTGCCCAGAACCGTTTCGGCGCAAGGTGTATGCGCACTTGTCTCGAGTCGCCCAACACGTCACTGTACCAGAAGAAGCGCATCGCGACGAGCATCATCCTGAACTCGATCCCCCTTGCGACCAACCCGAACGGTGCCCTGCTTCTCACCTGGCTGGTCGAGCAGTCCAACCTGCCGGGCCGGTACGGTCTGCTGGCTAACCGCTTCGCCCCGCATGTCGCCCATCTCTGCACCCACAAGTTGGCGTCGCTTACGGTGCTGCGCATCATTAATCAGTCGTCCGAGCCTGCGGCCACGACCACCCTTCTCAGCACCATTTTCCACTCTCCGTCCGACCAGATCCTCACTGAGATTCTCTCGGACGCGAGCAACGGATCGCAGGTGATTGGCAAGATTCTCGCCGTGCAGTCGATCTCGAAGGAGGACAAGGCTGCTCTTCTCGAGGCTGTCCGCCGTGTGCTGCCGAATATCAAGGCAGCGTCGACCCCTCCTTATCGCCGCCTCCTCGAGGAGGTCGGTCTCCCTGTTCCCGCAGGCGGTGGTCATGGAGCCTACCCGCGTACCCAGCAGCAGCAACCGCAGCAGTGGCAGCAGTCATTCGGCATGCCCTACGGCCAGATGCCCAACCCCGGCTTCCCGCAGCCGATTGGCAATGGCATCTCGCCCTTGCTTATACCCCAGGGCGTCGCTCTCAACCACTCGCTGCGCGCCGACTCGCCCTCGGGGGCCAACCCGCGCAATGGCAACCGCGCACGTGGTCGTATGAGCCCCATCAGCCAGATGCTCAGCCCAGGCTCGGACCCATTCAACCCAGTGAGTAAAGCTACCGATGATAGTTGGAAATACGTCTGACCCCCAGTTCGCGTCTCCCAGCATCGACCTGCCGTTCTTCCAGCAGAACAGCATTCCCCTCCGCGTCGGCTCGCAGCTTGGAACATTTGACGGTCAGCCGAACCTTGGCGGTCTCGGCATCATGAACCCCGCACAGGGCTACTACCAGCAGAATGGGGTGAGTTTGCTGTTTGTCCACCCGCCGTTAGCAGTCACTAACCCACAGCAACCGGGAATGTACGCGCAGACCGGGTTCCAGTAAGGGCCCGACGGCCGAGGCGCCGGCGCCGCGGCCACTCATAGAAGAAGGGAGGCGGATGGGGGAGTAGAGGAGAGTAGACGATGGAGCAGTGGACTGCACAAAACAAGTATAACAAATACAAACATCAGCTTTTTTACACCTACAAACACCCACAAGATACAAAACACTTCATTGTCACTGTCGCCGCACACTGCCGCATTGCCGCACTGCCGTACACTGCAGCGGCCCCCACGACCCACCTGTTTCGGCTTCCATGACATCACATACGCATCGGAGTAGACGAGCAAGCAATCCCGGATCCCAACCATCATCTCGTGCCGTGCATGCTCATGGTACATGGTATGCATCAGAGTAGTGTTCGAGAGGCGGGGTGGGGGGATGTGCAGGGCAGGAACAGCGCGTCGTGATCCGGTCAAGGTCGATCCGCACGATACCTGCCGTCCCAATCAGACAAGTCAGCTCGGTAGTCCCATCGTGCAGGATCTGGAGCTGGAGCGATTGATACCTGTCGGTGGGCGCGACGCGCTGCAACACATCTGTTCAGTACATGTGGTACTTGGCGCTTCCCGTCAAGTCAATCAGCAGCTACAAAATCCCCAACCCGCACCGCGAGCCGATCTCGGACAAGGACTCTGCTCCCAATCCCACCATCTAGAAGAGCACAGTACAGTGGCTAATGGTGACGATGCGGGGCAATACTCTGTGTACACAGTAATGTTATGAATTGCCCAACGCCGCACGCCCTCCAGTTCTGGGCGCACCGGTGCACCAATCACCACTCTCAACCATGACGCAGCCCAGCAACCCTGGCCACCCGGCCACCAAGCATCAAGGCCACCCGGGCCACCCGGCCATTGCGACAGACATCGAATCGTGCAAACCCCGTTCTAGTCTGCTGGTCTCATGCATGCACCGCGGCACCACTTGGACTCGCGCTTTAAATTGCTGCTAATTGCGCTTTTCCTCCCGCGACAATTGATACAATCGTAGACTTTGAGGATTGTGAAATCGTGTAACCGCTCTCTCTCGATCCGTGATGCGTGCCTGGCTCGTGTGGCGCGTGTTGTGCGTGTGGTCCAATCGAGGATATGCTGGCTGGCCTGTATGAACCCTGCAAAACACGTCGCTGGTGGCTCGTGCCCATTCCGTCCACTGCCGTCTCTGTTACCAACGAATTGTCTGTCTCCCCTCAGCAGAGCGCTCGCTGACATCCCTATGCGTCCACTCTCCTCCTCTCTACTCTCCCGGCTCATTCACTGTTGCATCACAAAGCAATCCAGAGGAGGCACCGTCGGTGCCAGGGTAGCCGGTCGCGGCGGCTCGGGAGTCGGCAGATGACCGAGCAGCGCCGAGCGTGGTACAAGGTCTGCGGTACCGCGGTACTGGCACACCAGATGCAGTACGCAAGATAGATACGTGGAGACTAGACCAACAACGCCCGCGAAGAAGGAAAAGTGGGAAGCGAATATGTAAGGGGTGGTATACGACACACACACCGGACGGGACATGTAACGGGGGCCGAGATGCTGTAGGTAGAGAGAGAGGGCGAGAGAGAGCAAGCTACGGAAACGGGGAGAGGAAGAAACGACACGGTTGGGGTAGACAGAGGGTGCTCAAAGAACGAGGCAACGACGCGGTTTCTGGGTGATGGGCGGTTCGAGCGCTGCGACAATGGCCTGTGGTGTAAGCGGTGTTAAGGACAAAGAAAGTGGCCTGTGCGTAGCCGGTTAGGAAACTCACCTCGTCAAAGACGTTCTTGAGGCCGCGCTGCGTAAGTGCAGAGCACTCGACGTACTTGACGGCACCAAGCTCGCGGGCAAGACGCTCACCCTGCTCGGTGGTGATGGGCCGCTGCTTTTGACGGGCAAGCTTGTCCAGGTGGGCCTGGTCGTCGCGAAGATCGACCTGGGTACCGACAATTAGGCAGGGAACGCCAGGGCAGTGGTGGTGCACCTCGGGGAACCACTTTTCCTTTACGTTTTCAAACGATGCCGGAGATGTGACGCTAAAGCAAACAAGGAAGACATCTGTCTGCGGGTACGACAGCGGTCGCAGACGGTCGTAGTCCTCCTGACCGGCAGTGTCGAACAGGCCGAGTGTGTAGGGGTCCTCGCCGATCATGACGGTCACCGCATCTGTCATTAGAAGGGCGTTATGGTTGGTCGTCACTCACAGTTGTCAAAGACGGTCGGGACATACTCTGACGGGAACTTGTTGGTGGTGTAGGAGATAAGGAGACAGGTCCTGGCGGTCAGATAAGGCCGTGGGTGGATGTTGTGTACTCACTTTCCGACGGCACCGTCGCCGACGACGACGCACTTGATGGTCTGCATTGCGCTGCGGGGTCAGCAGGTGGTTGCCAGGCGGCAAGGGAGTTGAGTTTGGGGGCGGGGTGCATGGCGCAAAGGAAATTGGACCGCGCGTTGCGGTCAGAGTGGTCTAGTGGATGGATGCACTGGCCACCCGATCAGTCCTAAACGGAGTACGGGCTGCTGCACACCTGTACACGAGGCGCGGTGGTGCGTGGTGCCTGCCGAGCTCGGTCTCCAACTCCCAGTCTCGCAGCCTCGCGGTGATATCTGTATCGACATGCAGTGAGACCTTATCGCACATTGTGCACAATCTGTGCGCATGCACGAATCTGCTGCACGCGACAAGGCCTCCCGTCAGCGGCCCGCGCCGCACACACGAGGGGCAGAAGGGTGTACACGAGACTGGGTGGCGTCTGGCACCGCCCCTCGTCGCAGCGTGACACGGGCCATCACGGTTGCACCGAGTGCAAAGCAAGAAAAAAGAGGTGGCCAGCGCGCCAGTCAACCAGGAATGCGAGTGCGAATGGAGAGTGAGTGGCCAGTGGCCAATGAGCTGCACGACGAGGCAATAGGAGACAATAAAGGGGGGAAGAAAGGTGGTGATGGATGGAGGTGGGAGAGGCAATGATGGGCAGGATACCGACCTAGAAAGGAGGGGTGGAGAGGGATGGCGAGCGGAGTCGTTGGGTGGGTGGTGTTGGAGCGGGCCGAGATGGGGTGTGTGGTTGGTAGTGGACACGGATCAACTGATCACGGCGAGACGAGTGGTGGTGAGCTGGCGGCGAGTGATTGTGAATGTGTTAGCTGGAGTGGGGTGGATAGATGCTGAGATGGGCGGGGAGTGGAGTGGCCGGGTGCCGATGTCGAGCGGGGACGGGGGACGTGGAGGTTGAGAGAGTGGGTTGTGGATATTCTGTATCAATAGAATAGAAGAAAAGGGTGGCAATGGAAAAGAAAAGATGGAAAAAAAGATAGATGGCGTCGATGAAGCCGGTGGTGGTAGTGAGTGAGTGAGTGAGTGGTGAGCGGGAGTGAGGGGGAAGGCAGGCAGGAAGGAAGGTCTCGATGGGTGACGGGTGTTTGCGTGTGTGGATCTGTGGTATGGTACGCGGGGGGTTTAGGTGGCAATGGGTGTAAAGAGAGTGGAAAAAAAGGAATGCTACCTGGGGGTGCAGAGGGGGGAAAGGCAGAGAGAGTGGAGACTGAGTGGTGGAGAGGAACACACCACCATAGAGACAGCAACCGTAGCAGCCCTCAGCGTAGACCCACAATGGGAACAAGGAGGGTGGGGGTGGGGTGGGTACGGTGGGTGTTACTGCGCGCTAGAGCAGGCCATGCCGGCCAAGAAGCATACAGCACACACACATACACATTTTTTTTTTTTAAAAAAAAAAAAAAAAGCGCTCAAAAGGGGGCCATGAGAAGAGGAAGAGGGGGGGACTTGCGCGGGGAAGTGACCGTGGACCGTGAGCCGTGGACCGTGGGCACAAGGGATCCGCTGTTGTGTGGATTAGCGGAAGCAGAATGATGCACAGGGGGCCCACACACGCTACTGGCAGGCTAACGGGCTAAACGGTGCGCGCTTGAGGTGCTTGGAAAAAGGGGCCAAGCTCGGACAGAGCGTGTTGAGCGAAGCGTCAAGGCGGGGGTTGAAGCGTGAGCCAGGGGCAGAAAGCTCAGGGAGTCGATCCGGGATTCAAGGGGCAAAACGGGCCAGCCGATCCACGCCCATGCACCAGAGTCTAAAACGTCGATGATCCTCAAGACTGCAAGAGCGCGCGAAGGAGACCATCACGTGACTGGCACGATATTTTCATGTGGAGTATCGAATGGATGAGGTCCACAGCAAAGAAGAGGGCAGTACTTTAATGCCTCCTCCCCAATACTCTTCTTGCCAGCGGGGATACCACGGCGCCTCGGGATGTGGCACTGCTTAGCTGGGTGGCGCAGGGTGGAGGTGTGTCCGCCACCCATCTCGCTCCGGGAGAGATTTGCTCGCTGCTGCTGATGTCACCGCTCTTCGTCGGCCGTTCGTCGTCGCAACAAAAGTTGACGAGCACCACCTCGAGCTCAGCGTACAACCCATACATCCACACTTGCACGATGGAGCCGACCCCATCTACCTCTGCGGCCGAGGCCGCGCCTCCCGCTGCGCCCGGGGCGTCCGAGGCGAAAAAGGAGCCCGTTACGATCCTTGTCATCGGCATGGCCGGCTCGGTGAGTGCTTGCAGCTGCCTCCCTCTGTTTCCAGCCGCATGGGCTCCTCACTCACACGCAGGGCAAAACGACGCTCATGCAGCGCCTCAACTCGTACCTCCACAGCAGGGACCAGGCGCCGTACATCCTCAACCTCGACCCGGCGGTCAGCCACATGCCGTACGCTGCAAATATTGATATTCGCGACACGGTCGACTACAAGGAGGTCATGAAGCAGTACAACCTGGGACCGAATGGAGGAATCATGACCGCGCTGAATCTATTTACTACAAAGTTTGACCAGGTCCTCGGCTTTGTTGAGAAGCGCGCAGAGACCGTCGAGTGAGTGGCGGCCAATGTCATGCGCAACTTTGCTTATACCAGCTACATCCTCGTGGACACGCCGGGCCAGATTGAGATCTTCACATGGTCCGCCTCGGGCGCGATCATCACGGACGCGATCGCGTCTTCCCTGCCGACAGTCGTGGCGTACGTGATTGACACGCCGCGCACGACCTCCCCGGCAACATTCATGAGCAACATGCTGTACGCGTGCTCGATCCTGTACAAGACGCGCCTCCCGTTCATTTTGGTGTTTAACAAGATTGACGTCGAGCCCCACGACTTTGCGCTGCACTGGATGGAGGACTTTGAGGCGTTCCAGGCCGCCCTCGCCGAGAAGGGCCGCGACGAAAACGGCGAAAACTACATGAACTCGCTCATGGGCAGCATGTGTCTTGTGCTCGAGGAGTTCTACAACAACCTCCGCGCGGTCGGCGTCAGCGCCATGACGGGGCAGGGGATGAAGGAGTTTTTCGCGGCCGTGGACGCCGCGCGGAACGAGTACGAGACGTGAGTCTTGAGCGTAGCGAGCGCAGCGAGCGCTATCCGCCCCATTTCCCAGAGATTCCACTAATGACAGCGAGTACCGCCCGGCGCTGGCGGCCGCGCGCGCAGACAAGGCGGCAAAGGAGACGGCCGCCAAGGAGGCGAACCTCGCGCGCGCGATGGCGGACATGGGCGTCGCTGGTGCCGGTAAGAATCCGTTTGGGCCGTACCCGCGCAACGATCGCGCGGACGCATATGAAGACTACGAGGCGCGGGAGCGGGAGCGGGAGGGAATTGAGCGGCAGATGGAGGAGGAGGAGGAGGCCGACGATGCGCCCGAGCTTGGAGCCCAGGAGGTGGATACAACCTGGGCGAGGCCGTAGGCTGCGCGCTGCGCGCTGGGCTCCAGTTGGGGAGACAGGTTGGGATTGTTCAGTCGGTACTATAGAGTATGCAGTGTAGGATAGAGCAGCTCGAGGAGCGGAGCCTTACCATTGCATAGCGCGGCATGCGCAAACCCAGGTGTTACATTCGGGGTCTCTGATCGGTCACTGTTGAGTTTAGGAAGTGCCTCCCCCAAGAGCCACCAGGGCACGCGCCACGCCAAGCCCTCTCGGTTCCAGCAATGAGCCCAGATTTCGACCTTTTACCTTTTTGATCGTGTCTGTCCGTGACAACCACAACGTCGACAATACACAAAAGCCAGCACACAGCCGGGCACTCTCCGTATACTCCCCTACTCCCAACCACCAAAATACGACCCTCGCTCAGGATGGCCAGCGCAGTAAGCCAGGCAGTGCGCGACCGGGTAAGCCGAGCACTGTACCACCTCATACTAACATCTTAGCCCCTCGTGATCTGCGGCCCCAGCGGTACCGGCAAGTCGACGCTCCTCAAGGCGCTCTTTGCAAAGTATCCCGACGCCTTTGGGTTTAGCGTGTCGCACACGACGCGCGCGCCGCGCGCAGGCGAGCTGAACGGCCGCGAGTACAACTTTGTGGACAAGGCCGAGTTTATGCAGCGTGTTGGCCAGGGCGAGTTTCTCGAGTGGGCCGAGTTTGGCGGGAACTGGTGAGTCCGGGAGGGGTGGCGCGATGGCTAGGAGATGATGCCAGCTGTGCGACCTTTGCGCGATGCGATGCGTGGTGATCATCTCTTTCCGCCATTGTCCAATCCCCTTCAAGTCAATCTCATGCTCACACACAGCTACGGGACCACGTTTGCAGCGCTGCGCGGCATGTCCCCGCGCCGGTGCATCCTCGACATTGACCTGCAGGGCGTGGCGCAGCTGCACGTGCACGGCCCCAAGCAGACGCCTCCGCTTTTGCCCGTGTTCCTGTTCCTCTCGCCGCCCAGCGTGCCGCACCTCAAGTCGCGGCTCGCGGGGCGGGGCACGGAGACGGACGAGTCGCTCCGCAAGCGCCTGGCGGCCGCAAAGGCCGAGATTGAGCACGCGCTGACGGGCGCGCACGACCTCGTTATTGTTAATGACGACCTGGAGCGGGCGGGAAAGCTCCTCGAGATGGTCGCGCTCGGCTCGGAGGGGTGGGAGACGGTTGGCGACGAGCTGCCCCCGCTTGACGTTGCCGAGCTCTCGTGATAGAGAGATGTATGAGATGGGAGCCTGTAGATGGGGGCGCTGTGTGCGGAGGAGGAGGGAGTGATGGTGCAAAGTAGCAGCCAACTGAATTGCGGCCTCACTGACTGCCCAAATGCGGAGAACAGAGACCCAGCATTCATATCCTCGTACCCGGCCCACTGGACACTCTCATCGACCGAGGACGCCATACTCTGATCACATACATCGATAACGGACTATTACACACCCATCTCTATACGGGCAGCTTACAACAGTGGTACGACTCTGGACAGACCGGGCCGCAGTCCCACGCCCGCCTACTGCTGGACCCTGCGCCTCTCAATCCGTACCCCGCAGTTACGGCACTTGAGGTGTGTCTTCTCGCAGAAGAGGCTGAAGGGGAAGAGGGCGACGTGCAACGCGCCGTTGGCGACAGCCTGGGCGGGGGACGGGCGCGTGTCGTGGCCCCACGCGCAGGGGTCGTGCGGCTTGAGCGATGTGGGCGAGGAGGAGGCAGTGGCGTCGGGGGAGAGGAGGGTCGATCCGGGAGAGCCGGGAGAGAGCGGCAAGAGCGGCGAGTCGGGGGAGAGACTCGCGTGCGAGTGCGAGTACGCGTCGGACGGCGAGCGGGACAGGCTCACAGGCTCGGACCCAAAGTTGAGCTGGTGGTAGGCGGGGGGCGCGTCGCCGAGCGCGATGGCCATGCCGTTTGCGCCCGAGCGGCGCTTCTCGTCGAGCGCGGCGCGCGCCTCCTTCTCCACGACGACAGCCTTGGCTGTCAGGGCGGGCTTGCGGTGGAACGGGCACATTGGGTGAGGAAATGTGTTGGGTTGGCTTGGGGTTGGATCGTGATTCGGGTTATGGATGGATAAGAAGTTGTGGAGGCGAGAGGTGACGGACTTCTAGAGTTGGCAAAGACTAAAGTCAACAAAGACGGCCGCTTATTAAGTACTATCTGTTCTCTGTCCGCATCGCACAGCCTCGGCACGATGCTTCTCATCGCAGTCACCATCCCACTCTAGTAGACTCCAACATTCCACACCGCACCGCCTGTCATCTTCTCCCATCCCGGATCCGGTCGGCTGGTTCGGCTGGCTGATTTGGATCCACTTGGCTAATTTAGAGCTTCAAGTCATTGGTGCACTGGAATAGTGGCGACGATGGTGAACTGAAGGCATTCCGGCCGTGCCGAGGTTGAGGCGGGGTTCAGTGGGCTCAGTTCACCCCGGCAGTGCCGAGGTCGGGGCCGAACGCAACGGATGGCATATAGCACAGCAGCATGCGTATCGGGCGTACGTACGGATGTGGTCTTTTGGTGTACAGTATATGCCGCAATGTGCACATCGCCGACAGACTGCACGATGAGGGATATAGGCATTGATGCACTGCTTCATCTCTGCTGTCTCGGCGATCATCTCCAATGCGTGCGACATGTGGACACGCCGGGGGACATGGATTTGGAAAAGCACTGCTTCATATGCTATCTGAATGGTGCGACTTGTGCGGATACGGTACATTCCCCTCTCCTTGTTATTCCTTCTTTGTCGCTTCGTGTTGTATGCGAACAGACTGCAATAAGCACAAATAAGCGTTCCAACCTACCTATCCCTAGCCCATGCTCGGCAAACGCATGATCCCCGCCATGTCCTTTTCGCGCCGCTTCCATATCTGCATCTTCATCTCGTCCTCGTCACAGTCGCAGCACAGCTCGGGGTCGTCCTCGGCGCCGACTGGATGCTCGACCCGCCCGTCTGCGCGGCACTTGTCCTCGACAGGGCGGAACGGGTGGCGCGCGAAAAAGGTCACGAGCGCAGTGTCCTGGTCGTCTTTGGGTTCCATCGTGTAGTTTGTGTGGGGTGGTGTCTGTTCAGAGAGGAGAGCTGAGGAGTTTATGTACCCCGAGGCGCTGTCGCCACCATGGACCAATGTTCCCACCGATCCACTCTGGATCTGGGTCCCACTGTGTGGGCTGTCAGGTGATCAGTATTCAGTGTCATGAGGTGGGACCAGACAAGGTTAGCTGTAGTGTGGAATCATCGTGAGCAACAGTGTGGAATGCAATAAACCGCAAAGCAGAGCCCGGGAGAGCAAAGCAGACCCCGCGAGACAATCCCGCAGTTCGCAGCCCCGCGGCCAGCACGCAGCTCGTCGCCGATGCCCGAGCCGTTCATCGGTCTCGGGGCCATGTAAGATAAGTGACGTTGGCGAGCGCGGCGCGGACCGTCTCGGCCCTCCCCGGATCCCGGGATTTCGGGTGGTGCCTATGGATCTGCGGAGGGATCTGCAGAATGATCTATCTGATCTGGATCCACCTTTCCGAAGCGGCATCGGCCGACAATAAAACACAAACAAAAACAATGGCGATAACGATCACAACAAGAGCGGAACGTGGGTATGTACACTTGGTACGCGCCCGATAGTGAGCGCAAGGTGGCGCAAGAGGCACGAGGCAGGCGTTGGGACATTACCGTGCTCGCCCTCGGTGTCATTCTCCATTCTCCCGGGGTGTCGGTAGGCGTTTCGTTTGAATTGATCTTCATCTCAATCCCAAAACACACTTTGTATCCCTCCCGACGTCCAACCACAACAGGATGTCATGATCCACAGCGCGCACAGCGGCCGAATCGCACGTCGCGAGGTCGAGTCACGCTGTCAACCCCCAGACCCATGGACCCACAGACCCACAGCCCCCACTCTGCTCCGCACGCACGAATGGGAATGAGCCAACCGCCTTGCGCGCCTTGGTCGACGTGTGACACGCGCCACGCGCCACCACCCCGCATATCCGCATGCGATCCGACTAGCGGCCAGCGGCCAGTGATTCCCTAACGCGCCCCCCTCGCGCCCCTCGCGGCCCTCGCTCTGGCCCTGATACGACCGCGAGAGCGTCGACCACCACGCATGTCCGATGTGTATCTCTCTCTGTCTGCGTCCGGGCGCCGCACACGCTTTTTAGCCAAGCATGCCCATATGCCCAAGTTGCAGAGCAGCCATTGCGCCATTGCCAGCTGGCAAGCTTGGAGCTTGGGGCATTGAGGGATGTGCGAGGCGCGTGCCGATGGCGCATTCTGTATTCTGCATTGGGCAAAGGCCAAAGAGGCTTCTTCCAGCTTCAAGCCGGCCTGCGACCCACGTCGCTCACTGCTCCAGCGCTCCGCGCTCTCCCCTGCTGCAAACGACAACAAACGTCGAGTGTCTCCCCCGCATCCCAGTCCCTCGATCCCTCGCGCATGCCTGCTACCCCGCACACTGGACCCTCACCAGACCCTCTCGACCCTCAGAACCCTCTCGACCCTCGCTCTCGCGCTGTCGCTCTCGCTCTCCTCACTCGCTCCCCTCGCGGCGCACTCGGGCCGCCACCGCCCACCTTGTCTGCGATCCTGCAACTCTGGCGCTCTGGCTGTTGATGGCACGACGTATGCCGGCGAGAAGCGAGACGCCTAGGTCCTAGATCCTAGACGCGAGACTCGGAACGGAAACTCGCAAACCTCAACGACTACTTGACGCTCGATACCCCATGTCTCATATCTGATCTGATGCTCACCCGACGCTGCGCTCACCCTCACACTCGCGATTGACGCCTGCTACAGTACATTGCCAAATCGATATATCGCTCAACCCCGCTCTAGCAGTAGCTTTTCCTCCCACTGTTTACACTCCCTCACCACTCCGCTAGGCCGCCCACTACGCCAGGCCGGCAGCACCCATGATGAAGGCCATCCGCCGTTTCCTCTCGCCGTCGGACACGCCCGAGCCGCGCGCCAGCCTTGGCCCACGGCGCTCCGTGTCTATGCGCTTCCTCTCGGCGCCCAAACCGCGCCCCGCGTCGCAGTACTCGTCGACGTCCATCGCCTCGTCCCACTCGCAGGTCTCCTCGCGGATATCCTCTGTGAGCAGGAGTACCGCACGCGGAGGGGCATACCGTCGCCGGGGAGCAGGCGCAATCATCGATGCCGAGGAATATCCCCGCGTGATTGCGACGATTATGCAGAACGCCTCTCGCCCCGCACTCCTCAAGCTCCGTCTCGTATCCCGCTCGTTCCGGGACATGGCGGACGCCCAGCTCGCGCGCCACCTGGTGCTCTGCGCGCCCGTCGGCGTATCCTCCCTCCGCGTCACCTCCCCCAGCACCACTCCCAGTATGGAGCACGGCATCCCGGGCCTCTCCGTCCGCGTCCTCTGGAATCGCGACGAGCGCCGCCGCCTGACCCGCATTCTGACCGGTACGAGGGTTGTCGATCTGCGCGGCCCGTCGCGTGCCCGCGACTCGGAAATCGCAGATCTCACTCTACAATGCAGTTGCGCACACACCGTGCGCCTCCGCCCAGACGCGGAGGGCAACCCTCCAACAGCGTGCCCCCTGCCTCCGCGCGCGACGCAGCTCATCGCATTTACGACGCTTGCGGGCGACGGCTCCCCGGTGGGAAAGGCGTCCCGCCGCTCCTCGTGGCTCGTCACGGACAGCGAGCATCTCCAGCCAGCGGCGACGGCGTACGTCGGCCCCGTGCCGAATCTCATCCAGTCGCTCGTCGTGACGGTCCGGTACCCGCGGTACGCAGACGCCGCCGCCCAGGCCCTCCCCCCGCGCCCTATCCGCCCTCTTGCGCCATGGGACCACCCCCAGTCCCTCCGTGCCGTGACCGTCATCTTTGTCCCCGAGCAGCCGGCACCAAAGCCCCGCCCGCGCTCGTTCCTCTCCACCGGGCCTGCTGGCGCCGCTGGGGCCGGCGGCGCCGATTCGCCGACCCCGATATTCCAGCAGCGCTCGACGTACCGCGAGGCATCGACCACGACCGTCGGCAGCACAAGCACGAGGAACAAGCGCTTTTCGTGGCTCACAAACTCGCCTGTATCCCCCACATTCCCGCCGAGCCCCACGTCGCCGACGACACCAATCTCCCCAGTCTCGAGAAGTTACAATTTCAACGTCGTCGACCCCTCGTTCCCCGCCACGCCCGTTCCCTCGCTCCGCCCGAGCGCGCCCGCAATCGTCTTTTCGGACGCCGACGCCGAGCGCACAGGCAACATTGGCTTTCTCACCGCGTTTATCCGCAGCGTCGCCGCCCACCTCCCCCGGGTACAGTACACGCTTGTCGACGCGTCCCGCATCGATCCCGCCATCCTCGGCCTGCCCCACGGCACGCTCATGTCCCCGCGCCAGGTCGAGCGGCTGATCACAAAAGCCCTCCGCGCCGAGATGCTGTATACCGGCTGGGACGCCGAGGAGATTGCGGATCTGCTTGAGAACCTTGTATTTACGTCCAGGGGCGAGTATGCCGCGCGTGTTGGCGCGGCAGCGTTTGAGCTTCAGACTGTGGAGTAGGAGCAGGCGGAGCAGGCGGTGCTAGAAGCGATGAGCGCAGGACCTGTCGTGTGATGACGAGCCATGTTGCCATAATAGAGTGTTAGAGGACAGATACATCAAGAAGGGTAGAGATAGATACATAAACACAGACCCCAACTCCATATCACATAGTAGCTTACCCATGCATTAATCATATCCTGTGCAAGAGGGAGAGTCGGACAATCGAGACACAGCTCTTGACCTGTTGTGCCACTGAAATTCTGTCCCATTCCGCCTCCACCACGCACCTCCACTCCAAACTCACCAACTCGCGACTTTTCCATCCACCACATCAAAAAACATCCAAACAATCCAAAATGTTTCCTCTCCGCGCATCGCGGTGCCTCCGGCCCCTCCCGCTCCCGCGGCGCGCACTGCACACCCGCCCGCTCCGCGTGCTCGGCCTCGAGTCCTCCGCAGACGACAGCTGCGCGGCGGTAGTCACCTCGGACCGCCGCGTCCTGTCCTCTGTCGTGCTCAAGCAGCACGCGGAGAACGAGCGTTTCGGGGGCATACATCCCCTGCGGGCTGTCCAGATCCACATGGGGAACATGGTGGGTGGGAATCCAAATACATAACTCATTTAGCCACGCGCAATCGCCCTCGCACTAGAACAATCTGGGCTGTCGATATCGGACATCGACGCAGTGGCATACACTCGAGGACCCGGTATGCCGTCGTCGCTCTCGGTGTGCGCGTCGTCGGCGCGGGCGATCGCCGCGGCTGCAAACAAGCCCGTGCTGGGGATCCATCATATGCAGGCACACGCACTCACTCCGCTGCTGACAGAGGACGTGCCGCCGGGATATCCGTTCCTCACCCTCCTCGTGAGCGGGGGGCATACGCTGCTTGTCCTCGCCCGCGCGGAGGGCGAGTTTGAGATTCTGGTGGATACCCTCGATAATGCCGTGGGGTGAGATTACTCTATGTCTGTGTGTCTGTGTTTCTGATGGCAGATCGGCGTTTGATCGCACGGCGCGCGCGCTCCGCCTCCCGCACGATAGCGAGCTGGGGCTGGGTCCCGTGTTGGAGCGGTATGCGGCCGCCGAGCCGCTCCCGCCGTATGATAGCAGAAAGCTGCGGCTCACGCGCCCGCTCTCACTTGGCGACGGGAAGGACCGGCTCGCATTCAGCTTTGCGGGGCTTATTGCTGCCACTGAGCGGCTAGTGGCTGTGGAGATGGAAGAGTGGGAACGTGGGAGTAAAGGAGCGCAGACGGGAGAAGGTCCTGTTCCGCTCGCGATCCAGCGCGCGGTGGCGAAAACGTTCCAGGAAACCGCCGTTGCGCACATCATAGCCAAGATCCGTCAGTGTATCGCCCTCCATGGGCTGGATGTGCGCGGCCTCGTGGTCAGCGGCGGCGTCGGGAGTAACAAGTACCTCCGCAAAGAGTGGGTTGAAGGAGGGGCTCGCGGCTGACCCCAGACTCGCCAAGATGCTCGAAGAGTATCCCGGCGTCACGCTGCATTATCCCCCGGTGGAGCTATGTACTGGTGAGTGTGGGTCGGTGCCAATGGCACGGCGCGTTCCTCTCGGGACTCTGTCTTTGTCTGTTGCTTTCATCACACATGCTCTCCTGAGTATCCCCTTTCTCCTATCGGCTTTCATCTTCCTCATGTCTCTTTCACCCCCGCTGACATCAGACAACGCAGCGATGATCGCGTGGGTCGGCATCCTGCGCCTCCAGGCCGGCCTCAAGGGCGAGCCGTTCGGACTCCCGCTGCGGCCCAAATGGTCGCTTGAGGACCTGTATGATGATGTCCCGCCAGAGTGCTACACCCAAAAGGAAGAGTAGAAGGCTGCAGAGTAGAGAGCTAGAGCAACCACTGGTGCCACACCCAAACCATCATCCACCACATCCACCACACCCTCCTGTCCCATCGACGCCTCAAAGGCAGTCGAACATCGAACACCCCCTAACACCATCCAATGACATCATTTCCGCATGGCATTTTGCACTGTAATATTTATATATGCACCCCTCTTAATTTGTATTCTGGCTTTGTATTTGTTTATTTGGTTCCGTTATTTGTCCTGTTCTATGGTGGTGGAGGTGGAGGGGCAAAGAAGAGACCGAAGTGGAAAGAAAAGCAAAGAAAAAAAAAAAAAAAAAGAGTCTGTCCAAAAAAACAAAAGTGCCACCACAGCGCGCGTCTTCCCTCTTCCCTGGCTGGGCGGCGAAAAGCTTTGGCTGGACGCAGGATGGTACGCTGGGCGGCGGCCAAAGCGGGAGGGGAATGCACTACTGTGCATGCGCTGGCGGGCAGCTGCCTGGGCTGGCTGTGACTGCGTCCTGCGTGCCTCGCACTCGCTGTTGCTGCCTGGCTGTCTGGCTGCAGACCCTCTCCCCGCTCCCATTCTTGCTCTTCTCATCAACAACACTCCCTTCCTCACCATCGCCGCAGCAGCAGTCACCACTCCATTTCATCTCCGTCACTTTCCCTCCACTCCCCAAAAGGCGACAGCAGCACACACACACAATGGAGAGCCGTAACCTCGACCACCGTCGCTCAAACTTCAAGGGCCGCACCCAGTTCTCTGCTCAGGAGGTACGTTGGCCGCCAGCCCATGGCCCGATTGCTCTGGCTCTTCTGCGTGTCGGATCGGATTGGTTGCACGCCGTCCCTGGATGTCGTCGCCGTGTTTGTCTCTGCATGCTCGACACCGTCGTGCATGGTGCATGCACAATGCATAGTGCACAATGCATGCTAGCACTTGCAGAGCACTCGAGGCCTGCATTGCCTTCCCTCTGGGAGCCGTGCACGCTGTCAGTCGCGTGCTCATCACACACCCCGATCGCCACCGGCTGTCCATGTCCCAGATGTCCCATGTCACAGCCAGCAGCACACGAGCGCCCCTTCCTTCCCCTATGCTTCCCATACTGACGCCCAGCTCCGTCGTCGTCGCGAGGAGGCCCAGGTCGAGATCCGCAGGCAAAAGGTTTGTGTAACACGCCCGGGGCTACCACATAGCTCGCACCGCGGCTCTGTTTGTTGACGCGCACCGGGCTCGAACCACGGTCGTTGGCGCTTGACACTTTACTGACGCCGCAGCGTGAAGAGTCGATCGCCAAGCGCCGCAACTTCCAGCCGGTCGCCGATGATGGCCTGGACTCGGACGACGATGTCGAGGACCTCGGCGACGCCGCGCTCGGCGACACCCTCCCCGCCATGGTCCAGCAGCTGTACAACAATGACGGCGAGGTCCAGCTCGAGGCCACCACCAAGTTCCGCAAGCTTCTCTCCAAGGAGAAGAACCCCCCCATTGACCGTGTGATTGAGTGCGGCGTCGTCCCCCGCTTTGTCGAGTTCCTCAGCTCCACCAACACAATGCTCCAGTTCGAGGCCGCGTGGGCCCTCACCAACATTGCCTCGGGCACCTCGGAGCACACCCAGGTCGTCATTGCCGCCGGCGCCGTCCCCCTCTTCATCCGTCTCCTCTCCTCCCCCGTCCTCGACGTCCGCGAGCAGGCGTAAGTGCAACAACCTTGATTGTCCTTCGGACTCACTGACACCAAGGGTCTGGGCGCTGGGTAACATTGCTGGCGACTCGCCAAAGTGCCGCGACCACGTCCTTTCGCAGGGCGCCCTCCAGCCGCTGCTCCAGCTCCTCAACGAAAACCACAAGCTCTCCATGCTCCGCAACGCCACCTGGACCCTTTCCAACTTTTGCCGTGGCAAGTCGCCCCAGCCCGACTGGAACCTCATCTCGCCGGCCCTTCCTGTTCTCTCCAAGCTCATCTACTCGCTTGATGACGAGGTGCTCATCGACGCATGCTGGGCCATCTCGTACCTCTCGGACGGCACGAACGACAAGATCCAGGCCGTCATCGAGTCGGGTGTCTGCCGTCGTCTTGTCGACCTCTTGATGCACCCCTCGACCGCTGTCCAGACCCCCGCCCTCCGTTCCGTTGGCAACATTGTCACTGGCGACGACCTCCAAACCCAGGTTATCATCTCGTCTGGAGCTCTCCCCGCTCTTCTCTCGCTTCTCTCCTCCCCCAAGGACGGCATCCGCAAGGAGGCATGCTGGACTATCTCCAACGTCACCGCCGGCTCCCCGCACCAGATCCAGGCCATCATTGACGCCAACATTATCCCTCCCCTTATCAACATCCTCCAGAACGCCGACTTTAAGACCAAGAAGGAGGCATGCTGGGCTATTTCCAACGCCACCTCGGGCGGTCTCTCCGAGCCCAACCAGATCCGCTACCTCGTCAGCCAGGGCTGCATCAAGCCCATGTGCGACCTCCTCGTCTCCATGGACAACAAGATTATCCAGGTCGCCCTTGACGGTCTTGAGAACATTCTCAAGGTCGGCGACATTGACAAGGAGGCTGGCGGACCCGGCGCCATTAACGTCTACGCCCAGTACATTGAGGAGGCCGGCGGCATGGTTGCCATCCACAACCTCCAGCACCACGAGAACCTCGAAATCTACAAGAAGTGCTTCTACATCATGGACAGTGAGTGCAGTGTAATATATTCAAACTGACGATTTAGAGTTCTTCCCCGACGACGAGGAGGAGGAGGCCGACGGCGCCGCACCGGCGGTCGACGCTACTGGCCAGTACGCCTTCCAGTCGAACGTTGCCGCTCCCCAGGGCGGCTTCAACTTTGGCGCCTAAGCCAGAGTGGACGACGACATGCCCGCAAATGCCAGAGACGACGACGACACGAAAGCAGGGGCCGAGCCGACGCCAAAGCAAGCGCCGCCAGCGCGGATCCCGCGCCAGGCAGCCCAGGCCGATACTTGTTCCGCACCGTGATTCCCCTCGCCGATTCCCCTTATTCACTTATTCTCTCACCCCCGCGCCCTTGTTCCATTTCCAACCACGTATCCACCCAGTTGACGGCGGCGCGCGCCAGTTGCGCCGCCAATAGAGTTCCGCCGCATCGCACCCCCCATCCATCTCAGTATCAGTACACTGTCTCCCGCCTACATTATAACGATCCGGCCATAGCACAGAGGGCAACTGCATCTTCATCAGCCCCTCGTAGTCCATGCAATATCATTTCTTACCCTCATCGGGGCCCAGTGTGCAGCGCTGCGGTGCAGAGAGAAGGGCAACAGAGAGGACTGGATCACATAGCAAAATCTGAAAAACATCTCGTCAACTGTGAAAGGGGAGAAAGAAGAAGGTGCAAGTGAACGCTTAGGGCCCTCTGAGTTATCAGCTGGCAAGGCTCTAGACTCCAAAGATGGCACTTACCACTGGTCGGCGGCGACCCTGTTGTTCTCCTCCAGGCGGGCCATGCGCGCCGTCATGTTGCTGAGCGCGGAGAGAATTATTGCTTGGCCGTCTTCGATCCCTGAGAACCTCAGATTCAGGCGGGTCTCAAGCGCGTGCATCTTTCTTGTCAGCAGGTCCACTTTCCTTTTGGGAGTATCTACCTTAGTGTCGAGGCCGTCGACCTTTGCATCGACGTTGGCGACCTTTGCATCGAGGTCCTCCACCTTCTCGCCCAGGTTGTTCACCTTGTTGCTAAGTGAAGCCACCGTTTGCTTGAGGGAGACAACCTCGGAGGTGACCCACTCGTTCGTGGCTGGCAAGGTCAGTATCCCAATTGCAAACGGCCAACAGGGATGTACAGGTGCAGCAATAGAGTTCAATGGCACTCACTTTGGGGGCCGCTGTTTTCAACAATTGATGACATGGCGACGTGCCGAAGTGCCCGTTGACAACGGACGACATGGGGGTGGAACGGTCAGAGCGGGGGCTCGATGTCGTCGACGACAGATTCGATATGCTGGAGCGAGGCTGGAGGGACATCTTGACAGCGGGTTCGATGACGGAAAGATGGAATGGACTAGGTGAGAGACGGGATGGAGTATGTGCAATTTGTTATCAAATGATGGATTGAGGAAAAGAAAGAGAAAGTAAAAAGCAAAGGGATCTCGACTGCATTTTTATATACCTCGGGCTACCGGTGCGTGTGCGTGTGTTTACAGAAATGACTGGGTCACATTTTACTATCTCTGCAAAACCACTCTCGTCAACTATAAAAGGAAAGAAAAAAGAATGCCCTATTGAACGTTTGGAGTCCTCTGCGGTATCAGCTGGCAAGGCTCTAGAAGCCAGACATGGAACCTACTACTCAGGCGCGGCAGCCTTGACCTTAGTTTGCTGCTCAACCGTGTTGCGAGAGGTGATGTCGCTGAGGATGTTGATGATAGTTGCGAGCTGGTTATTGAGCGCGGCGTAGTTGAGCTCCATGGCCGTGAAGCGGTCGTTGACAAGGTTGGCGTGTGCCTGGAAGCGGGTCTCAAAAGAGTCAAAGCGGCCCTCCAGGTTGTCGAAACGCCTCTCGAGGCTGTCGAGCCTCTGACTGAAATCGACAATAGCCTGCTTCATGCCCACGACTTCGGCAGTTACCCACTCGGCGGTGGCTGGCCTGGTCAATATCACCCTTCCGAAAGGCCAACAGAGATAAAACTGAGCTACAGCGGTACGCTACAGCGGTACAGTTTAGTGGCACTTACTCCTCTGGGTGCCATGCTCAATAATTGAGGACATGGGTGAAGTAGCGGGGTGTTGGCCATTGATAGATGACACCGGTGCCGACTTGTCGGACCTAGGGCTTGACTTGGTCGACGACGGCAGATTCGACATGTTTGTACGAGGCTAGATGCTAGATTTGCTCTGGAATGAGGGCAAGGAGTGCGCAGATGGGAAATGGAGAGGTATCGATACTGGAGGACGAATAGAGAGGAGAAAGAGAAAAGAAAGGTGGATACAGGCGAGGTGTGTGCGTGTGTGTGTGTTTGGTGTGTGCTTTGTGAGTGGTCAAGTGGTTCTAGTGGTAACACTGGACAATGTTTGCCACCGACGCTCTTGGGGGGCGGAGAGGGAGGAGGATGACTGGACATCCACTGGACCACTGCATTGACCACTGACCACTGACACTAGCGCGATAAGACGCGTGCCACGCTCTGTAAAGATGCAAAAGCCTGCTAGCTGCAAGCTGCTAGCTGCTAGCCAGCTGTCAGGCCATGCAATGGTGACACGTTTCCGTACTCTGCAGAAAGCACGCAAATGCACACCTATTTTTCCTTTTCCTTTTCTCGACCGAGCAGTGTGGCATGCTCTGGTATGGATATGCTGGGTGCTGATCTGCTAGGCAGTAGTAGTGTGCACAATGTTTCTGATCGCGAGCGAGCGAGCAAAGAAATGGGACGCGATGAGTGACGTCACAAAAATATACGCAAAGAACGAGAAAAACAAACAATTGAAAAAGTTACGTAAAACATACTTTACTGATCGTTCGTCATGATCATGTGCAGTGTGCCTCGAATCAACCAAAAGGATACCGAGCGCGATTCAGGACTACTCCATCAC
The DNA here is from genome assembly GCA_025531455.1 of Apiotrichum sp. Y4204. Lineage (NCBI taxonomy): Eukaryota > Fungi > Basidiomycota > Tremellomycetes > Trichosporonales > Trichosporonaceae > Apiotrichum > Apiotrichum sp. Y4204. Next base: position 139,307 of record JAMYHL010000065.1, on the reverse strand, counting down.
TGCTTTCCACCATCCACCCCCATCTCCCTTAACCCATCAGATACCATGGGCGACGACAGGGACCGTTCTAGATCACCACGGGACGCGGAGCGGCGCGAGAAGCGGGACCGTCACAGAGACCGCGAGAGGGATCGTGATCGGGACCGCGAGCACCGCAAGGACCGCGAGAAGGAAAGAGAGAAAGACCACGACCGCCGCGATAGAGACAGGGATCGCGAGAGGCATCGTGACCATGACCGTCACCGGGATCGTGACCGGGAGCGCGACCGGGAGCGCGACCGGGACAGGCGCGAGACGTCCGAGGAGCGTCGCGAGCGGCGGCGGGAACGAAGGGAGCGCGAGGAGCGGCGCGAGGAGAAGCGCGAGCGGCGCGCAGCGCGGGAAAAGCGCCGCGAGGGGGTGAATGTCGTGGACGACGACGATGCGGGCATGTGGGTCGAGAAGGACATTGATGCGGTGGTGAGTGCCCACGATGGAGTAGTTTCTCATGACAGAGTGCCCTGGGCACGATCCCGACGGCGGACTCACTTCCCCTCAAGTCCACGGCTGTTCCGGATGGACAGGCGAGCCCGCCTGCGCGCGCGACGGAGGACCAGCCCGCGCGCGACGACTGGATGCTGCCCCCCGAAGAGCGCGGCGGCGGAGGAGACTTTTTCTCGTCGCTCGGTACCGCTGTTGCGCGCAAGGAGGAGTTGCGACCGGAACCACAGGTGGGCTTATCATGGGGATTGGTACTGACCCGCAGGTCCAGCATTCCAAGTACGAGCTCAACACGCAGTATCTCGAGGGCAAGAATGTCGACGACTACAAGACGGAAGGTGCGTCTGATCATGCAGCTCGCACTGACGGCAGAAAAGCAGAAGGCGGCACCAGGCGGGCCGGGATACCAGTGGCGTATGATGAAGCTGCGGCGCGCGTACGAGCAGGCAGAGGAGCAAGGGCGGTCAGTGGAGGAGGTCGCGCTGGAGCGGTACGGCTCTCTCGATGAGTTTAACGATGCGCTCGCTGAGCGGCGATTCCTGGACGACAAGGAGGCGCGGCGACGCGGCCGCGGCCCGGCGCGCGGTTCCGACACGCCCTCTACCGGCGGCGCACGCACGCCTGATAATCGCCGGTTTGTATTTGCCCATCCTGGGTCGGACGACTCGCGCGACTCGCGCCCGGCCTCGCGCCAGGGATTCCGGCGTCCGGGCGAAGAGTCCGGGAAAGAGAGGGAGCGGGAGCGCGACTCGACGCCTGGCGCGGGGCGGATTGACGCTCTGAAGCGGCAAGCACAGGACCGCAGCTCGCCGCTGAAAGGCGCGACGCCCATTCCGTCCGTGTTCACCCCGCAGGCGCTTACGCGGGGCACGTCGAGCGAGAACAAGCCCGGCGGCTCATCGGGAGACAGAGACGTGTACACTCTCGAACAACTGAATCGCCTGCAAGCCAAGGTACTGCGCGCCAAGCTGAGCGACGACCCGGCGGCCGAGGACCTCGAGGCCGAGTATGAGCTCGAGCGCGCGCGATTCGACGACGCAGGCGGTGTGTCCCACACCACGGGCAATATCGTGCGCGAGGACGAGGATGGGAATACCGTACAGGTTGAAGTGCTCCCCACGCTTGACGGGCAGGGGCGGCTGTACGATGTCGGGCAGGGCAAGGAGGATGCACAGCCGGCGGGCAAGCGCAAGAAGGACGCCAAGGTGGGATTGAAATAATATCCGGGGAGAGCGCTGACGGCAGTTTGAGAGCCGCGATCGGCAGGGTAATCTGATCCGGTACAATGCGGACGACGACGACGTGACGCTCGGCGAGCTCGTGCGCCAGGAGAAATTCGGCGGCGGCGCGGGCGACATGAAGAATCTCGATGCCGAGCTCGCGGCGCAGATCTCGCGCGACGGTCGCTTCCAGTCCGACCTCGAGTACCTGGACGACAACTCGGAGCGCCTCGCGCGCAAGCGCATGAAGACGGATGCAATGAAGCGCGCGTTTGCAATCAACGGTGAGTCTAGGCGTCAAAGCACGGTGCTTCTCCTCTTACACCAGACTACAAGCGCACAAAGAAGGCGCTCGACGAGTGCCCGTTCTGCTACCAGGACGACCGGCAGCCGCTGACCGCCATTGTCGCCCTCGGCAAGCGCGCGTACCTCTGCTGCACGCTCACCGAGGAGCTTGTCCCGGGCCACTGCCTCATCGTCCCGCTGCAGCACTGCCTCTCGTCTCTCGAGATGGACGACGACGACTGGGACGAGGTCAAGGTGAGTGCGAGGTTTTCGCTCTACTAACCCAGCAGAACTTTATGAAATGCCTGATGCAGATGTTTGCTGCGGAGAACAAGGGCGTGCTCTTCTACGAGACCATCCTCTCTTTCCGACAGCAGCGGCACACGTACATTGAATGCGTCCCGTTGCCCGCAGACCAGTTTGCCGATGCCCCCGGATTCTTCCGCCAGTCGATCCTCGCCTCCGAGTCCGAGTGGAGCCAGCACAAGAAGCTCATCGACTTTAGCACGCGCCCCGGCGGGTTCCGCCGCATGCTCGTCCCCAACATGCCGTACTTTATGGTGCAGTGGGACTATCGCGGCGAAAAGGGGTATGGCCACGTGATTGAGGGCATTGAGGACATGAAGGACGACGACGAGGACGGCGGCGGCATGCACGAGGGGGATAAGGGCGCGTCGAAATTTCCGCCGTGAGTTGTAGGACAATACAAGGGTTGCTGACGCTTTTGCAGATACTTTGCCGGCGAGATCATTGGGAACATGCTCGACCTTGAGCCGCGTCTCTGGCGCCGCCCGAGGCATATTGACTATTCGCTCAACAAGGAGCGCGCGCGCGCTCTGGGAACGAAGTTCCAGCCGTACAATTGGACGGTCATGTAGAAGGGCATCTGGAGTGCAGAATGGTATGATGGGAACATGCACATGTAAAGCAGTTTCAATTGCAGGTCCAGCACGGCCAAAAGGTCCTCGCCACGTTGGCTGTAATTGTCAGTTCAGCTCTTGTGCTGTATGCAACTTGGGTCTGGGTGTGCGCAAGACAACAAAGTTTCTGAGAATCAAGTCGATACATTATATGAGAACGAGTACAACACGGAGCCCAAGATATGAGCGATCTATCATATATGAATAGCGAGCGCAATGGCAGTCTAGAGTATAGTGTGGTCCTGTAGCAGTCGTCTGTAAGTCTGTGGTGGCTTGTAATGTCTAGTTGGCGGAAGCTCGATAGTCGTCTTCTCTCTTCTCTGTCTACTCTTGTTCCGTGCGTGTGGAGTCGAAATCAAGCGCGGCGAGGAACGATAGTCGCCTCGTCCGAGGTGTCGAGGATCGGGGGGTAGTAGCAGTCGGGAAGGGGACGAGGGGGACCAGTGTACGGCTTTGTCTTGGGGGCCAGCGCCTTGATGTGCTCGGGAATGCAGTACTGCGGGGGAAGAGGAAGCTGAGGAAGCTCCTTGTTGATGTCCAGCTCAGAGATGTCCTTGCGCTTCGAAGACCCAAACTCGCGGAGGAGAGCGGCAGGCACCGGGACGCGCTTGGAGGGCGCCGGGGTGCGGGGACCGTTGGGCTTAGCCTCGGGCTTGATAACGGGTTTGCACCTGACGGTGACCGTGGACTCCACAGGGACCTCGAGCTCGACAGTAACCTGGGACTCGACAGGAGCCTCAGACTTGGCAGCGACCTTGGCGGGGAGCGACTTGACAAACGACGGAGGCGACGGGGGAGGGGTGAAGACGGAAACCGCGGGGCACTTGGGGTACTCAGGGTATGCGCCAGGGACCTTCTTCGAGACGGAGGACTTGGAGATCGACACAGGAGACGCCGGCGGGGTGAGGAGAGGAACCGCGGGGTACTCGGCACACTGGGGGTACGCGCCCGGAATAATGGGGGTGGGCGGGGAGGCAGGAGTGGTGGGACGGGTCATGCCGTCAACGAGAGTGCAGGGCTGGGGCTTGATGGTGCGAGCCAGCGAGGGCGGCGAGGGGGGAGGAGTAAGTGGCGACGCGACGGTGGCGGCCGTGGTGCTGATCGAGAGGTGCGAGCTGAGCGAGGCTGGAACGGCAGGAGGAGGTGGGTAGTTTGCAAGCGAAATGTAGCCAGGCTGAGCGGGAGCAGGGGGGCAGGCGCCGACAACGGCGGTGGTCGACTTGATGGTGCTGGCAGGAGTAGCGGTGGAAGTGGCAGTGCCGACGACAGCGATGGTGGAGCGAACCGTGTCCTGGCCAGCAGGAACGCGGCGAGGGATGGGGAAGTCGACGACGGCAGTGGTAGAGTTGACGGTGGCCCTCTCGACATCGACGCAGCCGGGGTTGAGCTCCTCGAAGGTGGGGGGCTTGGCCCACTCCTTGGGCTTGTAAGGCGCGTGGACGGGACGAGGGAGGTACTGGGGGGGAATCTTGACGCCGAACTGGGTGACGCCGCGGGCGAGCTCCTCACGGGTGAGGGCAATCTTGATGGGCTGCGGAGGCGGGGGAGGGGGCATGTTCTGCGCGCGCGGGCCCCAAGGCTTGATGGGCGGCGGGTAGTAGAACTCGGGGATGGGCTTGCCTTCGGCGTAGGCCTTGAAGATTGGCTCGAGGGCGGGGCACGGGTCGGCGGCGTACAGGTCCATGGCGGCGGCGAGCTGAAGCTCGGCGAACGGGTCTGGGCGTCAGTGTTGGGGAAAAAAAAATGGGAGCAGGAGAGGCAGGAATGGGAGGGAGGATCGGCGGTGAAAGGAGGAGGGGGATGGGCGGGTGGCAAATGTGGCGAGGAGGGGTGGTGGGGGTTGGTGGCGAAGTGAAGAGAAGGGAAAGAAACTCACCATGCTGGACGAGAGGAGTGTTGCCGACACGGGGGACGGGGAAAGCGATGGGTGTGGTGGGGAGCATGATGACACGAAAGAGTAGTAGGCAAGAGAGTGAGAGTAGACGAGTGTCGAGATTGAGTATGGTGGATGATTCGCAATGGCGAAGTGGATGAAGAAAAAAGAAAAAATCCTGGTTACCGGGGGATAAGGATACTTTTATAGCATGCATCCTCTTGTGCAATATTGTCAGAGCCGCCAGCTCTGCGATATGTCTCTTGACTGCCCGACGGCGAGAGCATCCCAAGTGGTGGCCGCAAGAGGCAGAATGGTGGTCGCCGGTGAGACACTGTCCACCTCATCCTTCCATTTTTGGCTGGGGGTGCCACTAGCGCGTCCTCCACAATGGGAGATTTGGTGCGAGTTGCCGCCGGCATTGCTTCTCGCGCTGCTCGCCGTCTCTTGCATCTTGCTAGTCTCCGCAGTCTGCAGCTTGGTCCGACGCCGAGAGACCGCAGAGTCGCGGGCATGCTTAAGCATTGCATTCAGTCCCCCGACACGGATGTTGGACCTGGTGCAGCATTCACTTTTTTTTTTTGCCGCTCCTGCCGCCGGCCCACACCATCTCCCGGGGGCTAGTCTTGCATGCACTCGTTGCATCCGGAGGGTCTATCTCACCCAAAACAATTTTACAGAGTGCAGTCGAGCATGCAAGCACAATGATGGTTAGTTGGCGATACGGACATGGGCCTCAGCGTGCACCACTTCCATCCACCAAAACACCGTGCTCAGAACGCAGCAAAAAACCTCACAGCCATGCATCCACCCCGCCCACCTCCAAGTCGCGTCAATGCATGCCTTGCATACAACGCTTTCCATATCAACGCTCTCCGTCACTGTCTCCTCCTTATCGATGTAGAATGCACCAAAGCGTTGTCGGACGACTCATTCTGTCCTTATTGTCCCAAATAAGGTCGAGATCTGAAAGAAGCATAATCAGCCGCGGCACTCAAAAACACCACTCATTCACCGCGGAATGCCACACGAAAAATTGCCTAATGCGGCCACATCTCACTACCGTCACTGCTGCTCGTTGCGTTTCCTGCTGTTTCTCGCAACTGTCACTGTCGCTGCATTCGCTGCTTTCGACCATCGCTATGGCCTAGTGGGACGGCGCCAGGCTCATACTGTACCACTGCACAGTGCATGACACCTGGAGATCGCAGGATCGAAACCTGCTGGCGATATCGGGCATCGCTCGCTTTTTCGGTGCGTGAGGAACGGACTGCGCGAGGGAACGGGGTGCGAGCGTGCGCGCGTTGCAAGCAATATGCGATGATGGTCCCGCAGAGCAAGATGTCAGTCAACATGATGTGTGCCGGCGTAAGAGGCGTAAGACTGCCATGAGTATCAAATCCCAGATCCCAGATGCATGTCTAATTTACGTCCACCGCAGCGCTTGCACCAGCCCACTATCTCACTCCGCTCTCGCCTGCGTGCGCGCCCACTCGCCAAGCGGCGTCTCAAGGCGCGCCACCCGGCCCGCGAGCGAGCGTACAGCCGCAGCGAGGCGGGGCGTCATCGTCTCGATATGCAGCGATACGCGGAAGAGTGTCTCGACCGTCTCGCTGGTGGCGTCAACTTGTTCCATGCGCGCGACAAGCGCAGGCAGCGCGTCGACACACGGGGCAAGGCGCAGCGCTGTGCGTGCCAGAGCGGCGAGGCGGTCGGGGGACGCGTCTGTGGCAGCAGTGGCGAGGAGACGGGACACCTCTGCCGCGCTGCGGGTCTCCCCTGCGCTGGCGGCAGCGTCGAGGATGGCGAGGAGCGCATCGCGCACCTCTTCCGCCTGGGGCCGTGTTGGCGCGGCATCCCACTGAGCCGCAATCCACGGCACGTGCCCGCGAAGGATCGCACGGCCGCCGCTCGGCACGCGCGCGATCGACGCCAACGCCGAGAGTATCGTGCGCCGGAACACGGTGTCGGTCGAGGATGTGAAGAGCGTCGCGAGAAGGGAGAGCACGTTGCGTCGAGCAAGGAGGCGATAGTCCTATATGTCAGCGTGGTGCACTATATGTGAGGCTTCAGGTGATGGGATTCTACCGACCACCTGATCCAACTCACCGCTTCGCTGCGCACGCCATCGCGCAAAAGCTTGACGATCCATGCGCGCTCGCGCCGGTCGTTATCCCCCGAAGCGTAGAGCATGCCATAGAGCATGGGCACGTCCGCGACATCGAGCACCGGGCGCTGGAGGAGGAAACGTGACGAGAGGGGGTAGATAAAGTGGCCGGGGTGGGCGATGCCGCGCAGGGCGTGCGCGAGGAACAACGTGATCAGGCTCGGGAGGCGCGGTTGGTTGAGTTTGATGGGCGGGCCGGGTAAACCGGATTCTTCAGTGGGCCGCGGTTGTGCAGGAGGCTCAATCGCATGCGCGACGAGCTCGAGCGTGTGCACGAGCTGAAGTTTCTCGTGGAATGCCACGGTCTCAACGCGCTCCAGGGTGCGCTTCAGCAGCCAGCCGGCAAGGGTGCGCATCCCGGCGTCGCGCGAGGAGAGGGCGGAGACGGCGAGGCCGAGCGCGTTGGTGCGCAGGATCTCGACCCAGTCAAGCGGCGCGAGCTCCTCGCCGAGTACGCCGGAAAGGAGGGGAAGGACAAACGCCGGGTCGTACGTGCCTGCCTGTACTTCGAGACCAGGTTGGGGATCGGCGGTAAGCGAGCGCCGGAGCGGAAACGCGGCACAGGTGGCGAACACGCGTCCCGGGTCGAGGGCGGTGAGTGCATCGAGTGCCTTGCCGGTCGAGTTTCCCCAGTGACGAAGCACTGAGAGAACACTGAGGTGGCGCTGGTTCTCGAATGCGGCAAAGATTGCGAGGATAAGCCGGTCGGCCTCCTCGATCCCGCCGCGGTAAAAGGCGACAAGGGGCTCGATGAAGTTTGGCTGGGCGGTCACGTACGTGTTCGCGACGAAGAGCGCATGGGCTAAACGTGCAAACGCTGTGCGTGCCTCGGGGGTTGCGGAGGGAAGGGAGAGGGGCGAGATGAGACGCGAGACAACGAGGTCGGTGAGCTGCGTGCGGATAAAACCAGCCTTGAGCATCGTGCGGGGAACGAGCGCTGCCGCAAACGCGAGTGCCTCGGGCGCGCCAGACTTGATCGCGGCCTGGATGGCGCTTTCCGCACGCGAAGACTCGGGCTCGACGCGGAGAGCCGCTGCAGCCGCCAATGCGCTGGTGAGTTCCTCGAGCGTTGAGACAACCTCGCCCGCAAGTGGCGCCTCGAACGCCGCTGTCGCCCAGTATATCCCGTTGTCGAGCAACCGGGACACAGTTGGTGTGAGCGCTGCGTCTGCACACGCTGCAGCGGCCATGCGCGCGAGCGCGAGACCAAACTTCGCCGTCGGAAGGGCGGACACTGCAGCGTTCGTAGCATCGGGGGACCGGACCGCGACGGTACGCGCGGCAGCGTGGATATCGTCGCTGAGAGTGACATTCGTTAGGGCCTTGACGGCTGCAGTGGCTGACGCGGGACCGGATACACCGGCCTCCGCAACGGCAGGGAGGATACGCGCGTCGTCGAGCCACTCGGGATGTGTCTCCACTTCAGAGGCGAACACGCCCGCTGCCTCAGCGGAGAGGGAAACAAGCAGTGCGAGAAGCACATACGCGTCGTCCGTCCCGCCGACGAGTTCGGCGATGGTCTCAGGAGGAACGGTAATCTCGAGGCGGCGGGTAAGCGAAGACGCGGCAATGGCACGCAGGCGGGCTGACACGGCATCGTACACGCCAAGCGCGAGGACAGCAGAAAAGTGCACATGGAGCGACTCGGCACGCGCGGCACGCACGAGAGCCGCGAGAAGCGGCTGCGGCGCGCCGTACTTCTCTTTACCCTTGCCCTTCCTCGCCTTGTCCTTCTCCTTCTGCGCGCGCTTAAGGGTGCTCTTGAGCGCGGCGTCGACCTGCGAGGGCGCCATGAAGCGCACCCACGGAAGCGGGATCTCGAAGCCCTTGGCTTCAAGCGCCGCTTCCGCGTAATGCTCCGCCAGCGCGTGGTCAAGGGGAACAGTCGGCGAGAGTGTCCCAGCCACGGTGGCAAGCTCGTCCCGAAGGCTGTCGCCCGCGGCGGTGAGGAAGAGCTCGCGCACTGCGGGGTCATTGAACACTGCCGACCTGAGGCGGAGCGCAGCGGATGGCGTGCTGCGTGTGGATAGGAGAGCGGCGAGAAGGCGGAGAATGTCAGGATTCCGGCGGGAAGCGAGGAAATGGACGAGGAACTGGGCACGACGGGCATTCTCCTCCGCATCCCGCGAGACGGCATCCACGGGGAAGGCACCGCCGATGCACTGGCGGACAAACGACGCGGCCGCCCACTCGGCTTCGTCGACGAGGCGGGGGGTTTCCGGGTCGACCGCAATCGGCGGCTTGTTCTCGAATACGACGTCGAGGTCTGACTCGATGAGAGCGACAATCTCGGGGAGGCCGTGACGCGGCTGTCCGGCATCCTTCGCTGCCTTAATCGTGGCCCCGAGACGGGCAGTAATGTCCCGGACAAAGGCGCCAGACGGCTGCTTGCCCAACAGGCCAACGAGCACGCGACGGAGAAAGTTGAGCACGACGGAAGCCGCCTCAGTGGCGATGTGCATGCCCATGAGCTTGGCGTGTAGCTGTTCTACCATGGTAAGCAGCAGTGGGCTGGCGGTGCACGCTGGCGCGCCGGCGACGGCGGCCGCGTCCTCGATGTACCTGTGTGGCGTTTTGAGTGCGCGGCGAACGCACTCGTCCACGAATGAAAGAAGGTGAATCTGCTGCGCGACAAACATCGGTCCCGAGACGGCGTCGGACACGCGGGGGAAGGCCTCGAGCCAGATCGGGAGCTCGAGGGGGTCGTGCTCAAACAAAAGGGAGGGCTGGAGGAGGCGGTGCAGCAGCGCAGTCGTCATAGTGTGCGTGACAACGTTGAGCGTGCTGATGTGAAGCTGCAGGATGTGGTAGAGATAGGAGAACTGCGAGCCAGCGGCCTTCTTTGTCCAGTTCCAGTCGCGGACCTGAGAGAGGAGGCGAAGGACGTGTAGCTGCGATAGCGCCTCAAAGCCCTCGACGTTACCGCGCGCGTGTCCAAAGCCGCCGCCCATGCCGACTGTACCCAGGGTTCCGACGGACCCGACTGAGCCCGAGTCCGACACGACTGAGCCCTCACGAGCCTCGCGACGTGCACGGCGCTCGGCGTTGGCACTCGATGCCGAAACGAGAAGTTTGCCAACATCGAATCGCGCCTCGCCGGCCAGTGATGGCAGTGTCTTGTGGTACAGGCCGAACAGGCGGAGCGCTGCTTCGGTGAGCATCGCGCTGCGGGCCGTGAGCACGGGGTCGACGTCGTCGTCCTCATTTGCCGGGCGGGCAAGGGTGGCTGCCTTTTGAGCAAACGCAATGATAACGGGAACCTCGGGGACACGCCGGCGGCACTCGATCTCGAGCTCGCGCGCGCCCCTCGCCCACGGCCCGTCCGCCTCGTCATCCACCTGTTCCGCAATGTCGGCAAACAGCGCCTGTACGGCGGCGAGCTTCTGCAGGCCGCGCGCCAGTGCCAGCGCTGTGACGTGCTGCACGAGCGGGTTGGCGTGCTGCAAGCCCTTCGAGAGGTGAGCCTTGGTCAATGGTGAGGGAAGGACGGACTCGACGACAGTGAGCACCTCGGGGGGTACTGTCCGCGGGGGCATATCCACTCCAGAGGCGTGGTGCGGTGCGGACTGGTTGAACGTCGAGCGGTCTGGAATAGGGAGGGAGATGACGCGACCGATGTACGCCATAGTTGCGATCCAGCGGGCGTCGAGGCGGGGCTCGAGGGACAGCGCCGAGTGCGCCCAGTAACCGCCCACAAGCTCGGGACATGCCTCGAACATCTTGAGCACCCATGCTCCGACGCGGCCCTCGTCGTCGACGACGCGCGCGCCGAGGCGCTTGACGACGTTCGAGAGGATGCGATTGTGCAGTCGCTTCTTGTCGTTTTTGTCCTCCTCCTCGCGGGGATACCAGCCTTGGTCGGAGAAGCAGATGCCCCGCCCGGGGTGGGAGGTCACGCCCTCGAGGAATCCTGCTGCCATTGCGCCGACCTCGACTCCTGTCGTTGACTCGGTCACGCCGCTGCTGAGGAGCTTGGAGATGTGATCGATGGCGCCCTCGTCAAGGAGTACGAGTGCAATGCGGCGGGCAATACCTGGCGGCGGCGCGGTGATTGATGCCCACATTGCGTTCAGAATGCGGTACACCGTCGTCGGGGGGTCAAGCGACAGTCCAGAGTAGAGGTGCGGAAGGATCTGCTTGGCATACGACTGGAACGCGGTGGTAGGGAGGAGGGGCAGAATGAGATGGATGACTAGGTGTCGAATATCCGGGCGGTCGAGTGGGTCCTTGTCGCTGTACTCTACCGCGCCGTCTTTTGTCCGCTTGCGCATGGAGAGCATCTTGCCCAGCCCCTTTGCACTTCCCCCCTCCACGAGCGACGTCCACACCTTGCCTGCAAGCCGCCCGCGCGCGCCACCGCCCACGAGATTCGCGGGGTCCGGGGTATCAACATGGACCGCCGCAGCCGCCACGGACAGGCCAGCGAGAATGTGCTCTCGCCGCCCAGACTGCAGAAGGCGTCCCAGGAGATCCGCATAGGGCTCATTCGGGGCGACGAGCTTGCTCACGATGCCCGTGACCTGGGTGTGGAAGAAGGGGAGCGGCGTCAGGATGCGAATCACCTGCGCGAGGAGGAGGGCGGCGGTCTCTGCAAGTTTTTCGTTCTTGTTCTGAAATGTTAGCCTCTGATACCAGATATATTGATTGGAGACATCCAATTCCGCACTTCTACCCTCTAGCCTCACTCACCTCCTCGGCAAGCTTCCACGCCTTGAAGATTTCGTCCGCGCTCGGCGACGTGTCGAGGTAATGCTGCAAGATAATGACGGTGGGATGAGAGATTGGCAGCGGAAGCTCCGAGTGCGGCGTCACGATCTGCTGGTGAAACGACACGAGTGCTGCGCGTTAGCTTACACTAAAGTACTCTCAAGTTCACCTTGCCGCGATCCGACCGCGAGGCCGTCGCGCACGGCCACGCCGGTCGTGTACGACTTGGTACCCGGTGCAGGGCGGTGAACCGCGTCCGCCGGGCGCGTGTCTTCGCGCTTGCGTTTCGACGACATGGGGGTGGTGGTTGGAAGTGTTGAGAAGGTAGGTCAAGGTCTTTTGGCTCTGGACTGATCGATGTCATCTGGACAGAGACCTGTCGTTCAGAAATCTCGAAGATCGATATTGAAAGATCACGTGATAGTCGAGAGCGTGAGAAGCATGCGAGTACCACGCCGGATGGAACGCGACTGATTTTCTTGATTCTGATTCTGATTTCCCTTTATCTCAATTCTCTAATTCACCCGGAGGCGGTTTCCCACGCGACGCGGCTTCCGACATGTCCCATTTGACAAAACAAACAACAGAGCCGATTGCCAGCCATCGCGTTCGCGTAAGCCTCTAGTTCGGATGACAACATTTCACAAGTGCAGGCCACAGGCCAAACAGCGCCGCAGGCCGTGCATTTTGGGAACACGCTTCGAACAGGGACGACAAAGGGCCGTCCGTCCGTGCGGCGCGGATGCTGGAAGACGATCGCCCACCTGGCTACCTCACTTGCCGAGAAGAGTCATGTTGACATGAGCGCTGCTGTGGATGCGCCAATCGCTGACGAGAACGGGGCTGGCGGCTCGTAAAATTAAAAGCCAAAAGTGGCTGCCATTCGAAGTAGAAGGAGAACAGCCGTAAACAGAGTGAGGCCCCCGGCCTTGCGGGCCTGGAGATGGCCGGCCAGCCCTGGCGGCACGTCGCGACTGACTTTGTCTTTGAGACAAATGCCTGGACAGCCTTCCTGGGTGTGCGCAAACATTGCACCACCAACCCAGTGACAGTTGTTGTCTTCTCACATCTCATTCTTCTCATCACCTAGTTGCGTGTTCCCCTTATCTCCCTTCACTGTATCTCCCCCCTCAACACCATCCCCATCTCTACCGTGCTCACTACTGTTTGTTCCGTGTAGCCCATCGCACCCACCCTGTCCGTCCCCTGTCTCAAAAGCACAGACATCTCATTACCATTGGGCCGCAAAGGACGCGATGAGTAGTCACCCGCCCCCAGGGAGTCTGTACGCTATGCAGCCCTCCCCACACATGGTCGGGGCGTACCACCATCACACGTCGCCCGGCGCCTCACCTCAGCGCCTGCGGATCCACAACCCCGATCCTACGCCGTCGCGCGGCTCGAGCCCGAGCTCGGGATACAGCTACGAGGAGAGCCGAGCTCCCCCACCCCCGCAGCCCGGGTTCATCCCGCAAAGCAGCTCTCCCCTCCGCCCGAGAAACAACAACAACAATAATAATAACAATCGCTACAGCTTTGGCTTTAACCAGAACCGTGCAAACCACACCCGCTCCAACTCGGTACCCCCCGAGGACTCCCAGTTCCTCGTTCCCAAGGGCACGCCGAGGCGCCTCCGGCCATCCAAGTCCTCCGAGATCCTGCGCAAGCTTGCAAAGTCGGACCAGAACGCATACCACTCGCTCTCGGACGAGGAGGACGATCCCGAGGAGCGCCTCCGCCTCCCGACAGACCATCGTTCGGGACCCCGCGGCGCCCGCGGCGTCTCTGGTGCAGCTACGACCTTTGCAGCGATCCCCCCTCCGCAGCCGCAACCCCGCCCCCCCACATACCCGTCGGACCCCTACTCGGACCCGTTCACGTCTCCGGTCCGCCAAGTGCCCCGCCAGGCTCCTCGCCAGGCGCCGTATCCCGCCGAGGCGTCGCCGAATAAGCCCCAGCGTCCGCTCTCCGAGATGGTCCACAAGCACTCGCTTAACGAGGTGCTCCTCAGCGCTGAGACAGGCGGCATGATTGCCAGTGCCGACGGCGAGTTCATCAAGGGCAAAGGCCCGGGAGAGCTCTTCGGTGTCCCAGCCCCTGCGCCGCGTGGCCCCCGGGCGGTGCCCAAGTCGCCGGTGTCCTCGCCCCTGCGTCTCCCGCCCGTTGTCCCGATGAGCCAGCCATCTCCGGCATCAACAAGAAACCCGCACTACCCCCCGATTCCCTCCGCGCCCTCGCGCCTCACCGTGCCCCAGGAGAGCCCCCGGCCGATGCAGACGTTCCCTGTCTCGCTTCCGACCTCGCCTGCTAGGTCACCTCATCCGTCTCAGGAGCCTCCCCGGCAGCAGCAGCGCTCGCACACCCAGGAGCTCCCCCAACAGCAACACCGCTCGCGCACCCAGGAGTTCCCTCCGCAGCGCTCGCATACCCAAGAGTTCCCGCAGGAACGCTCATACGCGCAAGAGTTCCCGCCCCTCCCGGTTTCCCGCCCCGACTCTGGCAGCTCCGGACACACTGGCACTCGTGGACGACACAAGCGGAGCCACTCGGATGGCGAGGCACTGGCCACGCTCGCCCGACAGGGCACGTTGTTCCACCCGGCAAGTTCCCAGGAGCGCGCAGCCCGCGAGCTCGACGTCATGCTCGGCAAGCCGCGTTCCCGTCGTCTGAGCGCCAACCGCCTGCTCCCTGCGCCCGAGACCGCCAAGCCGAAGGACAAGGAGCTCGTGCGTCTCGAAGCAGCCAAGAAGGGTCGCGCGCGTGTCGAGCTCGATGTCCTGATTGAGCGCGAGTGCGTCGTCGAGGGCTGCGAGATGCGTGGCCGGATCGAGGTAGTTGTTCGTGGCGGGAAGCGCGGCAAGGGCCTGCGTGTTGGCGGCGGCAAACTCCGTGTCCTCGGCTTTGAGGAGACGGAGAACGGCCAGACGAGGCACATCTTCTACCAGCAGCAATACCCCCTGCGCGAGTTTGTCGACCCGCGGGCAGCCCAGCGCTGCACCCTCTTTGGCGACGCGCCCGATGAAGAGGGCTTCCACGCAGCAAAGGAGGGAACGCACGCCTTGTCCTTCTGCATGCGGCTCCCCGTCGATGGCGGCGCCAAGGGCTGCTACACTGCACCAAACAACAAGGGCCCGAACGTTCGCTACGTCGTGGTCGGAAGCATCAAGCTCCACATTCCCAGCACGGGCAAGCGCGCCATTGCACACTTTTACCGCCCGCTCGTGGTCCTCCCGTACCATGACCCGTCGACTGCGCTCGCGCCGTCGCCCCAGCCCGTCGTGGCGCACACTACCAGCGGACTCGGCTGGCGCATCGGCGGAGAAAAGGGCAAAGTCGAGATGCAGGTCGCGCTTGGCAGGCGCAACTGGGTCGCCGGGCAGCGCGTCTGGTGCCAGGTGGCGGTGCGTAACCAGAGCCACAAGAAGATCAACCGCTGCACCCTCGCGATCCTCCAGGAGGTCAGCACGTTTGGCGTGCCGAAGGGCAATCAGCGCCATCCGCCTGTTGACGTTGTGCGCTCCAAGATTGCGGAGGAGAGTGTCGAGGCCGAGTTTATGGAGGTGGGCTCTGGTCACGTCACGTCCAAGTCGTGGTGGACTGGCCTCGAGCCCGGCGAGTCGAACCGCTGGGACATGAGCGTCCCCATTCCTGTGAGCTTTGTGGGTTATGGTATCAATCTAACAACAGACCGGCCATCTTTCCATTTCGCGCTCGCGCTTCGTTGAAGTGACGTACAAGCTGCGCGTGACGCTCAACAACTCGATCTATGTCGATGTGCCTGTGCGGCTTATCAACTTTCTGTCTATCGATCCGCCGCCGATGCCGGGCGACGCACGGCGCTCACGCATGTCCATCAGAACGCAGGTGCCGGCCGAGCTTGATGCTGGTGTCGCGGGCCGTGGTGCGGGATACACGCTCGAGCAGATCAAGGGCGACGACGGCGACGCGGTCACGCGTCAAAGCTCGACGACCCTCGACATGGATAACATGGTTGCGGCGTGCGCGAGTAACCAGCCCGACGAGGCCAGGCCGCGGATGCTCGGCGACGACCTGCATCCCCGCCCTCCCTCGCCTGGGTCAGTGTACTCGACAATGAACGGCAGGTCGGACGCGGGCATGAGTGTCGACGAGGAGGAGCGCAACCACCTCGTTGTTGAGGCCGCCCGGCGCGACGGCCGCGAGCAGTCCCTAGCAGTCATAAACCGCGATCACTCCGAGACGCTCCTTACGGATGACGACGAGGATGAACGTGATCGTGACGCGTACGTCCCTGCCGGCCCTCCCGTCGAGAAAGAGTATCCCATCGGGTACGACGAGCCAGCGCGCGACTCGTCGGGCGCGATTGATCTCAACTCGGACGCGGACATTTCCTCGTCTGAAACCGAGTCGAACGCGACCGAGACGGACCGCACGCCGCAAGCATCCCCCGGCCTTCCACCTGTTGAGTTCTCGCCGGTCCCCATCCTGCCGCTGTTCGACATCCCAGACTTTGGCAAGCATCCGCGCGACGAGTATCTCTCGCACATCTCGGAGGAGGAGGAACCTATCGACGACGACATGCTCACCGAGATTGTGAGTGCCGACGGGCGCGGGCACGGCCACCTCCAAGGCGACGACATGGACATGGACATGGACATGGACGAGATGGACTACACTTCCGAGGACGAGTCGGACAACGACATGGCCCCTGGGATGCGGACGCCGCGCGGTGCGCCCCCGCAGGACGACGACACGCCCACCAAAGCCCCCGTGTCGCCGTTCACGGATGAGCGTGAGCGCCTGCTCAAGGAACGCGTCTCGCTTCAGGACCGCCTGGCGTACTTGTGCGGCTTTGGCAAGGGCGAGCCTGTGCAATCATCGCAGTCGGACCCCGAGCCGGAAACCGAATCCAAGAAGAAGGCGCCGGCTACTTACGCCGTGCTCCCCAGCAGGCCGAAGGACGTGGACTTTGCGGAACCGATTGACATTGACACCATCTCGCTCAGCAGCCTGTCGATGGAGGACGACCACCGCACGTTTGCGAATGGTTCGCCGTACCAGCGTCCGAAGACGATATTGAGCTACTCGACCGTGTCGTGGACAGACTATCAGCACAGGGAGGAGAGCGCGCCGACGCTCCCCTCTCCAGGCGGCGCGCGAGACATTCAGTGGGGCGGCACGCTCACTGGCCGTACGATCTCCGGCCGCTCTGCGCTGCTCAGCATGTCGGACGACGCGCACAGCCTCTCGCATGAGGGAAGTGTCAGCACCCTCCGCGCCCGCGGTGCTGGCGCGAACCTCACCAGCCAGCTGTCTCGTCTCTCAGATGGCTCGGAGAGCATGTCCGACGACAGCGACCTCGAGCCGCCACACTTTGCGCGCCACGGGAGCATGTACGCTTCGAGCTCGGGGCACGACTCGTTCATAACCGCCAACAGCGACCACGACCTGCCGCAGCTTACAACGCCGGAGCAGAGCGACAGCGACAGCCTCGACTCGCCCCACTCTCCGCAGCAGCCGGTGTACACGCGCCCGCTACCCGCCGAGCCAGAGGGCAAGCCAAAGCGCCACTCTCTTGTGGTGCCGGAGCGCTTCAAGCCGGCGTCGCCGACGCGCTCCCCACTCCAGCAGACGAACCGCATCGTGTCCGAGGCCGAAAGCGTCGACTCGCTCCTCTCGTCCACGAGCACGAACCTCACCTCTGCAACCCTCGAGAGCGTGCTCCCTGCCGTGCGCGCGCGTGTTGCGCAGATCGAGATGCGGTCCGAGGCACTGCGCAAGTTTTCTGTTGCCTCGAGCGCCGGCCTCAACCAGTCGCCGCAGCACCTCAATGCCCCGCTCTCCCCGATCCCTAGTGGTCGCGTCTCGCCGAACGGCCGGAGGAGCTATACCACCGCGCTGGGGTCGCGGTCCCGCTCGCCAGCGAGCATGTCATCACCACGCGGGAGCATCCACTCAAACACGATGTCAGAGCGCAGCGAGATCACCGACTCACCATACTCTGGCTCCTTCTCGCTCGACTCGCACCCGTCCCCGTTGTCGCTCGCCACCCGCGCGCGGATGGAGCAGGCGCCGCCGGTCCCTGCCCCGCCGACGCACCATGGCCTCGACGCCAAGGAACTCGGTGGGGGCGCCTTTGCTCGGGGGATCACCTCGCCGACGAGCTCGATCGGCCACTCGCGCTGGAGCGGCAGCGACATGTCGCACGGCAACACTCTGTTGAGCCGCGCAAACAGCACTACCGCGCCATCTGGCCCGCTCGGTGCGTCGGCGGCCAACTCGATCAGCCAGCGCATCCTCGGACCCCGTGGCCCGCGCACGCGGCAGACGGCCATCTCCCCCGCCACCCCGCCGTTCAGCAGCAAGAACGTTTCGTACTTCCCGGTCTCTACCGCGTCGGCCGCGACACCCACGCCGCTCCCGCTCTTCCTGAGCGTCAAGTCGGAGAGTGCGAGCCTCGAGGACGGATACAGCAGCGACACGTACTCGGACTCGCAGGGCCACACGCTCAGGACGCTGAGCGACCACCAGACGCACCATGTGCTGGTTAAGACTGCGAGCAACGCCAGCGATGGGTCTGGTGGGGGGCAGTTCTCGGACGCGAGCGGAAAGAGCGACTGGAGCACTGGATGGCGCGGCGCCAACGTCCGCCTCCCCACGCTTCGGTGATCAGAGGATTCCCATACTGTATACTTAGTTTGTTAGTGATAGATAAGATCCACACATGCCATGCTGTTTCCCGATTGCGTATACGTACATCGCTAGCTACTGACCATGGTGCCGGTCGAAGACCTGTCACTGAAATCTATCAAGCTCCGCCCTCTAATCCTCCTCGCTCTCGACGTCCATGTCGCCGTCGTCCTCGCCTTCTGCGTCGTCCTCCTCGCCCTCCGACGACACGTCCTTGGTAGCCTTCTTGCCCTTCTTCTTGCTCTTGCGCTCCGCCTCCTCGATGCGCCGGTCCGCAATCTCCGCCGCGTCGAGGTCGTCATCGTCCTCGTCGTCCTCGTCCGTATCATAGTGCCGACGCTTGGCCTTGGCCTTGTTCTTGGCCTTGCTCTTCCGCTTACGCGAGTACTCGTCGTCGTCGGATTCCGAGTCGGCAACGACGAATCCGTCATCCTCGTCGTAGTCGCGGTCACGGGCCCGGCGGCGCTCGCGCTCCTCAAACTCGGATTCGTCCGACGCCTCGCGCTTGAACCGCTCCCCGCGGCGCCCGCCAAGCGAGTCGGCGACCGATCGGCGCGTGTGCGCGACGCGCGACGACGACGGCTTGGCCGCCTGCCGCTGCGGGGCTGCACGCGCCAGCAGCTCTGCGACCTTTTTCGAATCCACCGCGTCGTCGAGAATCATCATCCGCGAATGTTTCTCGTGCTGCGCACCGACGTGCTTTACCAGCTCGCGGTGCGTCTTGCTGTCCATCGAGGTCGGGACGAGCGAGAGCTGCCCGGCGATCGCCGCCTCCGTGACGAGCACCTGCTCCTCGGGGGCGGTCACACACAGGAAAGAAGTTTCGCGGGCCGCAGGTGTCGGGAGCGCAGTCGACTTGCCGTCTTCTTCCTTTGCCTTTTCGTCCTCTGGGCGCGCGAGCGTCGCGCCATAGCTCGGCGCCAGGTCGTACAGGTCGCTTCCGAGCTGGAGACTCACGCTCCCGTCGCTCCAGCGGAGCATGCGCGCGTTCGTCTGCCGCTCGCCCCCATCCCACCGCCAGCGTATCGTGTTCCGCACGCCAATCATCTTGCCCTTTGCCGCGGGGCCAGAGAGCTCCTCCGTGTCCTCGTTCGTCGCGCGGTAGTACTCGGGCGTAAATGGCCGCGCCTCGACATTTACATATGCCGGAAGCTTGACATGCCACACCTTGCCGTCGGTAGCCGCGAGCCGCGGCCACGTCGGCACCGGGACGTTGGCGACCACCTCGGACGTCTCCACCTCCTCCTCGGGATACTCTAGCCGCCGCGTCGAGTCGGGCGTGCTATCCCGCGTCGACGGCGAGCGCGGCGGCGGGCCCTCGTCGTCCGTGTCCCCAAACAAGTTGTTTCCGTCGTCGCTCCCAGCCTTGTCGTCGTCTGCGCCGCGCCCTTTTGCTCCCTCTTCCCCTTCCCTGTCGGATGCTCTGTCGGCGCCGTCGGCGCCGTCGCCAGCTCCCCGCTGCTCCCGCTGCTCGTCATCACTCTCCTCGTCGGGATCCACGCGGCGCGCCGGTGCCGCCGGCGGTGGGCTACTCGCCGCCCCGGAGCCGGGGGACGGCGCGGCGGCCGGAGACGTCTGCTCCTCGCCAAAGAGGTCGTTCTCCGAGTCGGACATGGATGTTGGATGGGATGGATGTGGTGTGGTGTGATGCGAGTATTGTTTTTCCTTTTGGGAACACTTGTGGTTTCGTGCAGGAGAACCGCTCCAGGCGCTCAAGGCCGCAGAGGGCAACCATTATTGTTGGGTGCGGGTGATAAGGGTTCCAGCTTCGAGAGTCAAATATACACAATTTTAACACATAATTCACCACGCGAGCACCACACATCTCTCACTTCGCCACCCCCGGATGATCTCGGAACTCCGATAACGCCGTAGGCTGGGGGGGGGTGTCCGGCCGATGTGCGCCGTTAGCTGCTGGGTGGGCCTACAGTAGTTCGTCCAGTCAGGATCGGCGTCCAGTGAGGTCCGGTCAGCCCCAGTCAAAGGTGGATGTGGATGCCTTCCTCCGGAGCGGGATCAGATTGAAATCAGAGAGCTGGAGCTTGCTGTCGGACGGAGGAAGGAGAGGGAAGACACCCCGGCTGGCTGGCTGACTGGCTGGCTGCCTGCGGTCAGTCTCGCCTCGGCTCGCGCTCGCTGCCCAACGACTTCTCTTCACCACCACCACCCCCTCACACACCACTCTCCACCCCCACCCCTTCTCTCGAAAATGGCTTCCCGTCTCGCCCTCCGCTCGCTCCGGAGCGCCGTCGCCCGCCCGGTCGTCGTCCCCCGCGCCCTCCAGTCGTGCGTTTCAAAAAGAAGAAGAAGAAGAAAAAATGGGCTGCCCCCGCCGCGATTAGAGTCGATATCCGAGTCTGGCCGAAAGCCGAGATACTACCCGAGGCTGTTACTCGATGTGGCTCGGTGTCGCGGCGGCGGGGGGCTCGCGTTGCAGAGTGTATGCTGACGTCGCAGGGTCCGTGGCTACGCTTCGCGTTAGTATCGAGGGATGTTTGGAAGTGCCGAGAGGAGAAGTGGGGAGAGATTGGGACGGTCGGAGGAAAGACGGAGATGGGGAGGATATGATGGACGGAGGAGAGGGCGAGGGATGCCGAAGCGCACCGCGGCGCTGCTCGTAATGGCGACGGCGTGTCAACAATCGGCCCTCGTCCGCTTGCCCCACAAGCGTCACTCGCCAACCGCATGCTAACCCGCACAGAGCCCACTCCTGACGAGAAGGCCGCCGAGATCATCAACTCGGTCCCCTCGACGTCGCTCTTCACCAAGACCGGCGGCATCGTCCTCGGCGCTGGTCTTACCGCCGCTGCCGTCTCGACCGAGCTTTACGTGGGTATCGAGGTGACGCATGAACGCTGTCGCGAATGACCTTTTCGTCATTTTTTTGTTTGTTTCTTCCACTAACGCCAGGTCGCCAACGAGGAGACTGTCCTCGCCGTCGCGTTCCTGATCATCTTTGGCGCGATTGCCAAGAACATTGGTGCCCCCTACTCTTCGTGGGCGAACGGCCACATTGACCGCATCAAGGGCATCCTCAACGGCGCCCGCGAGCAGCACACCAAGGCCGTGACTGACCGCATCGACGCCGTCACCCAGCTCAAGGACGTTGTTCCCCTCACTGAGCAGCTGTACGCCGTCTCGAAGGAGACCTCGAAGCTCGAGCACGAGAACTTTGTCCTCGAGCAGGAGGCCGCCATCAAGGGCGAGCTCAAGGCCGTCCTCGACTCGTGGGTCCGCTACGAGCAGCAGCAGCGTGAGGCCGAGCAGGAGGCCCTCGTCAAGACTGTCACCGCCAACATTGCCGCCGAGATCGCCAAGCCCGCCTTCAAGAAGCAGCTCCTCGAGGAGGCCGTCTCCAACGTCGAGAACCTCGCCCGCTCCAAGGCCATCTAAGCCCACTAGCCACAGCCAAGAGCAGCAGTGCTCCGCCCGAAACCGCCCGTACTGGTGGTCCGGGCCCGAGGATAGAGGTAGAAGCGGCTCGCCGCAGAATGCAAAAGCATAAGCCATACGTGCATGCGCAGGCGTGCCGCAGGCATGCCGTCGAGAGTATGGCGCAGGTGATATCACAATGTGTGCATGGTATGGTATCCGGGTGTGGCATGGTGAGGCAGCCAGCTGCCCGTACTGCCAGTCTAT
This sequence comes from Apiotrichum sp. Y4204, assembly GCA_025531455.1. Lineage (NCBI taxonomy): Eukaryota > Fungi > Basidiomycota > Tremellomycetes > Trichosporonales > Trichosporonaceae > Apiotrichum > Apiotrichum sp. Y4204. The sequence continues at coordinate 117,347 of JAMYHL010000065.1, read as the reverse complement.
GTTGTAGCATTCGTCCTCTCTGTTGTGTCCTCCGTGGGCTTCTCTCCCTTCTCACTCTCCTGCTTCCCATACGCCTTTTCCCTCGCCTCGCTAGCCCGTACACCCGCCTCGACCTCGCCCTCGACCTTCTCATACGTCGCGCGCGCAAGCAGCGGGTCGCGGAGCACGGGAGGAATACTGCTGTCAGCCTTGTATTATGAGTCTACGCACTCGATGGTAGCACACCCGCGGATGACATCGCCCTGGCGCACACCGTTGCGCCGCGGGTCAGTCACCTCGTCGGGGTCCGCCTTTGCGGGCTGTTCCGTCTTCTCCTCCTCAGCAGACTCCTTCACGAGGGCGGTGCTTCCCGCACTCTCTTCTTCCCCCGGGAACTTGACCGGCGCAGAGAGCGCGTGCAGCACGCTCTGTACGGACTGCGCGGGCCCGGGGGTGAGGAGCACGATGAACGGCAAAAGGAGAATGTATCTGGTGTCAGAGCAAAGAATGGCGTCCGTCTACTCACAGAATCGCCCACACGCCCGTCCACAGCGGCTTGACCACTTCGTCGCGCGCCCACGGCATGATAACCGACAGGGAGAGAATGTTGCTCTGGAGAGACACGCGTTTGACCACATTCCCCTCTGGGTCGGGGACGGCCGGGGTCTTGGCATACGCCGCACTCGCAAGGGTATCGAGCACGAGGGCCAGATGCGTTTGAAGCAAAAGACTCGTGGCGCCGCGCCGAGCAGCCGCCGCAGCGAGTCCCGAGTCCGGCGCGCGGGGGCGGCCCTCAATCCCCGCCTGGATACCCGGCATCGCCCCCGCCCAGGCAGGCGACACGAGCTGCACGACGCGCAGGTCGCGCTCGGGCGGCGCGCGCATCAGGCTGGGCAGGAGCGCAGTGACGAGGTGGAAGTGGAACTGGGCGGGGGTCCATTCGGGGTCCTGTGCGGGGTCGAGCGGCGCCTGAGGAGGAACAGCGCACTCCCACCCCCCTCCAAGGACGATTGCGTCGACGCGCCGCCCGCCCTCGCCGACTGTCCCCATCGGTGCGCCAGCCCATTTGCGGACGAAGGCGCGCACGCCGGCCGGCGTGCGCGGGAGCGCTTCGGCGTGCAGCGCGGCATGCGGGGAAGAAGAGGCGAGGCGGAGGGTGTGGAGGACGGTGAGGAGGGGCTGCGGGAGGGCCGGGGGCAAAAAGAGGATGTTAGGCGGGAGCGGGAGGCGGAGGAGCGTGTCGATCAGCGCGAGCGTGCTCGGCGTTGGCGGAGAGACGATCATGATGAGCTTCCCACCCGTCCAGTCGCGTTCCCAGATATTCCGCCGCCCCCCCGCGTAGAGCTTTAGGCCGTACGCCGTGCCTGCCGCGACGGCTGCCAGCGCCAGTGTGCTGTTGTCGACGCCGTCGAGCGCCGTGCTGAGTATCCGGAGCATCGTGGGGTGGGTTGATGGGATGACGACAAGTTTGGGTGTGGTCTGTTTTGTGAGTTTTGGGTGGCCACGCGTCGGAAATCGGTGGTAAAAGTGGAGGCTACGTCCAGCTGCATCAACAACAATCTCCGATTTCTGTTTCTTTCCATTTCTCCCCCATCTTTCTCTCCATCTTCACGGCCCCCGATGGTCGCCACCACCGATCTGCAGGCCCGCCGCCTCCAGCGCCGTCTCGAAGATCTCGAGGTGCGTAATTCGTGAATACCTCTCTGACAGCAGCGCACAAACCCAACCGACATCCCGGCCAGCTCCTTTCTCCCGCCCCCACCGCCGGCGGGATCGGCTGCGGCCACCGCGCTCGCCGCCGCAAAGAAGCGGCAGACTCCCAACGTCCGGCGCGCGCTGTACGCCAAGAAATCCGCGCGCGACTGGCTCGAGGAACTGCCGTCCCAGCCCGTGCCGCCGTATGTGTCGGCCGCGGCCCCGCCGCCCAAAGTGCCCCCGCGGAGACTGTGTGCGTCGTGTGGATACCTCGGTGCCTACGCTTGCAGTCGGTGTGGAGAATGGAGCTGCTCTGCAGAGTGCGTGGCTACCCATGCTAGGGACGGCGGGTGTGGTGTTGCCCCGTAGTCTGTAGGCCCGCACGTTCAGAGGGTGCCGGCGCTACCCAGCCGGAATGTTGTAGAATAGTTGGCATGAGATTCATTGTAATAGGGGCATGGCACGGCGTCGCAGTCGTAAATCGTGGGGATGGCTACTAGAATATGGTACTAAGATGTACAAACACTACTGGACATGCTTTACTCGGCGACAGACGTCGTGCGCCCGCGGACCGAGACACTGACACTCCCCGACGCGCGCCGGCTTCCAGCGCGCTCAGACGACAGGCGCGGCCGGCCACCCGACGTGCGCGCGCGCTTCGCCGTAGGCGCCACCTCGTCGAGTATGCTGCGCGGCACGCCGTGCGCCTGCAGCTCGCGCTTGATCGCCGAGGCATACTTTTTGTCAAGCAGCTCGGCGTCTTCCGGAGGGAGATCCTCAGAGTCGCGCTTGCGTTTCCCCTTTGGTCCCTTACCGCCCTTTGTCGCTTTCGCCTTTGCCGCCTCGGCCGCCGCCGCTTCAGCCCGCTTCTCCTCCTTCTTCAAATCGACAATCTTCGCCACAAGGTTTTTATACCGCTTCTCAACGGAACCCCGGCCAACGTCAACGCGCTCCCCGCCGACCTGCAGCTCGGGGCACTGGCGGCGGAAGCCCTCGTCTGCCTCGCAAAAGCGGTCGGTGAGACGCGACAGACGCGAAAGCACGTCAACGACCGGTTCTTCCACCTCGTCGATGCCGAGGCCTGCGTCGAGGTCGAGGTCTGTCTCCGAGTCGTCGGAATTTTCGTCCTCGGAATCGGTATCGCTTTCGGTATGGGAGAACCAAACCGTCTCGTCGAGTTCTTCCAAAACGAGCGGGAGACCTTCGTGGTCGGGGAGGAGGAGGGTCGCGCCACTAAGACAATCCAGCACGTAGCGCTGCGCACCCTCGACCCATGTCCGCTCGCTTTGCCACAGGCTGGAGCGCGTTTCGAAGACCATCAGGCTGATGGCGATGTCGGCGGCGACGAGGCGGATCTCGAGGGCGATGCGGATCGGGTCGGCCGTGTGCCGCGTCTTGTCGGCGCGCGGGAGCGCGTGCATGCCCTGCACGCAGTCGGCGAACAGCTTGAGCGTGTGGATGAGCTGCTGCGCCTCGGTGTATAGTTCCAGCGAGTCGGTAGAGCCCGAGACCAGCACTTCGGTAAGCTGTTGCGCACGCGACAAAAGCGGGGAGAGCGACTGGTCGACCTTGAAGACAGACGCCAGTACCGCGTGCTCGATAGACTCGACAGTGGCGTCGCGCGCGTCGGCCGTCGCGTCATCCAACTGGGAATCCGGGATAGCATCGAGGATGCCGTAGAGAATGAACGCGCCCTGGAGGCACGTCTGGAGCGCCTCACCTGCGTCCTCTTTGCTGATCGCCCCGGGAACGGCCTCGCCGCTGAGCGAAAGCGCGCACGCGATCGTCCCGCTAAGGAACCCGGTGGCGAGATGGCACGTCGCCTCGAGGGCCGCCGGGTCGGTCGCTGCATCAGGTGACGCGGCGATGGCGGCCACGAGCTGGGAGTGGAAAGAGTGCAGGTTTGCGAGCGCGCCGGCGAGCGTGTGTTCCTTGTGTTTCTGCGCCGGGGTGTCGCGCTCCGCCTCCTCTTCGAGCACGCCGGCGAGCAAGCCGATGCTCTCGAGAAGTGATTTCGCGGGGAGAGAGGGGAGGACGACCTCGTGGCGGCGCTTGAAGAGGGAGAATACGGTGGTCACGAACGAGACGCGAGCTGCTGGGACCGGAACTGACATCAGCGATGGGTGGCGACAGATAGTAAGTACCCACGCGGCAGGCCCAGGGAGGGGACGGAGGCCGTCCAGGATGTGTCCATGTGTTGAGGGTGAGTGTGGAGAAATGAGAGTGAGTGAGTGAGAGTGACAAGGACTGAGAAAGAGAGACAGAAAGAGAAAGAAAAAGAAAAGGGTGATGCTCGGATGTGCTCGATGCTCGAAGGGGATGCTTGACACAATCTGTCCCAAAGGTCCAAAATAATTTTTCCTTTTGGCTGAAACGCGAGGGAAGAGAGAGAGAGAGAAGGAAAAGGATCAAGTGGACGGTAGACCGAGGGGAATGACAACAATCTAGTCAACTACAGTCAACCGCGAGGGGGCGAGGAAGGTGGACGCTGAAGTGAGCAATAACCATCAGACCACCTCGCACACCTCCGAGGTTACCGTTTCGTCGCTTCTCACCACCATATCCCCCGTCGTCGACATGCACTGGCAGCGAGTGTAGTGAGTTTTGAAGGTGACAGGTCGCAAGCAGCAGAAATAACATACATTCCCCAAAGGGCAAACGCGGCCCGGTGTGACAGTCCCTTCACGCGGTGGGCTGTGGCGGCGGGCTTTTGCTTTGTTTTCGTGACGCTCGGACCTGCGCCACCCCCACAGTGACTGTAACCCAGTGGCGAGCTGGGCAATCGTCACGTGATCAACTTGGGGGGTGCCGGGTGCTGGATGACTGGCCATTCTTCTTTCGTCGCCCTCGTCGCCCTCGTCGCCCTCATCCTCGCCACCATCTCACGTCCTCATGTGTCTCGGCACTCATGATGCATGAAGCAAACCATGTGACGACTGTTTCTAGAGTGTAGCATGAATCCCTTCATTGGATACTGGATGCATACATGGACGCTGTACGCTGTACGCTGTACGTTGAAATCTTGCAATCAGATTCCCGAGTCGTGACCAATCTGCACTGCGCGCCATCTCATAAATCCCATGTCAATGCACAAATGTCGTCACGTCGTCGGGTGTCTTGATCACTTAACACTCGGCCACTCAAAGCACGAACCTACCAGCCGCGAGACCCCGAGACCCCAAGGCTCTTCAGCCCAGATATCATCGCGAACGCCACAATTTGCACGATAGTTATGCACTGCCCCGACGAGCTCGCTTCGCGCCCGGTCCCCCTCACGATTTATATCTCGGATGGCGCGCCACCAAAGCGGCGCGCAGACCGGCATATCCGGCTGCAGGAGTGGAGAATTGGAGAACAAGACTCTGCCATCTTGTGACATGGTTCTGCAGCGCTTTGATTCATTCTCACTGATCGCCGGTTGCATAGATTATCATCGGGAACCCAAGGCGCCCAAGGCCACTCATCTTCGGACCAGATCGTGCCTTTCGGATGCAAAGCGGAAGTGGCGGGCAATGTCATTCCGATACATTCTTCGCCCGAGCCTCGAGTGCGGAGACTCTCAAAGCTTCATGGTGACAATGTCCCGGCCTCACTGCCGCTCCTGGTGGGTTGGCAGGGGCCTCGGACCTCGGGTGCACCATTGCAACGTACCTAACGTCTCCGAAACTGATCCGTGAAGGTTGTGGTTGCCTGCGCCGGTCCGCTCGGCAACCAGGTCCAGGAGACTAGGTCGGAATGCGTGCGGAAGTGGTGCGGCAATGATTACTGTGTCTCCAGGTTATTCTGGGCACAGGCGATGCGAGGATGGAGTCGTCCTCCGAGGGGGGCTAATTGTATAGCTGCAATCTGCAAATGGGTAGCGGACTAGAGCCGAAACGCGTCGCAGCAAAGCGGCCACAATACAATTCATCCAACAGTACTGGTGCAGGAGAGAGAGTGTGTGGGTGGGCGTTCCTCGCTGCGTCCACTGCTACCACTACATGCACGCACGCCCACGTCGCCTCGTGCGCCTCGTAGCCGATATCAATCAATTAAACTGACACCTACACGCTCGCACGCGCTGATGGCATGATGACGTTGGACACTTGGACATGTGGTGGCCGTGGTGGCGGGGTGAATGGCGACGCCCGTAATGGCTGGCGCGTGCGTGTGAGCGCACTGCCACCGCCGCCGCCAGCTGCGAAACGGCTGGTTCAGCGGTTATTTTCCACTATGAATGAATGCATGCAAGACAGGCGCGCCGCGCGCTGCGCGCCAGCTCGCGCAGCCCGCCAGGCGCCAGTCGTCGCGCATGAACTGTGCATGGGAAGACGCCAGCGCCGGCGCAAACCATCCGCTCACTCGGTCTCAGCTTCTCAGGCGCTGCGCCGCGCTCGAGTCGCTGTTCCAAGTCCCCAGCCATTTCGGAGTGCCGGCCCATTCGCTGGTATCAGGATGTGCCTCAACCCAATTGACTCTGGGAGCCAATTGAGTTGCTGTTGTTCCGACGCGGATGCCGCTGCCAGACAGGGGACAAGGCTCGGCCGGCTTGGCCACTTGCATAAACGTTGTGATGGCTGCCCGCCGAGGCGTGCCGTGTGCCATGTCATGTATCAAAGTCGGGAAAAGGCTGTACACCATCCCCCTTGACTGTCAATGATGGGAATCGCACACTCGGGGAGGAGACGGGGGCGGGCGATGCAGGGCTTGCCGCGGTGTGCAGGGGCTACAACGGCAACGAGGAGATGCCAGATGCCGTACGAGCTGTACGAGGGGTTGTGGCCGTTGTGGCCGTTTTCCCTACTGGCTCTGCCGGAACCCAGGAATAGCAGCAAGACATTCTGCGCTATGCCCGACAAAGCGGTCCACCGAAGGGGCTTCGAATGGTGACGGCATTGGCAGACGCTGCATACTCTCCTTCCAAGCATGCATGCCAAGCTGTCGCTCGCTGCTCGGCCTGCTCGGCATCCTTCCAGCTTTCAGTGGTGGTATTGTGACTCAGGGCAACTGCCCAGTGGTTCGCCCGACAAGCGGTGCACTCGGGGTACTCGGGGGCCACCGCCGCAATTCCAACAACAACAGCCAGAGCGACTAACCCACCCCGCATCATACCATCGTCGGACACTCGACGCACAGCTCCAGAGCTCCAAAAGATGAGCAGCAGAGGCAGATGCGCCCAGAGGCTCAAGCTTGTCAAGGCTTGGCTTGCATGCTTGGCCTCTGCCTGCCGCGCGCCTCCCTGCCGCTCTCGCGCCCCTGGCATACATGGACTCCTGTACGAGCAGAGCAGAGCAGAGCAAGAGCGGGTGGCGCCACTGATGGCTTTGCAGTGGATCATCACTATTGTTGTTGTTTTTGCCCGTTGCGTTGCACTTGCGTTGCCGCTCTTGCTCTCTCGCTCTCTCGCTCTCTTGCTCTCCCTCGCGGCCACTTTCCGCGTCCGTCTGCTCGCTCCATGCCTTGCAACAGAAGAAGAGCTCGCGGGGCAGTGCGGGCGATCGCACCATGCACCGCTGCACTCCTGCTGCACTCATTCCGCATAGTATAAGTATCCACCTGTCCATGGCGACACTCATTCCCCCCAACCCCCTCTTCTAGCCTCTCCAACTTGCCACCATGATTCCCTTCCTCCTCGCTCCGCTGCTCGCGACGCAGGTCGCTGCCCAGGCCGGTGTCGTTGCCTCGGGTCCTAACGGTCCCACCAACCCCGACAAGCCCGAGTTCATGGCTGTCGGCTCCAAGGTCAACCAGACGTCGATGGCGCGCCTCATTACCGCCAACTCGATCGACGACTTTTGCATGTACGCGCCCCCCGAGCCCGGACCCGACTCGACCATCGGCAACACCGAGCCCATTGTCGTCGCATGGTGCACCAAGCCAAGGAACAATGCCCGGTAAGTGATGGTGATAAAGGTGTATGTGGCGTCTACTAACCGCCAGTCTCATTCCCGACGGCACCATCAAGTCTGCCCAGTTCATCAAGACACCAGAGTACATCCAGGTCTCGGGCTGGTGGGACGGCACCAAGCTCAACATCCCCGCGGGCGACGACGGCGGTGAGCTCGACCCCCACGGCCCAACTGGCGAAGGTAACCCCGTGGGTGGCAACGTGACCACCAACGCCGTCGACGGCAAGGACGTGTTCTACGAGGAGTGGATGTCGTTCATCTCGGTCCGCCAGTTCTGTCTTCGTATCTGTACCGCGAACGGCAAGGTCAACACCGCGCTGATGTGTGAGCACGAGCTCGACGTCATGGGCTGCAACTTTGTCATGGCCATCCCCCACGACGCCGACACCAAGGACTTTACCTCGTGCGACGGCGACATTGCCCCGCCCCCGGGTCTCTACCCGCAGCCCGACGGCTCGTACTCGACCTTCCGCCAGCGCTTCACGGGCACTTGGGGCGGTGGCGTCCACACCATCGGCAACACTGTCACCCCCTCGGCACCCGCCTTCTTCCCCAAGACGTCCAACTGCAAGACATACCAGACCATCGGTAACGGCATTGACCCGCGCAACCTCGAGGTCACTGCCAAGCCGAGTCTCTTTGCCGAGGGCGCCAGCGCGCCGCCGGTTATGTCGACCGCCTCATCCTCCGACGCGAGCAAGACGGGCTCGGCCAAGCCTGACGCCACTGCCTCTGGCAAGCCGGACACTAGCAACAAGAACTCGATGACCCCGCTCCCCGAGCAGACTGGTGCCAGCAAGGAGAGCGGCAAGAGCGAGCCCCAGACCCCGGACAACCAGGCCGCCGCCCCCAAGAGCTCGGCTGTCTCCATTCAGTACAGCATGGTCGCCCTCCTCGGCGCTGTTGCGGGCGGTGCCCTCATCTTCCTCTAAGCACATCGCAGAGTGAAGCAAAACATGTTTGACAGCATCCCCCCAAAGCAATCCATCACGGACGCTACACCATTTTCTGCCAACGGCTCCGCGCCGTCAGTGCTAATAGCTAACCGAGCCGACTTTTTTTTTTTTCCTGTCCCTCAGTGTACGGACACTCGTCGCATTGCCACATTGCCACTGCACCCACACGGACACTCATCATACCCACCCACATCATTGTATCATCTGTAGAGCGTAGTCCCGTAGCGAACCATCATGCACGTATGCAAATCACAGCACAGTGACGAATCCATTTAGTATGGAAGTGAAGGCTGGAGGTGCCAAGACCGAGGTGTCGGAGTTGCCAGATCCGGCCCCAGCCATCAGTGGCACAATTTCCCCTGCTGTGTGAGGTTGTCGAGTCGCGACGCACACCGGTGCACGTGCAAAACAGCATAAAACAACGCATGCAGCGCATTGCACCGTTGTGAACAGCCCAAACACGCATCAAACAGAGCGCATCACAGCCTCCGGTACCTGCGCAGGGGATCGGGAAACACTCCATCCGGGACTGGCCCACACTGGATAGATGGCGCGAAAACTGCCTTGGCCAGCGGGTAAGTGGCTGCTGGCTGCCTTGGCTGCCCGCTGCTATCTGCTTGGCTGCTTGCACCTTGTAGCTGTTTGCGCCTTGGCTGCTTGGCCAGCACTTGGCGAGGGCCAGCACTTGGCGCTTGGCGGCGATGACAACGACCACTGGGAGAGATGCAGAGTGTTTATGGAATGGCCACATCATCTCCTGATCTCCTGCATTATGCATTTCTGCCACATCATCTCCACGCGCGGCGAGCGTGTCATTAATCAAATTCATAAGGATCAACTGTCATCGCCGAGTCGGCGGCCATGTCTCACCATCTCCACGTTCCTGCGACCCACAGTGGGTCCAGCTCCACCAGGCTTCTTGGCCGTCACTGGCGGGGTGGGTTCACGATCAATCGACACGCGCATGGACTGCGTGCTGCATAGCATGGCGAGCACGAGGGATCCCGGCGCCGGCGACAGCGCTGAAGCGGCCGCCGGCGTCGCGATCGGCCGCGCACCCGCGTGCGGCGTCTCGCATGCACCCTGTTAACTGCTAATATGCTCATGCTGCTCGCCGTCGATCACTCTACCCACGCGTTCGGACATGCGGACATGCGGGCACGCGGGCAAGCAATCGAACACACGCCTGGACATGTGCTCGCTTCAATCGCTTTGGTTCTGCGAGCTATGCGGTTATCGCGCAGTCTGGGACCTTTGACCAGAAGCATGCCTAGGGCCTAAGGGGCAAGCTGTGTACACGTGTTGCGGCAACGGTGGTGCATGTCATTTTACAAGGTCATCCGCCCTGCTCGGGCACCTCGCGCAACTCGATAAGTCCCACGTCAGGGGCACGGCATAGGGCACGGCATACATCATCGGCGCGGGCGGACGGCCGGAGTCCGTGCCCCGACGGCGGCGGAGCGAGCAAGCGCGCTGGCCGTGCCTGCAGCTTGCAGCTCTGCCCGCAGTGACGTGCATGTGGCATCGTGAGTGCGGTGGTGCGAGACGGCCACCGGCCGGCTGACGGGGAGAGGCATCCACCCCATTATGACGTAGCTCCGAAAAAGTTGAACCTTCCACTTTGGCAGTCTGGAGAGCTGGGACCTGGGAGAGCTGTCAGCTGTCAGCTGGCAGAGCTTGATGTCTGCATTAATCAGTTTTCCCTTCCAGGCCTCGTTGGTGCAAGTTTACGGCGCAGGACCTGGCGACCACGGAGACCCGCTGTGCTGAGTGATCTGGGTGAATGTGAACGGAGACCTGTGACCGATGGAATAAAAGATGCAGTGGAGCAAACATCTACCCCCCGAGACGTTCCCATCACTTCACCTACAGCCCCAGCTTCATCTCCCCAGCTTCAATTGCCACCTCACCTAGCCAGCTAGCCACGACTGTATCCACATTATCCACGATGGCGCCGCGCAGCAGCAAGAAGGCGCTCACGCTATGTCTCTTCCAGAGTCTGGCGGGTGTCATTTTCGGATGGGGCAACTCGTCTGGTGGTGGTCTGGTGAGTGTTGGCGGACAGTGGTAGAATGAGTGGATGCGATATTCTGTTATCGATAAGACACTGTTCTGTGTATCTGTGGTCGATCGTACCGTAGATTGTTCGGTGGCGTCGCCACCACCATTCCATTTCCAGTTATCGGTATGCTGACCAGTAGTTCAACATGGAACAATATTCGCGCCGCTTCGGCCAATGCGGTCCCGATGGCTGTGCGCTCAGCACGGTGCGCCAGAGTGCGATCACGGGTCTGCTGTGTCTAGGCGCAATGTTCGGCGCCGTCTTCTCGGGCAACATTGCTGATCGGGTGAGGGACGAGTGTTGGATCAGTGCTGATGGCAGATTGGTCTGCGTGTTACGTGTATGCTCTTCATCTTCATCCACATGATTGGCGCCGCTATCGAAGTGAGTAGAAGCGAAGCAGAAAATACGAGTGAAAGCGAGAATACGGGTTGGGTCCAGTACTGATTCTAGTGCTCCGGAAAAGTTTATCAGCAGGTCTATGTCGCCCGTGTACTCATCGGCCTCGGCATTGGCGCGACGTCGGGCCTGGTGCCCGTCTTCCAGGCTGAGGCTGCGCCGCCGCGCTTCCGCGGCATCGTGACCGGCTCGTTCCAGCTCTGCGTGACTCTCGGTATCTGGGGAGTGAGCATGTGCTCGTGGGGCATGCACTACTACGAGGGTAACAAGAGTTGGGAGGTGGTCACGGGCCTGCCGATGGCGTTCGACGTCGGTCTCCTCCTCGGCTTCCTGTTTATGCCCGAGTCGCCGGCCTTCCTGGCCAAGAAGGGCAAGTGGGAGCAGTGCCGCAAGGCGCTGGCAAGCCTGCGGTCGACCAAGGTCGACGACCCGGCGCTCGACGAGGAAATGGAGGAGATTGCGGACAAGGCTGCCGACGCCAAGAAGCAGGGCCAGGCGTCGTACAGGGAGATCTTCTCCACCAAGAACCGCATCCTCTACCGTGTCATGGTCGGCGTGTGCGTCCAGATCGGACAGCAGATTACCGGTGTCAACTTCTTCTTCTCGTACGGACCCCAGTTTGCCAAGACTGCCGGTCTCAACGATGCCTGTAAGTCTGGAGGTTGACAAGCACGAACAATCCCTAACACTCCTTTTAGACGTCTTCCAGATCATCATCTCGTCGGTCAACGTCTTCATGTCCTTCCCGGGCATGTACGCGGTGGACCACTTTGGCCGTCGCCCCGTGCTGATTATCGGAGCGCTCACAATGTTCATCGGCCAGATCATCACCGGCTCAGTCTCCAAGGCCCTCCCGGACCAGAAGCCAGCAGGCAACGCGCTCATCGCCTTTAGCTGTATCTTTATTGCAGGATTCGCCGCGTCGTGGGGTCCCGTTGCGTGGGTCGTGTGTGGCGAGAGTTTCCCGATCCGCCTGTCCGCTTTGTGCGTCACCCTCGGCACAGCCGCCAACTGGCTGTTCGCCATGATCATTGCGTTTGCCGCCCCGCAGATCCAGCAGCGCATCGGTACCGGCATCTGCTTTGTCTGGGCTGGATGTCTTGCCCTCAAGTGAGTACCGCAGCAGCGGAAACAGAAGAAGAACACGGCTCACCCCCCAGCTTCCTCTTCGCATTGTTCTTCATCCCCGAGACAAAGGGCCTTTCCATCGAGGAGTGAGTAGATGCATTCTCCCACTCACAGGTCTTCCGTACTGACGTTTCCTCCAGGATCGACGCGCTGTACCTCACCAAGATCCCCGCCATTCGTACCGGCATGTTCATGCGCGACAGCGACCGCGAGGCGCGCGACAAGGTCGCTGCAAAGCTCGAGGCGGAGAAGGAGCAGCGCGAGGCCGCCAAGGCTCAGGAGAAGGCGCAGCAGGGCAAGGGCGCGCATACCGGCGCGTACGACATGCCCCACAATGGCCACGATGCGGGCAACGGGACCGGCCACGTCCGCGGTGTCTCTGATGGTGGATCGCATTCCACTGCCGTCTAAGCACTTCTCCAGATCTCTACTCCGTACTCCATACCCCGCCTCTCCGACTCTTCGCCATTTGCACTCGACTCCTACTGCCATTTCATCTTATCCCATCCCATATATTCCATGTCATCTGTACGCATTTGATAAATGTAGCTCCCAGGATTGCATGAATAGATCATTCTCTTGCTCTCGTTGTTGTATTGTGGCATAGCACAATGTGGCGAGCGGCCCAGATAGAACGAGCGCGATACCAGATTCAAGATCCGAGCCCGACCCCGAGCCCGAGCCTCGAGCTACCAGGGGACAGAATACAGAATGTACGTTTTCCAGATGAGGGGAATGGGGCGTCCAAACACACCATTGACGCGTATTGACGATTGATGACTGGACCGTGTCTCACGGCTAGCTACTTGCCGCCGGTTGGCCATTGGCGTTCGTCGCTCCTCGTTGTCCTGGGATTCTGGGATCTGGGAGCTACCTCCTGGCGATCCTGCATATTTATATCGATATTATCGGTACCGAGTGGAGAGGGCGTTGGACGTTGCACAGCTCGGGGATCGGTCTAGAATTCTGGAAGGCATGGTCCTAGCGCTGCTGGCTCGGATCTACAATCCTACAGCTGAGCTGTAGCTGTATCCTCGTCCACTGCAACAGTTTCGAACTCGTCTTCTGTCAATCTTGCCGTCGAAATGCTCTCGTAGGAGATACTCTCGCGTTTCGCAGCTTTGACAACAAGGGGACCGAAGTACCGAGAACATGCAGAACATTCCTTTGGGCTTTGGAATGCTCGGAAGCGATCACCACGCAATCGCTCCCTGCCCCAGCGGATCATGCTCCTGCAGATCCATCCTGTAGTTCCCTGCGCCCTGACCCTCGGCCTCGGTCCGGACAGCTTCCGCCGATCACCTGACGTCAACATTCCGCCCCAGTCACGTCCACTCAGCTCGACACAGAACACACTCAGCTCGAGTCACCCACCGTGCTGTACGCACGTTGCAGCGTGGGTCAAACATCCCATGCATCCCATCTGCGCCAGCCAAGATATAAAGACAGCAAGACGGGACTCTCCATCTCCATCATCATCTTCATCCTTCCTCGCGTGCTCTTTCCCGCTCACGGGTCACATCTCTCACTTTCTCCCTACCTCTCATCACTCTCCCAACATGATCGACCACGTCGGCATTGTGATCACCGACTATCAGCGCAGCAAGACCTTCTACGCTGCCGCGCTCGCCCCTCTCGGCGCCGAGATGCAGATGGAGTTTCCCAACGAGCAGTGCCCCCAGGCCAAGTCGATGCCGCCTGTCTCGGGATGGGGCCGTTCCCGCGACGCTCCCACATTCTGGATCACGCAGTGTCCCGAGGCCAAGGTCGCCGAGAAGCCTACCCCCGTCCACGTCGCGTTTACGTGCCCCGACCGCGCGCAGGTCGATGCCTTCCATGCCGCGGCGCTCAAGGCCGGCGCCAAGTGTAATGGTCCCCCCGGCGAGCGCCCCCACTACCACCCCAACTACTATGGCGCGTTTGTGCTCGACCCCGATGGACACAATATCGAGGCCGTGTGCCACCTCCCGGCTTGATTGGGATTGCAAGCGTGAGTTGAAGTGTGGTCCATGAGTGGATTCGGATGGGTCTTAGGTGATATGTCAGTCTGAAGGTGCTGACTGAAAGTGACTTGAACTCGGCAACATCGAGCGTTGGCAAATGATAACCAGACGACGAACACGAAGCAACGAGACAACGAGAAGTCAGGGCGATGGCCACGATGGTGATGGCGGGGACGATGATGATACGATGATGGTGATACCATGTTGGAGCAAATGCAGTCATATGTGTATACTGCAATGGTCACTTAACAACAGGCAACTGACTCTCCTAACGATGGGTCTCTGTTACTGATTCCCATGACAGGCCCTCAAGAGTCAGTGAAGTCAAAACTCGTGGGCCGCTAGGCTTCTCCGACCGGCTTTCAGGGCACTGTAGCCTTCTGATTCTCGAATTGCGCCATGGCCTGTCAACTCAAGTGCTGTCACAGCTTCTTCGATAGAGTAACCAAACAAGGCTTGCAACTTGCAACTAGAAAGACTAATCACAGAAAAAATAGAGATCTCAGTATGGCCAGGAACAACAAACCGAAATGCAGGCTTTTGTGTGGTCGAACAGGGTCAAGTTTCCAATCTGTTTGCCCTCACTTGTTTCCCGGGTCGCTGTTAAGGGTGGTCTCGTCTCAGGCTCCAAACCAAATGTATTTTGCTTGCAGCACCTTGCTGCCCTTCTCCTTTGGACCCAGAAGAATCGCTGGTGAAGTTAGGATCAAACCGACCAGCATACCCACAGGCGGATGCTTCGTATACAGTAGAAGTAATGTTATTTTGATTCGCATCTGAACGTCGTCTGGCAGTGCACTGGTCCGGCCATACTTTACTCCTGTGATGTTGTGTGCGTGCTGTTGTTGTCGTGTGCTGGTATGCTGGTATCATACATACTCCCGGGATCCAGGATTGCGGGAGCCGGTGACTCACTGAACCGACCTTGCCGACCATGACCCAATGACGGCATTGCCGGTCTGTTGCAACAGCAAACTGATCCGGCAACATTTGAGACTGCACACTCGCTCATTCCCACAGATCATGTCTGATCCGCAAAAGAAGAACATTGCAGCTGATAGCGATACACCAGCGGGTGCGCACAGTACGACTAGCGGGCGCGCGGATGCGGGCTCGCAGGAGACGGGCAACCTGAAGGACGAGAAAGATGAGGATACGACTTCCGCCGACGCTGCTGCCGCCCCGGCCCCGGTGATCACCACCCCGCCCCTCCCCATCACTCCCACCACCTCGTCTTCCTCCGCCTCCTCCCATTCCGCCGAGGACAAGCCGAAACGCAGCCAGTCTTACCTCGCGAGCATGTACTCGGAGGTCTCGAGCATGGCGTCGCTGCTGGCGACGGCGGCCGAGTATCCGGGCACGGCGGCGCTGATCGCATCGCAGGGGACGGCGGCGGAGCGGGCAGCCGTGTGGGCCGAATGGAGCGGCGACAACGACAAGGAGCCGAAAGGGGAGGAGCCAGAACCCGAGGGCGTGACGCATGACGACGAGGTCTGGCTCATACCCCGCTGGGCCCTCCTCCGCCCACATGACGATGATCCCAAGGCGTTTGACATCGCCGTCAGCGTCGCCGGGTGTGCCACCGACCTGCGATCCCTCAAGGGCGCGACGCACACGCAGCGGGCGCTCGTGGGCATTGCCCAGCGTAGGTTGCGCTGCTAAATACTTATGCTGATCCCAGGCTTCGCGGACCTCCCGACCCTAGCACCAGAGAGGGGCAACAGTACATCCGACATGGCAGACACGGGCAAGGAAAGCGCCGAGCGCATCCTGGACGCGGCGCATCACCCCGAGTCGACCACGAACGCGCACGCACTGCACGCGCCGGCTCCGCTGTTCGACGCGCGTGCCGCGCGCCGCCTCCTCGCTGCGCGGCTCCGGCCGTTCTGGGCCGGTGCCCTGGGTTCGCGCCGCGTACGTGTTGATGTGTATGCGGTCAAGGATAACTGGGAGGGGGAGATTCTCGCCAGCACACACCTCACCACCGACTCGAACGGCCTGCTTGGCACTGAAGTGGTGGTTCCCTGGGACGCGGTCCAGAAGCACTGTCCCGAAATGGCGGAGAATGCGCGTGGATACTCGGTGCGTGTGCGTGCGCGGCTTGTCAAGCTTCCGCCTAAGAAGAAGGAGAAAGAGAAGAAAGAAAAGGAGAAGAAGGAGAAAGAGAAGAAAGAAAGGGAGAAGAAGGAGAAGGAGAAGAAGAGCAAGGAGAAGAAGAGCAAGGAGGACAAGGGGAAGGCGAAGGAGACTGGCAAGCCGGAGAAGAAGGACAAGGAGGATGCGAGAGACAGCGACAAGAGCGAAGAGAAGGATGTAGTGAACAAGACGACCACCGAGACAACTCCGGACAAGGCAGAACAGGGTCACCGTACAGACCAGAATCCCGACCAGGCAACGGAGAAGGTTGCGTCCATGGACGCGGACGACAGCGTCAACGACGACGATGATACGGCCGATGAAGCGGCCGCTGTCGTGGAGAAAGGAACCTCATCGACGCGCTCAGTGCTCGCCAAGCTTGGCATTAAAGGCAAGGCGACCCGCACCGACAAGGACGTCAAGGTGGCCACAGAGTCGACCGCAGATGCGGCCTCAGAGCATGGCAAGCACACAGAAAGGAATACGGACCAGACTACGGAGAAGGAACCGCCCAAGGACGCGGACGACGAGGACGAGGACGACGTGGCGGGTAAGGCGGGTGAAGCCGTCGAGAACGAAACCTCTTCAACTCGCTCGATGCTTGCAAAGCTGGGAATCAAGGGCAAGGCTACGCGCACCGACAAGGATTCCAAAGTGGCTGAGCACTCGGCGCCAACGCCGCCGCCAGAGGAGGAGCCGCCGGAAGAGTACGTCGCAGAGAGCCGTCTCACGTACACGCCTGCGCGGGAGGACGGCGTGCGGATCATTTCGGATGTGGTGGGTTGGCAGTTAGACTGCTCTGACGACAGGATGACACGGTCAAGCGCAGCGATATCCTGGGAGGCGCGCGCGAAGTGTTCCGGTGGGTTCTGTCGCCAGTGTAATGCTCATATCAGGAACGTGTTCTGCCGCCCCGACCGCGAGATTGGTGTGCCCGGGATGGAGCAGCTGTTCAGAAGTCTCGCGGCCGCTGGAGTTTGCGGACTTCACTTTGTGGTGAGAACTGAGAAACTCACGAATTCAGAGCTGACAGCAGTCCCTCTCGCCGATTGAGCTGCTCCCCGCACTCCTCTCTTTCCTGCACTCGCACGCCTTCCCTGCCTGCTCCCTCACTGTGAGTCTTAAGGTAGTCACCGAAAGTCTTTACGCGATTGAAAGCGTTCTACAGTGAGGGAGCGGTTCCTCACGCAGGTACCGCTCTATTACAGCTGCAGCTTCTTCGCTCCGCTTTGGCAGTTTCCTCGTTGCCCTCGTGCAGAGAGGAACATGGTTCCTCCTGCCAGAAACATGGGTTCCTCCCGTGCTAAAAAAAAACATCGAAGAATCTATGGTCTCGAAGATTCTCTGGTGGGACAGACAGCTCCAAATGTGCTCTGATGTGCTGTATACATGCACAGAAGGTGCCAGCGGGACGGCTGAAATGACCGCGTAAAGGCTTTCGGGGACTGCAGTAACTGTTACTTCTCTAACGGCAGCTCAAATACTACGGGCCACGCGCGCTGCTTGCGGCGCTGTACGAGGGCGCGGGCGCGCGCAAACGACCTGGACTGGACGAGGTGTTCCACGCCTTCCCCCGCTCCCGGTTCCTGCTCTTCGGGGATAGCGGCGAAGAGGACCTCGAGGTGTACACTCTCATGGCGCTCCAGCATCCGGGGCAGGTCGCGGGTATCTTCATCCGCGACGTTACTGGCGGCGCGGAGATTCCGGTGCCGAAGCCTGATCCGCAAGCTGGGCGGAGCATGCCCGGCGGGTACCCTGGCGACGATGGGGAAAACTGTGAGGCCGAGGCCGAGGGCGAGGGCAAAGGGGAGGGCAAAGGGGAGGGCAAAGGGGAGGGCAAAGGGGAAGGCAAGGGCAAAGGCAACGTCGAGGGTAAGGGCAAGGGCGACAGCAAAACCCGGAGGGGCGGCCGGGAGCGAGGAGCGAAAAAGACGAAGCGGGCAAAGGTTGAGGTGAAAGCGGAGGTTGATGTGGAAATGAAGACTACACGCCCACGGAGCTCCTCGTCTTCATCTTCATCGTCCTCATCCTCATCCGCCTCCTCTTCGGACCACGAAGCCGAAGAGAACGCGACTGTCGCGGAGTTGCAGACCCTCACGGACGCCCAGGAGCGGCTCATCCGCCTCGCCGCGACGTGGGGCACGCGCGTCGCCGCCGCGCGTGCTGCCCTGCCCTCTGACATCCCATTACGTGTGTTCGTGCACCCTGCCGAGGTCGAGGAAGAGGCTCGCAGTTTGTGCAAGTAGAATCTGTACCAGTATGCAGCCTATACAGTATGCGGCCGATATTAGTGACCCAAACGCGCCCCAAAGGCCACTTTACCGGCGCTGACGTCCAATTTTGAACCACTGTAACTCCTCACATGGGGCTCCAGTAGTTTCCCAGTCCGACATGTTGAAGCGCAGGGGATGAACCCTTAGAAAATCTATATGCATAGCATGTGCATCGCGATGCATAAGGAATATCTGGAGAGAAAAGTGTTGCAGAGTGGGTAAAAAATGGCCAAAAATGCGAAAGTATGTCCCATCAGTAGGGAAAGTGGCACCCTCTCCATCAGGCAGAACAGCAAATATTTCCATGTAACTTTCACCTGTGGGCAGCTGCATGCATGCGACTGCCTCTGCTATAGGTCTTGACATACTATTGAAAGATGCTGCAAAGAAACATGGGGCAAAGGACTGAAGTTGATGAGATAACAGGATGCAAAATTCGGCGATTACAGTGACGGCGGGCAACCTTTCGACCAGAAGGGCCATTTTAATAATGGCCGGAAACTGTACCTGTTTAACATTTATGCGAGAAACGCGTCGCCACCACTGGAGACACCGATTCTTGCACCTCCAAATCTCATTCTGTCTTAAGCCCCACACTCAAGGCCTATAACAGCAACAATACATACTGGAAGTGGCGCGTATACAAAAGCCAAAAGGAGAAAATTGTGCTCGGGAGGGTGTCTCTTTCTTCCTCTATACTATTCTACACAAATACTTAAGACGGACGGGATGTGTATCACGGTGTTCCGGGAATGCTAAGGTGCGGTCAGAACGACATTTTAGGCTTTCGCAGATCAAAACACTCACGTGGCTTGCTGGCGTCGGGGGCTACTGTTCGGCGAGCTCCTTGTTGGCCGAGGTTAGACGTTCCTGCAGCGCGGCGATGGCCGCATCTGCAGTGCTCAGGGTGGCCTGGAGCTGCTCCATCGTCGCCTGGAGCTGCTCCATCCCCGCCTTGATCTGGCTGCGCTGTAGCTGCCACCCGCCCAGCTGTGTCTCCATCTCGCCGACGCGGTCCTCAGGGGACGCGCGCAAGCCCGCGTCGCCGTCCTGCACGATCTCCACGCGGGGCCTTTTCGGCGGCCTGCCGCCCGGGCCCCTCGAACCTGAAGCCACGGGGGACGCCGTGCGCTGCACGTCAGGTCATGAGGACATCACGGAGGCTTACCTCCAGGGTTGCGGGCTCCCCTTGCTTGACGACGGAGGTTACGATGTGGTAGGTGGCGGCGAGGTCGCAAGGACGTTGTTCACCCTTGCACTTATAGCAGCCGCGAAGCTTGACCTCGTTCGGCGTCAACGCCACCATATCCAGCACACACGCCCGCGTCTTGCCACAACCTTCGCAAGGTGTTGAGGCCCTACCATCAGCACTCTGCCCACTAGCACACCCATGCACTCACAGGTAAACGGTGCTCTTGAGCCCGACGACGGAGCGAGCTCCAACCTCCTTCACCACCCTCCTCAACGGGGTGACCAACCTGGTGATGGGGGAGGGCGGAGGGTGCCACATTCTCCACTAGTCTACACGGATATGTACAGAGGGGGGTGTGGTAGGTGTCTCGGTCGCCGTAATGCTAAGGTGCGGTCAGAACGACATTTCAGGCTTTCGCAGATCAAAACACTCACCGCGCTAGAGCGGGCGTTGTATCGCCGCGAGGTCTTCTTTGGCGGAAGCGAGGCGCTTCTGCAGAGACGCGATTGCCTCATCCCTGCTGGCCACAGCCGCCTGCAGCTGTTCTTGCAAAGCCACGAGCTGCTTGCGTTCGGCGCGTTGCCCGTCCATGTCCGCCTCGATCTCGACAATCCGGTCTTGAAGGAATTGGCCGAGCTTTGTGTTTGTGTCCTGGATCGTCTCCAGGCGGGGCCTCTTGGGGGGCCTGCCGCCCGGACCCCTGGACCCGGACGCCGTGGGGGAGCTGTGCGCTGCACGTCAGGTCATGAGGACATCACGGAGGCTTACCTTCAAGGCCTCGGGCTCGACCTTGGTAACATTTCCGCCATTGACCTTATACTTGGCGGCGAGATTGCAAGCAAGGTTATCCGTTCGGCACCTCGCGCACCCAACAATGTCGACCTCAGTCGAATCAGCTGATTCCATAACCAGAACACAGGGTCGGCCTGTCTCGCAATGCGTGCAGTTTGGTTGGGCGCTACCATCAGCACTCTGCCCACTAGCACACTCAGGCACTCACATGTAGAGTGGCCCCTTTGAGCCCGACATCGCTTGCGCACCGATGGCTAGAGCAACCTTTGCTACGGGCGTGACCGACCGGGTTAGGGGAGACGATGGGGGCTGAGGAGCCATGGTGGTACGAAGAAATTGAGTAATGAAAGTGTGGGTAATGGGTGAATGGAAGAATGACAAAGTGTCCCAGATATACTCGCACAGAACAAGCAGGTGCGAGACGCCACGCCATTGTTAAGTCGCGTTGTTCATATGTCCACATGCTCCGCAAGGAGAGTCGAAGTCGCAACGGCCGTTAACCCGGAGATGTTTTCCGTTAACACGGCAAACGCGCTTTGCTCCCATTTGATCAATCCCGAACTGATCATGCTCAAACTTGGTGAGCATGTAGTCAACCATTAAGAATAGATGCTTACCAAGCTTAGTAAGCATTGGTGCACAACTGGATGTGTGGCAAGTAATCGGGTGCCAAACTATGCTAACCTTGAAGAAGTATGTTCTTGGGTTAACTGCGTGCCACATTTGTCAGCCACAGATTCCATCTGACGGCACTTTATGTACAGCTTCGCCCGTGCAGCTTGGCCATTCCCACCGTAGCGACTCTGCCACTCTAGCTACTATATAAACTATATAAACAGCAGTTTAGCAGTATTTACTTTCCCTATCGCTCATGTACTCAACTTCGTCTAGGAGCGCGCGTGGCCCGCAGTACTTGAGCGCTGCCGCTAGAGAAATTAGTTGGCCGCCGTTACTGATGGTGGTCTGCCACTAGAACAAGGCAAATTGTCTGCGGATGACTGTACTTTGTATTTGGCTGGCGACTTGGGCGCCGAGATGACTGTCGCGTTCATATGATCGTCAGAACCACCACCGTTCACCTCCTGTGCATGCCGTTTAAAGGGCTCTGCTCGTCACTGCAACAATGCTACAGTTGGCTGCAGTGTTGCATTAGTTCGTGCAAGAGTATATGGCCTCGGTACCGTAGCTTGTGCTGGAGCAGGCAGCAAACTCCCACAGCTCTTGCGCGACGACAAAAGAAGATCGCATCCCTGTTTACGAAAGGCTATGTCAACAGTGAGCGATACATCAACTATTAACAAGCAGAGCATCGGTGGTGGCAAGTGCAGACATGGTGGTGGCGAGGAGAGCGTCGGTGGCGAGGAGCACACCAGCATCGCTGTCACAGAGTCTTGGGGGCGTCAGAGAGCAAGTATCCATGGTCTTGGGGGCGTCACCAGCTGGGTGGCCTCAGTGAGCAGCGCGGTGAGGGGGGGAGGACTACTGTATGGATAACATCTCTACCCGTGGAACGGCACGGCGCGGCGGTGTCTCTGCGCCTTTCCTTGAGCCTTGTCCTCTCCACTCCGCTTCTCGCGCTCCATTTCCGCTCGCGCAGCCCGCTCGCGGAGGAATACCGCGGCCTTCTCGTCCGCACGCCGGAGGCGAGCAGCCAGTGCTGCGGGGTAGTCGTCCCCCTCGTCCGAGTATGCGTGTGCGGCGTATGCCCAGAGCGGGGCCTGGAGGTGATCAACGGGGGCGGGGATGGGTTGCCCGTTCGCGTTCAGGTTCGCGTTTGCGGTTGCGGGTGCGGCTGCGCCAGGTCGCGGGTGTGCGAGCGCAACGGCGACGAGGGAGAGGAACAAGAGTGCCTTCATCGTAGAGGTCCGCTAAAAATGTGTTATCCGTCGCTTCTGCTTTCGGCGCTGTTGTTGTTGGGCTCGACGTTCACAATGTCATGTCAGAAGCTGGTCACTGTCAGTGGGCATCCTCTATACCGTGCATCCGACCATGGTGCATTGGATGCAATGGTGCAGTGTGAATTGTGCAGACGGGAACGTGTGTGTGTCCACAATTACTCCATCCCAGTCATGAAGTCCTCAGTGGGTCACGAGGTGCCCATACTTAGCTCTCCCGCACTGAATGCAACTTTAGATTCCATCCATCCACCGTCATGGACACACCCCTTCTCACGACCGCCCGCTTTACACTCCGCCCTCTTTCCCACAGTGACCGGGACGCCTTTGTTGCATACCGCCGCATCCCGGCCGTCGCGCTCTACCAGGGCTGGACGCCGGACTACTCCGAGGCCGACGCAGACCGGCTCCTCGCTGCCCAACCACCCTTCCCGCCGCCAGAGGACGGGTGGATTCAGCTGGCGATCCACGACGAGAACGGCGCATTGGTCGGCGACGCGGCGGTGCATACTCTCCCGGACGCCGCGTACGAGCTCGGGATCACAGTCGGTCCGGCAGCGCAGGGCCGCGGCGTCGCCCGCGAGGTGGTCCGTGCGCTGGTGGAGATGCTGTTTGCACGGTATGCCGCCCACCGGGTGATTGCGCGGACCGACGCGCGGAATACCGCTGTTGCAAGGGTGCTCGCTGCTGTTGGGTTCCGGCACGAGGGGCGCGCGCGCGAGTGCGAGATGTTCAAGGGGGAGTGGATTGACGAGGACTCGTGGGCCATGCTCCGTCAGGACTTGGGGGATAGTTAAGTGGAGGATGGATGATGTGCCTGGCCGCTTGGCGTAGCGCGGCGTCAAAGTACCCAGAAAGGGAGGTACAACGGACACTGACATGAGCTCGTGGCGGGTTTATGTCTTTGCATGCGTTCCAGCTCACCATACAAGCACGCTAAACCGCTCGAAGCTGATGTCCGATGGCCGTGGGAGCTGAAGACTCGCCGTGTCTCTCACTCTAGGAACTTGTTGTACTGCTAAGGAACTGACACTCTAGTCTACTAAACTGTCGAACGACGGTTATAGTACGACACATAAAGGGTGACGAGCGAAGAAGGAAGCTTATATATAGAGATAAACGAGTGTGATAGTAAACGGTGCGAGCAACTGCACGAGCGAGCGAACGAGTACGGCGGAAGCTGACTGTCTTTCAGCATAAGCATCTCAAGGGTTAGACGTCCACGCCGGCCAGGTCGGATGTGAAGAGGATGGTGCGACTTCTTGCCTGCGCGGATAAGTGTTGAAAGACCGTCAGCTTCTGCCGTACTTGTTCGCTCAACCGCGCCGTCGCTCGTACCCTTCATCATTACACTCGTTTATCTCCATAGATAAGCTTCATTCTTCGCTCATCACCCTTACACATCGTACAGCAGACACCAAATGACTATACGCGGTTGTCTTCTCGGTACCTTTTGAACATCCTGTGTATGCACACTGCACAGCAGGGTGTCATTTGGAGCCCGTCTCCTCACAAGATGAGCCTCTGAGCAACTGTAACCAAGTTGTACAGTACATGGATGTGGGAAAGCATCCTCACTGCAGAACGATCTCAATGGCGTAAAGACTTTTGGTGACTACTGACCCAATGTACTGTACTAATCATCCTCCGACGCTGAGCGGCCACATTGGCCGAAGCACTTTCTGTGCTGTTATGAAAATAGCGCTCCCCTACACCAACCACCCTCAAAGCTGAACGTCTACACTGGCAAGGGTAATGCAACCAATGAAGAACCCAATTCCCTGGTCTCATAACCTCACTCAATCTTGGGGCGCTCTTAGACTGCGCGACATGGGGGCAGGGCAAACTCGCTTCCCGTGGGCGGAGTCGTAGACGCTGCCAGAAGATTATCAAGCCGAAGCACAGTCTGTATCAATTGGCAGGGGACGCTCGGTTTCCGATCAAGTACGACTAAAGAAGGGATTCATCACGAAGCTTCTTTAACAAAATACTCTGCTAATTTGAAAGCCACTACCAGCACTTGTAGCGGTTGCCGTCCTTCTGGCAGGTGCCAAGGCGACGGCCATCGCCACCGACCTTGAAGACACCTCCGCCCTCGTTCCAGATGTCGTACCTGTCTCCCCAGTCACACGAGAACTGGATGGAGTAGCCGGTGTGCGTCGCATCGCGGCACTCGGAGTAGCACCATACGCCGTTGCCGTTTTTGCACGTCTCAAGGCCGGTGAAGGGGACACCGCGGGCCTCAAGCTTTCCCGCCATGCCGCCTTCAGCGCCGGCGGGCGCAGCCATGGCGGTACCGGAAAGGGTGGCGAGGAGCGAAGCGAGGGCAACGATCGAGAACTTCATGCTGGTTGGTGTTGTGCGATAGCTGCTTGGGTGAGTATCCAATCCTGCGCCTAGTTCGTTTGGGGGAGGGGGGCAACACGGAAGGGCGGTTTGGGCGGGGGGGGGAAGGGGAAGAGGATATGGGGGAACGTACGTGTAAGGTCTTCGTGCAGTGAAGTGAGAGGGTTGTTCGTAGAGGGGATGTTGTTGTTGTCGGAGAAGGCTGCTTGATGCTGATGACGGTCCTGGGGTCCGTCTTATTTATACCATATCAGACGCTCGAAACTCGCAATACTCCACTCTCGATCTTGTGGTGCTTCCACAGTGGTTACCGAAAGCGTTCTCGCAGTCGTCCTGTCTGTTGCTTTCGCAGCTCCTGTGCATGCATACTGCACCGCAAAGCGACGCTTCGAGCCGACTTCCTTACCAAAGAACGGCCTCCGAACAACTGTGACTAGGTGGAAGATGCATGGGGAAAGCCTTCCTCACGGTGTGGGAAAGGACTCCACTACCCCGATCTCTATCGCGGAGACTTTTTGTTGACTGCTGTATTGTACATTGATCTAAACATAGCGGTGAAGATGAGACGAGCACACTGCATTGGGTAACTCAAACTCTAACGGGTCACTAAACTGTATCGGACAACTGAACTGTATCGGACAACTAAACTGTAGCATCGCCATGCGCTGCAAAGGCATTGCCATCCACAGCAGGCACCGGTGTAAGCCTGTGCTTCGGCTATGCAGTAGTCTGTGAGCCAGTGGACAGCTTCCAGGGAAGTAGCGTGTCCCTCCAGAGGGAGTGACTTATGGACGGAGGACATCCGAAACGAGTGAATTCGGCAATCTAGTCCCCGAGTTGCTATCTTATCGGCGACCATACTGTTTCTCAAACAGCATGGCTGACTGGATGACTATCCTCAAATCTTCACGAACGCGTCGGCCACGACAGCATCCTGTAGCACTGCGCATAGCTCCTCCCGAGCTGACCTTACGATGTGGGTGGGAACGATGAACTAGCGCCTACTGCCTCATCATCCCATCCAAACCGCGAGGGCCGCTACGTCACGGCTGTCGGTCGACTGTGGGATCTCGATGCAGGGCAAATAAGGTGCAACTGGATGGATCTCCCAGTCTCCGAGATGACTACAGGGAGGAGACGTCATGGCTGCCTGTTGACTATGAGAACCCGAACCGGAGCAGATAGAGTGCAACTGAACCGTTTTCCCACTCCACTGCGCTGAACCGTCCACCTGCATAACTGGTCCGCATGGACTCATCGCAGGGCGGCGAGCGGTGTACTGCGAGAATGCAGGTAAGAAAGCGATGCTGGGCTCGATACGAGCCGAAGCCCCACTCCTCCATCAGTGACATGATGAAACTCGGGAACGTCCTTTTCCCATGCAAGATAGCATCCCGGCGGCAGAGATCCCCCCACCACTTGGAGTTAAACGTCAAGTTCACTGCCTCTCGAAGCAGTGCTCACTGCATCAACATATGAACAGACTCCAGCGCCTTTGGATCTGTTATCGTCGGTCACTCCCCGGGCGTTTCAGACCTAACGGACCCCAATCTGCCTGCCGAGATCCATCAGAAATAGCACCACCTACGTACCAAGATCTAGAAGTAGAAAGGGCGCTATTCTTCTTGGGCCGTTGCGATCAGCTGAAACGCGGACCGAGAGCACAGCGGTGCCGATGACGTCTTGTATGCTGTGGAGTGTCGAGATCAGACAAACCTTATCGCACCGCGCGATGAGATAGTGGGCTCGGTTTCACAGCACTGAGATCTGGTCCGCAACTGCGTCGGCCGCTTACTACTACCGCATGTGTAATTCTCACTCTCTTGTTGTGATGAGCCAGTGCTCGACAGTTGATGGTCTTGGCTTCATAGCACTGAGATCTGGTACGGACGGCGCCTACCGGTTACTACTAACCCCCTTTTTCTGTTGTTGACAAGGCGACGCCGAATCGTTCTGTACCGGTATGCAGCCTGCGGCAACGGCCGGCAGGCTCCGGGGACAAGGTGGGTTTACTTTGTTCGATCTCCACTTCACTTGCAAGGGACTCTTGGGCGTCTCGACAACGTCAACAACCGGATTGACAGCCCTCTTGCAAGGCAACCAACTCAACGTGAAATGTCTCCACTTTTGCAAGCACCTCACTCGTAGCACTCTCCGACACTCGGATACGGCTGCAGACCCGGGCGGCAGGAGGAACAGTTCCCCAGCAGACACTGCTAAACCTCCCCTTTGCCCCCCCCCCCCCCCCCCCCTCCGGTTCTCAATCACATTTCGACATGCGGTATCAGCCAGCTCATATGCGACGGCGAGTGCGGACAGAGTTTTGGGGTAAGAACCAGGAGTGGTTCCTCAGTGATATGGGTGACCTCCTGCATGTGAAGAACGGCAAGCACGTCAAAGGACAGATGAGAAGGAAGACGATGTACGTTCCAGATAAGGACGTGAACATCAGTCTATTAAACATCACATCCGGCCTGATAGACTATTGTGCTCCAGTGTAGTCCAGCGTCGTGAGATTATCGGCGGGCATCGCAGTTGGAGGACTTGCCTTGGCTGTCAATCACGACCACAACGCTCAAGCCCCAGGTTTTTATAAGCCTAGCAGGCATCCGCCCTGCACCTTCCAATTCTCCACACTCCAAACAAGGACCCACCGCTTTTGCGCTTCTGAAATGAATTCGCAGCCTCTAGTATCGGCGAGGGGTCGCCCGACACGGCGGTCTCTGTTAAATGCTCGGCGGCGGCGACGGTGATGAGCGACACAGATCCAGCTGTTACTCGTTCCCCTTCCCGAATACCCATACCCACCCCACAGGTGCCGCGATATGGATACATAAATACTGTACATGAATCAATCCTGCTGCCCGAGGTACGCGTCCCAGAAGTGCGGTGTGCCATTGTTCGGCGGCGCGTAGTCGGTCATATCTTGTAGCCGCGCAATGAGGTTGAAGAGCTCGAGGTTGGCAAACGCTGCTGTCAGCTGTTATTCAAAATAAGCAGGCTCACACTCCATGACGGCCGGTTTGGTCGTCTTCCACCCTTTGCCCATCGTCTCTACCGCGCGCGACTTCATCTGGGCCGCGATGGGACCGTCAGCGAAAAAGATGGCCTGCATCTCCGGGTACATGTTGTCGTACCCGTGTGCCCCGAATACCGTGAGGCGCCCGCCGGCCTTTTTGTAGTCGGCCTAGTGTGAGCGGCGAGTTGCTAGATTGCCCATCCGATGTTTACCCCAATACCCACCTTGGTAGCCAGTAGCCAGCCCAGATCCGGCACGAGATACACCGGGGCGACGTTTGGCGCTGCAAGATGCCAGCGCTCAGGCATCGTATCGTGCGTGTACACTGAGAACGGCCTGTTTGCGGCCGCCTGCTTGATGGCTTCGAGGTGGGGGGTATAATCCACTCCGTCCTTGAACCATACTCCGAACGACGGCCAGCCTGGGGTTAGTTGATTTCTTCATCAGGACCCACCGTCGCGGTGCTCAACGTCTTTCAGAAGATCGCCCATCACGTCGTCCAAGAAGATAATCCGTTCCTCAGCCAGCCCCGTCATTCCTGATGAAATCAGCACAATTCCAGCGCGGCACCCACCATGATCGCTGAGCACGATGAGATCCACAATGTCGCCCAGGTTGCGCTTTCTGATTCCCTCGCGGAGGTCGCCGACAAACGTGTCCACACGGCGCAGCGCGCGAGCCACCTCCTCGCTGTCCGGCCCCGCCGCGTGTCCCGCCTGATCCACGTCCGGGAGATACATGAACATGAGTGACGGGGCGGCGTCTGGCGGCTTGTCAAAGTACTTCAGGAGCTCGCACAGTTTGCGTGTCGAGTTCCACTGCGCGTACTGGGTGAAGAAGGAGGGTGATATGTGTGCGGAGGTCGTTGGCGGTCCCGGCCTGGCGTCAGAGAGAACGGAGATGGGAGCGTCATGAGGAGAACAGGTATCATAGCAGACGCCGTACCTGCTGCAGAGCACAGCATCCCTCCTCCATATCAACTCACCACATGAAGTTCAACGCCCGCCGGTTCTTCCTCTCCGCGACGCTCCACAGCGGCTCGCCAAGCCACCAGTGCCCCTGCCAGCTGGTATCCGGCGACCCGTAATCGAATGAGCCCAGGCCAGGCCGGAAGAACGTGTTGGCCATGATCCCGTGCGAGGAGGGATACAGGCCGGTGAGGATGCTCCAGTGGTTCGGGAACGTGAGCGAGGGAAAGACCGGCTGCATCTGCGCGCTGACACCGTCAGCCGCCAGGACAGCTAGGTGCGGGACATGCTCGGCGCGGCTGCGGAGGTAGTCTGGGCGGAAGCCGTCGAGCGAGACGACGAGCGTCGTGCGGTGGAAATCGTGCGTGCCGTTGGAGAGCAGCGGCAGCGGGGGTATCAATGGTCCGCGCGAGATCGTCCCGAGGAGAATGAGGAGGGGGAGCAGGAGAACGAGGGTGAAGACCCACGGGATCTGGGGTCAGTGACGAAGGGCAGGACACGCACCTCTACACCACAGACGGTGATGCGCGCGGTGAGGACCTCGCGCGCCTGTCTGAACCACTGCGCGTCGCCGAGCCCGCGCAGTGGACTGATCGGACGGCGTTTCCGCCCGCCACCGAGGAGCGCGGTCGTCGCGTCAGGCTCCTCGTCGTCCGCGAGCGGCGGGTAGCTGTGCAGCATGCGATCAGGCGACCGGAGTCCGTTTCCATTCCCGTTAGTGTGTCCGTTTCCGTTGGGGTGTCCATTTCCGTTTCCGTTTCCGGCGCCGAGCCACTCTCTCGGGGGATCAACACGCTCTGCGGCGTCCAGCGCCGGCGTGCGTATCCCCTCGGGCGGGAGGGTGTGCAGCTCGGCCATGGCGCGCGAGCGGGGCGATCCGAATGGGAATGCGCCAGTGCCGGGTGCTGGATCGCGTGGTGGTGTCGCGGGCGCTGGCGAGGACGGGCGCGAGCGCTGGCGGAGAGATGAGGGCGGAATGGTTGTGAGTGGGATGGCGAGAGGGAGTGTGTAGAGTACTTTATGCAGTGTGCTGTTGTTGTGAGAGTTTGTTGTCGAGCAGAAGAGTGTCCCAGACGTTGTTGAGAGCAGAGAGAGCCAAAGTTCGGCGCATTGTTTGCCCTGGGCTGTCGTCATGCCATCCACACATTCAACAAGCCTTGGCACACTCTGGCTGTTTGTTGTTGCTCTCTCCACCATCAACAAGCTCAAGGTACGTCCGTCCCGTCCACTTCTCATGACAACTCGGCGCTGCACCTGCGGCCGCTCTACGCGGCTTTACGCTTCATCACGACAGGCCTAGTGCGCTCAGCTGACACACAGAACCCACCACTCGCGATGCGGCTGCGTCTCCCACCACTTCACGTCGCCCTGCTTGCACTTGCGCTCGCCCTCGCGGCGCCGTCACTCGCGTCCTCGGGCGACCGGCACGACCGCTTCCGCGCGTGCCACGCGTCGTGCGCATCGACCTGCGCGCCGGGGGACATTGGTGTGCTACATTCCCTGCTGGGGTGGGACTGCGCGTCGGAATGCGACTACAAATGCGCACACAGTCTCACGGACGCGTCGGATCGCGGAGAAGAGTACTACCACCAGTTCCATGGCAAGTGGGCGTTCACGCGCGCCGGGGGGATGCAGGAGCCCGCAAGCGTGCTCTTCAGCCTTGGGAATCTGGCCGTCCACGCGGCGGGGTACAAGGCGGCTGCGCGCCGCATCCCGAGAGAGAATGGCATGCGGGCATGGCTCCTCACTGCCGCCGGCGTGCACATCAATACCTGGCTCTGGAGCGCAGTGTTCCATACACGTGGTAAGTCCGAAGGAGCTGATGGCTGAGGCGACGTCTACCATGTCGCGGGCAAGCTCGGTCTCGGCCAACCACCCTCGCTCTCTGACACCAGATTTGCCGTGGACCGAGCGCCTCGACTACTTCTCCGCAACAGTGACGATCGGCATGTCGCTGCTATACGCGATTGTGCGCGTCTTCGGGCTGCAGACGCCGCGCTCGCGCTCCGCGCTGTTGTGGCCCGTGTCCGCCGCCGTGCTCGTCACCGTCCTCGCGCACTTTGCGTACGTCTCCTCCCTCCCCCATTTTCCGTACGGGTATCACGTCGCGTTCGCCGCCGCCCTCGGGATGGTGGGGAACCTCCTCTGGATCATGTGGTCTGCGTCATTTATTGCGAGGCCGGCGATTGGGGGCTGGCGCTGGCCGGCGCCATATCCTCGTATCAACTATGGCGAGCGCGACTGGACACCGGCGCTGCTTACCCTCGCGACTATCGCGGCGATGAGCCTTGAGCTTCTCGACTTTCCTCCCATCCTCCGCGTGCTCGATGCCCATGCCTGCTGGCACGCGGCGACCATTCCCATCGGCGCGGCGTGGTGGCGGTTCCTCATTCGCGATGCCAACCGGCTGGACACGCGAGTCCTTAGCGGACCGCCGAGAATGAAGACGCCGTAGTTGGGCCGTGGGCCGCCAGCAGTCTGATGATATAAAATACGGCACATGGGCTGCCTGCGTCTCGATCTCATTAACACATGGGCTGCCTGCGCCTCGATCTCATTAACAACGTGCATCTCTCAGCTCTATGGGTGCCAGAGTGGCGCACGCCGCGGTGACTAGGACTAAAAGGGAATAGAGTGCAGACCTCTGGGGCATGACGGGTTGGGTGTGCTCTATGCTTGGTTTGGTGATGCTTATGCGCGCCTAGAGGTGTGGGGGGCGAACGCGCTGATACTAGTGTGGTCCAGCTGCTCTGTACGCAGAGCTGGCCACTGAGGAGGACGGAGGCGCGTGCATTTACTGCGCCTTCTTGGCGGCGCGCTTGGCGGCACCTGCCTTGTACGTCTTCTTGTAGAAGGCAATGAAGAGGAAGAGGTACGAGGTGAGGAGCGCGCAGCCGAAGAGAGCAGCGGTCTCGGTACCGGCGCACTCGGCGACCCAGGGAAGCTTGACGTTGAAGCGGTAGAGGAAGTGCTGGGTGGTCGCAAAGTAGACGATGAAGAGGTCGATGACGAACTGGGTGATCTGCATCGTGGTGAGGTACTTCTTCCACCAGATCTTGGCGCCGCCGGCAGTCGCGTAGTAGTAGTAGTACATGACGACGTGGACCCAGAGGTTGAGCGAGATGACGACCCACTGGACCGAGGTCTGGCCCTCGAGCTGGGTGTAGCAGAGCACAGCCGTGGCCGAGTGGTGGAAGACGTGCAGGAACTGGAGGGGCTTCTTCTTGAGGACGAGGAAGACCGTGTCGATGAGCTCAACATACTTGAAGTAGTAGTTGATAATGTAGTACGAGACAAGCGTGGTGTTGAAGGCGCGGGGGTGGCAGATCGACCAGTAGGGGCCGTTGGTGAGGATGCGGGGAATAATCTCCTCAAGGATGAGGACGAGGAGGAGACCAGAGCCGACGGTCAGGAAGACGTTGTGGATCTGGAAGGGGATCTTGAGCTTGTACGCGGGGCGGTTGCTAGAATGTTAGCGGGGTGGAATAAGATGGCGAGTAGAGCAGTGAGCGTAGCGGGGAACGTGTCTGGGACGACGGGGGAGACCATTTCTGGCTCATTTCTAGCACCGCATAGAAATGACTTGCCTCTCGGCGCGTGCAATGAAACCGGGCTCGGCACCGCATGCTCCGCAATCGACTGGAATCGATCGGAGACCCGGCCGGAGCAGAGTTGGGAGGCACGGAGCCATCTCCCCACTCCGGGCCATTCGACGTGTTCCTCATCCCGTGGCGGACCACGATTGGGCGCACGCACGCCGACAACTCGCCGCGTCTGTCCACCGGGCCATACAACCCCGCGTGTGCTGGAGCACTAGTGCCGCGCACCAACACATCGGGGGGACATCCGTTACACGCGTATAACGCGTCGAACGCGTCCGCTGCAGTGGACGGTGGGCTCCACCCTGGTCGTGGCAATCCCTTTTGCCGGTCTGGAACGTTTTCATGCCGCTGCTCCTCGCCCTGCCGCTCCTTTCACTCACCGCATAAGCTCCTGGCCACCAAAGATGACGGCGAGGTAGGTCGCGACGGCAATGACGACCGAGGTGGTGGTCGAGAGCGGGGTGACGCCGGGCACCCAGTTGACGAGGTGCGGGGGCGGGGCGATACCGGTAGCGTCGCTGAGCTTGCGGAGGGCGGTGATGACGGGGCCGTGGCCCGGCTGGAAGAGCGAGGCGAGCATGGTGCGTGTGGGCGGTCGGAGGCGAGAGGTCTGCACTAGAAGGAAAAGGAATGAAGAGCCCAAGAACGGCGAGAAGAGAAAAAGTACAAGAAGAGGAGAGGAGGTGGATAAGAAAAAAATAAAGAGGGTGGATGTAGCAAAAAAAAAAGAAAGTGTGATAGCAGGAGGTAAAAAAAAAAGTGCAACAGGATGGCGTGGAGCCTAAAGACGGAACACTCGGCGCGGCTGGGGGGGGGGCTGGGCTGGGGGGGGGGGCTGTGGGAGAGGGCAAACATCACCTACCCACCCACAAGCATAGCTGCAGTGACATCTACGCGCGCTCTGCGCTTGCTGGTGCAGCATGCATGCATGCATGCATTCTGCAAATGCATCACAGTGCCAGTGTAGTGCACATCTTACACGACACTTGTCCCTTCCACGCGGCCTCTGTTCACCGCGTCTCCATTTTGGCGGGATCCCAAGCCACCCTTAGCCAGCAAGGCAGCACAAACAACCGTCGCAAGCTTGCTACATCCGGGAGACCATAAAAGAACCGTGCGCGATCGACCGCAAGCCCCCAAGTTAGGGAACCACGACGGAGGGACCGTATGGGTTAGAGACATGGTCAGAGATGGGGGTGGGCGTCTCTGCCTATATGCATGCTCTGCAGCCCTCAGCAGCCCACGCGCGGCCGCCCCGCTGCCCTGTGTCGGGCCCCTGCAAAACATCGGCTCGCGATTGGGCCCACGACGACAGGGGAGGGGGAGCCCATACCTGTGTCCCGGACTGTCTAGCGCTGGCAGAGAGAGATTCAGAGGCCAGAGGAGAGTGAGTGGTCCCCGCCAGACAAAATTTCCCTAATCTCCATTGCGCAAAACCTAAAACGCAACAAGCTAGTTGCAAGAATGCATTCAAACACGGCAAAGGCAAACACGCGTGGGAGAACGACATCTACTAGCTACAGCCCATGGGTGTGGTCTGGACGCGGGCCGGGGCCCGGAGAGAAACGCCCGATGATAGTGCATGGATGACCTCATCTGCGCCGGAGGATCAACAACCAGGCGAGGAGTGGGTCAGAGAATATTGCCAGCAAGAGAGAGCATCTACGCATACATTTGTTGTTCCTGTGTCGTGCTTGTTGTCGTACTTGTCGTCGGGGGCATACACATCTCTCTTTCTCTCTTGATCTCGCTTTCGGTCGGAAGCTTTCGAACAGCCCAAAGCGGGAGCTAGAACGACGATCCCCCCGGCGATCCGCTTCTGGACTGATGACGATCCCACATGCACACACGGATTCTGCACACACGGATCTGCGCCCCGAGCACGCTAGAACAAAGGAACAGAAACACGTCGGCTGGCGTCAGCCAAGTCGGTGATATAATACTATATCCATCATCCATGACGAACAGGGACCTGGGTTTGAGACGGGTTGTGCATACATGGTACATGGTCAGGTATACATGGGTAGCCGGGCAGCAAGGGATATATGGACAGGGGGAAGCCGGGAATCGAGGATCTGAAGCTCAGGATATCGGCCAGAGGGAAGGGCTGTTTATCCAGGAGCCGCCGTGGGTGGGCGAATGGGCAAAGCCCGGCCAAGCGATGCCCGCTCACGGGATTGTCGAGATTGTGTACGAGGTCGAGGTCGAGTTGAGTAGTGCATATCACTTTGTCTCCATCGTGCATTGCCAAGCTTCTGTCGTCGATCAGACAGGCCGCGACACTTCTGCTTCTCACACCATTCATGTCTCGATCTCATTCAGGCACAGACGCGACCCGATCGCGACGACCGTGGCCGCGAGAAGCTAATACCCTCCCCAGTGCCAAGAACGCCGTGCTGATGCCCTTCTGATTCCCGGTATCATACACTGGATCAATTACACAACACGCATTACGACTACAGCTCACTAGCACAGCATCATCTCACTCTTTCACCGCCGACGACCATCCCACCCCACTCAACGACACGGAACAGCCCGGCGTCGCGCTGCTGCTCCGCACCAGGGGGCCGGACAATGTCTCGCCAATCTTCCCCGCGGCGGGGCCACGCCGCAGCCTCCAAAGCGGAAACGTTACGGAAGACTCCAAATATGCGCGTCACGACATCCGGAGCCGGCACAATGTCCATCGGCACGGCGGAGGCGTACACTTCCTGCGGGAGGAAGCGAAGCGCGACGAAATCGCTCTCAAACTCGGGTAGCCAGAAGCTGAAAAAGTCAGCAGAGTCAGGCCTCCTGAGGGCAAACCCACGTGACGAAAGAGGTGCGCGGCTCGACGTCGAGCCCCAGCGCTTTGAGAGCCGTTTCGAGATATACGTCAATCTGCGCGCGCGGGACGAGCACGCTGTTTCCCGGCTCGACTGTCGCATACGCCATGTGATCCAGGGGGCGCGCGGCGCAGTGCTGCACGTCTGCCTCCCAGTAGAGATACGATGCGTCGATTGCGGGGCCGATGGCAACGCCCTCGTCTCCACCCTCGCCGCCCGAGGGACCGTTCACGAGTGTCGTGAGCACGCCGTTCGGGCGCGCCGTGACCTCCCACTGGACGCTGCGCGGGGACGACTTGACAGGCGGAGGATAGAGCGTCGTAAACGCCACTTCCATCAGGGCCGATCCTAAGGGAAGCGCGGCAGAACTCACTCGAGTTGCGTAGCATGACACGAACGGAGACCGCACATTCTGTCGGTGGAAAGAGGTATACAACTGGCTTCTTCTTCTTGGGTCTGGGTGGGAGGCCTTCTGGGGTCAAATTGGGCTTCTTGCGCAGCCTTATCATGATGAGGAATCTGTGCAGCTTGGATTTAGGCGGGCGAAGAAGCCCGGATGTCAAGTGAGGATGCACGATGCTGACACGAACATCCGCGCTGTACCACTTTACCCAGGGTTCAGCGACAGCACAGAGGTGCGCATAGTCTGCGTCCCACGTCGCGGGCGTGATTCTGCGGCCGTGGTCGTCATGATCAGACGTAACACGTTTGATTTCAATGGCTTCGGGGAGGAAGGCGGGGTACACGTGATGCGTGATCAGGCGTCTCCAAGTCTGCCGCGTCAGGTTCGCAGATAGGCAGGTACGCAGGTCTACAGCGGACTCACGTTTAGGTCCTGATGCAGGGGTATGAGGACCTTGTCGAACGAAATCCTTCCGTCCACCGTGTCCCATATGAGGGTGACCCACGGCGTGTCATCCTCGACGGCCTCGGCGCGTGCTGCTGGCGGACTGGGCGGCCTTGGGGGTGGCGAAAGCGGGCGGTTGAACAGGATGCGAAGTAGAGACTGGTCCCGTGTGGGCAGCTGCGCGGGCTGTGTGGCCGGAGGCGTGTCTTCGAGGCTCGCGATGCTGCCTTTTTCGGTGCCCTTCTCACTCACGAGCGTGGTGTTGCTCTTTGACGCCATCGCTCTCCGTCCCCGTGTGATGCGTCCTGGGAGGTGTATCTCTGCGGTGAGTGCAGCTGTGAGTAACGGGAATCGTCTGGTATGTATGACATGCTGCATTATATGTGAGAGAGTCGCTTGGAGACAGCCAGAGCTTGCGATCCCATCTGGGTAACGCGGAGAGCTTGCGATGTGGGACGAGTCGCGAGGCACGTGCACATCGTGGGGTACCGTGGGCCGTGTGACACTGGGCAGAAGGTTTGAAAGGTACCGTACTCCTCTGTCCTGCTGCGTTCATAATGCTCAACGATGGGGTCCCATGCATTTGCAGTTGTGTCAGGTGGTGGTCTTCGAAGTGCTCATGAACATGTCTGTTACAGATGCGAGTTTGTTAATTAAGAATTGTCACCACGAAAGCTGGATCGCTGGTCGCCGGCTAACCGGCTGATGTGACTCGTGAATATCCGGATATCCGGATACCCGCCAACAACAAAATCCCGATCGATCGGATCCGGGGGGGCATGACGTTGCACATTCCGTTCTCTCTGCACAGCTATAACATGCTCTTGACCGACCACAATAATAACAACCGAGGGCACACAAAAGCACAGCTCTTGCCAACAACAACATCAACAACACACATCCTTCCGCCATGAGCTTCCCCGCGCGCGGACTCAACTCGACAGCGCCCTTCAACCCCTCCGCGACGTCGCGATACGGGCTAATGCTCCCACCAAAACCGCAGCAGCCACCACGGCGCGCCAAGGGAACGTTCCGCGCGGCAGAGCACCGCCCGCCAAAGGCAGATGGGATCTTCCGTATCGTCGTTGTCGCTGGCGATGGGTATGTCTCCGAGATGGTCGCCGCTCTGAGCAAGGTGTGTAGTAGACAGAAGGGGGCTGATACCAGGATCCGGGAATTGCGCTGCAGGTTGTCGGCAGTGTCGAACAGGGCGCGGTGGACGCCGCGGTGCGCGCTGCGTGGGGCGTCGAGGGGACGGAATGGGGCGTAAGGGTATGGCGCGATGAGGACGAGGTATGTATGCGTACGTACCGGTGGGGCTGACATTAGACTGAAGGGGTGGTGCTCTATCGCGAGGTGGGAGATCCGAGAATCTGTCGATTCTGATGCCAGCTCCGGCGATGGGCTGATGCCGTGCTTGTCGCGCCGTGCTCGGCGGATATGCTTGCGAAGATTGCGGCCGGGATGAGCGAGAACCTCGCGGTATGTGGCTGATAATGAGGTCTCAGGTCTGACCGCAGCTGTCCCTGCTTCGCGCACTCCCGGCGTCCACGCCCGTGATTGTGTGCCCCGCAATGGACCCGGATATGTACCGTAACGCGTTCACGCCGCGGCATCTGCGTGTCCTCCGTGACGAGCTTCATTTCGCGGTCCTCGAGCAGCCCGAGTGTGAAAGGGAAGGGGAGAGTGAGTGGCTGAAGAAGATCTTACACTTTTGGGCTGTGAAGCGCGCCTCCATCGTACGATGTTGGGGCCCAAACGCAGTCCCACACGCCGCTCCGTTCATTCCATACTGACATCAGACGTCGGCGCGATGGTGGACTGGCGTGACATTGTGATAGCGGTGCAGGACATGGCTGCGCTGTTTCACATGCGGCAGCAGCAGCGCTCCCTCAACGCGGATATGGAGGTAGACGGCGACGGCGATGGCGACAGCAACACACCCACAAAGTGGAAGCCCACACACGTCGAGCTCGGCCCGCCACCGCCAGGCGCCGAGCAGTGGACCGCCGACCGGGATAAGGACGGGATCCCACGCCCGTTCTGGGTGTTCCGGCCGATCTGGGGCGAGGCGACCCAGCTCCCCCGCGACCCCGCGCACTCGTTCATGCAGCCTGTTCCCGGGCTTCCGTCCCAGCGCACAGAATACGACCGCATCGCCGAGTCGAGCCCTCCGAGCTCCACGCCGGTCGATCACCGCCCCAAGGCCATGAGCGCCAACGAGGCGTGGCGTTCGATGAGCCACGGCATGTACTGGGAGCAGAAGTGGTGGTGCTGAGGATGGATGGCACCAGCAGGTAGGAGTGCAGTGCCTGGGAGCGGCCGCATTACATCCCATGGCCTGTGGTTTTGGTCGAGCTCTGAGGCCCGAGCCGGAGAGTGTTCACAGGCACTGAGACATTTGCGATCTCTTGTTTTCGCCACCCACTCCGCTCCACATCTCCGAAAGGAAGGGCTTGCCTTTGATCTCCGATAACCAACGTTATAATCAGATAAACTCTCTTGGATCTGGTAGAGACCCTGTGAGAACATGTCTCATTTGTCATCATTCAAAAAGTGCCACTCCCGATATCGCCGATAACTCCGTCCGCCCTGGGGGCCCGGCGACGGAGGAGGTGACTGACCCGAACTGCTGACCCTTTCTCCTCCTCTTCCTCTGGCTTTCCGCCTTTTTACTCCACCCACCCCTATATATAGACTTTACAACTCGCCACTCCCATTCCACTTCACAACCACACACACACTCACACTCTCTCACAATGTTCCGCTCAGCCCTCCGCACCGCCGCTACCACCTCGCGCGCCGGCCTCCGCCCCGCGCTCGTCGCGCCCCGCGCCATCCCCCGCGCCGCCCCCGCCGCGCGCGCTTACCACGCCAAGGTCATTGACCACTACGAGAACCCCCGCAATGTCGGACGCATGAACAAGGACGACGTCGACGTCGGCACCGGCCTTGTCGGCGCGCCCGCCTGTGGAGAGTGAGTATCCAGCGAGGTGTGGCGCTGCAAAGTGCGAAACGCGAAGCGCGAAGTCGACTTTTTTGTCGCCTCGGTCATCGGTCGGGAGGGGATTTGGCCCCTGGCTTGCGTCCCCTCGCCCGATCGCGCTCTCACCCTATCATATCCTCCGCCTACATTCACTAACACCCGCAGTGTCATGAAGCTCCAGATCCGTGTCGGCGAGGACGGCATCATCGAGGACGTCAAGTTCAAGACATTCGGCTGTGGCTCTGCCATTGCCTCGTCGTCGTACATCACCGAGCGCGTCAAGGGCATGACCCTCGAGCAGGCCGGC
Organism: Apiotrichum sp. Y4204; assembly: GCA_025531455.1. NCBI lineage: Eukaryota > Fungi > Basidiomycota > Tremellomycetes > Trichosporonales > Trichosporonaceae > Apiotrichum > Apiotrichum sp. Y4204. Next base: position 78,049 of record JAMYHL010000065.1, on the reverse strand, counting down.
GGCGTCAAGAACACCGAGATTGCAAAGGAGCTCTGCCTGCCGCCTGTTAAGCGTGAGTATTGACTTGAGGAGCGCCGATCGGGTTGGAGCGCGGTAACGGTGCTGGATAGATGGGGTATCACAAATACTACAGTCATCTCCCACACGCACGCGCTTTCCGACCGGTCTGCCCTGCTTCGCAGACCCGGGCCTTAGTGCTAACCCTCAGTTCACTGCTCCCTTCTTGCCGAGGACGCCATCAAGTCCGCTATCAAGGACTACCAGACCAAGCGCGCGACCCGCCTGGCTGCCACTGTGAGTAGAGAATCTTGTGATAATAGAGTACCCTGGCTCACATCAGACCGCCCAGGACGCCGCTCCCGCACCCCAGGCTGCACACGCCTAAACGGATAACGATATCTAAATTCAAAACCCCATCTCACATCCTCGGCCAGCCCGCGGCGCCGAGAGTCGCGGGCAGGCGAGGCGAGTCACAAGTCGCAGTCGGGTTGACCCCGAGTCGGGTTGTCGTTGCCGTGTCGGAGTCGGAGTGGCAGGATTCGCATTTTTGATTTTGGCATCGTAGAGCGTCGCCGCATCGACACGAGGCTGGCGTGCGTAAGAAGGCATCGGCAGTAGAAGAAAACCATGGCTGCGGCCAGGCAGGCCCCAGGCCCCTTTAGTATTGTTCATTGGACCAGTTCGTGTAGCAAATGTATGTCGAGTAGAGTTGTGCAGAGGCTTGGTCAATTGGGCATCGATGCAGGAGAGAGAGAGAGCAGCGCGAGGGCAGGCGTGTAGTCTGTTTGTTCAGGTAAAACCGCAGTGCGTCACAGAGAAGCTCGGTGGTGCTTTGTGGTGCACGATGTGCGCCTGGTTGCTTGCAATGATGCATTAATGATATCATGCCGAAGCCGATCGCAAGATCTGGAACAGAATCCCAATGAGCATGAATCTGCGACACATCCTAGTTAGTCTCCGTTGTACCGCGGTACAGCCTGCAGGCTGTTGCTGTTCCGACTCGGGACAAGGCTGGACCCGGGGTGCGTTTCTCTCGAATATGCAGTACGCGTTAGTGGGGCTTTGAGCAGGTCCAGTGTGGTTTGTAGGTCTGCTGGGTGGACTCGAGAGCTTTTGTCAAAAACGTTGCCTGCTGCTCGATGCAAAGTTGCGAAAGAATGGGATGGTGAACACAACAGCCAGACAGCGGGGTCAGTCCTCACGCCACCACTACCCGAGTCACTCGCAGCCGGGAGCTGAGCAATGCTATCCATGCAAGTCATGCTATCTGCGGCCACCCTCTTCTCCTCTCACACTCAGATCCCTAGGCGTCCGAGGTACACCCTTCCCTGCATCTTGATCCCGGCCCAGACGTCGCGCCACCACTGGCGCACCCACTGCTGCTGCGCGGCGCGCGTCCCAATCTGCCAGTCGCGGTAGAAGGTAGTCAGCACCGCGTCGCGCGCCGCGAGGTCTGCTTCCGTTGGCGGGTCACTTGCGGGCGGGAGGGCTGCGAGGCGCGAGGCGAGATGTTGTTGGAAGGAGGCGTTGGTGGAGGCCTGAGGTCAGACTTGGCACTGTGAATGTCGGGGTCGGGGAGAGAGGGATGAAAAGTGATGTGTTTCTCAACAGCACGCTCTTTGACACGAGCCCTCTCGCTCCGCGCGCTACTCACCCAAAAACGGTGATTCGCGACATCCACCCGCTCGCGCATCATGCGCCACTCCATCTCGCGCACGGCCTGCGTCGCCTCCTTGCCGCTCATCTCGGCAGGAAACTCGGAGGCAGAGTACGGCGAGTTGGACGGCCGCCGGCGCGGCGACGCATACATGATCGGGCGCATGTTGGACAGCGGGTCGGGTCTGGATGTATTAGCACTGCTGAGGATCATAGGATCATAGGGGGTTCGGGCACTCACGGGGCGACGAGGTCGACGTTCTCGAGGTTGACGTTGGCATCGCGCGCGCGCCGCCGCCGCGGCGTGGCTGCGGGCTCGGCCGCGGATCCAGCGACGGTGGATGAGGACGCGGCGTGCGCGGCGCGAACGGCCGGGAGTGCGCTCCGGCGAGCGAGGGTGAGCATTGTGGTGGTGATGAAAGTTGTGGAAATCCAGAAATGTCGATGATTTGAGTGGCGGAGATCCAGAAAAGGAAAGGAAAGGAAGCTGCTCTGTGATAAAACCGGAGTGGGAAAGTGGAGGTTGAGTAAAAGTCTGTGAGGGATTCGAAACATCGGTGGTTCATTTCTTGTAAAGGCTGCAAAGGTTTTATTTTATTAGTTATAATCCACTGTGCTATAGCGAAAGGAAAGATCCGAGATACCCAACTATGTCCCCGCTATAAAAGCCCCCCAGGCGCGATTGATCGTTTTGGTGTCACCACCGTGCGCATCGTTGACGTCGTTTGCTTCACGCTCGTCACCGTTCCTCTTTCCTCTTTGCTGCTGCTCTTTAATTCTGTTTTACTGTCTTCATCATTCTTCCCCACCCTGTTTCTTATTCTGCCCCCCGACACTCTGACAGTGTCCTTCTGGTCACCAAAGCAACCTCCTCACCGACCTCCACCCAGCCCACGGAAGCAAACCCCGGTGTCGTCACTGTTCTCTGGGACAGATTGGCACCACCGGGTGCAGCGAACGCCAGATTGCGCACCGCACAGTAGGCGCGACGTCGCTTGTTATTGTGACTTCAACCCCATCCCATTCTTCTATTCTCACAGTTCCGGCTCACCTAGAGCATAGACACCATGTCTGCCAACGACGCGGTGCGCACGGCGCTCCTCGAGATGGGCGTCGAGCCACGCAAGGCGCACCATGCCGCGCTGCGATACCACAACACCGAGGCGGCGATCAACTGGGTCTTCGGCGAGGGCGAGAGTGTGCGTAGCTAGTACTTAAGGGGAATAGCTGCTGATTTCAGTGGACACCCGACGCGCCGGACCCAAGCCCGCGGTACTCGCCGCCACCGGGCCCATGGCCGACCGAGGCCCAGGGGGGCGTGCAGCTCGGCAGCAACAACCCGTTCCGGCCCCCCTCGCCACCTCTGCCGCGGCCGGTGTGGCACGACGACAACCAGGTGCGCACGGCGGTCGAGCAGCTGTACTCTGATACGCCTGCCGAGCGTGCGGAGCGCGAACGGTCGGCTCGTGCGACGGCGCCCCCGCCTTCCCCGTCACGCTCTGGTCCTCAGGAAGAGGTGGTCCCGGCGTTTGGACCGAGCAACAAGGATGACCCCGAGGGAAAGCTTGCGATTGCTGCTCCAGCGCCTGCCCAGACTCAGGTGAGCTGTTCGAATGCGCTCAGCTGACTTCAGGCGGACAACAATAAGGAGGAGGAAGACTTCCAGCGCGCGATACAAGAGTCGATGATGACCGCCAGCTTCCACTCGGCAGGGAGCCCCAAGGCGCCGTACATCCCACCACAGGAGCCGAAGGAGCCCGGAGCGTGAGGTATCTTGCTTGTTTATTGCTGACTCCAGACCAACCGTCTTTCTCGCTGTTGAGCAGCCGACGTTTGGAGCACATCTCCTGCAAGCTATAACGGCGGTGCCACAGCTGGCGAGCGTGTTTACAACTCTGCAGCCCGACCAGGATGATTCCCTTGGTACGCCGTAGTGACTTTGCGCAGCACTCACGCCAGCACTCATAACCCTCGAGGAAGCTTGTAAAACGCAGCTTCAGGACAACAACAATTACCTCCTTGCCGATGATTACATTCAGACACTCCACCAGGAGTGGAACATCAACAACACGACGCTTCCTCCGCATGGTGCCATCACAGGTGGGTCTCTCATTCTCCGCGCTCTAACCCATCGCAGACCGGTGGATCCCCAATTTATTCAACGTGTTGTCTGATGCCTCCGAATCAATGAACAACAACCTGCTATTCGAGGACGACTTGCACGACTTCTTCCACAACCCCGGGCAGCTCGTCACCACACTGCTCCACAGCGTTCCCATGGTCCCCCACACTTATGTCACCTTTGAGCGCACAGCATCTACCCCGAACAGGATCCAGGACGCGCTTGCGGGGCTGATCTGGCCGCCAGACAACACGGGCGAAAGCATCCAGCAGCTTGCAGATATCGTATTCGTCTGCCTTCGCCGCATACCCGGCGTCAGCGCGCCGAAATGGGAGTTTGACGAGTCGGTGTATCTTGGTGGGTCCCATAAAGCTGATCTCTTTCGTTTCTTCAGCTGATGCCAGACCGTTATCTCACTGGCAACGCGGCGTGGGCGGCAAATATACGTGCCGAGCAGGCCGTTCTGAAGGGAGAGCTGAGGAGATGCAAGGAGAGTGTGGAGCGATTAACGACTTACAAGGTGGGTGGCGATCTTTATCACATACCCGCTGACGAACAGGAGCACAATCTCCCGGATGCTATCGAGACGTGCGTATTGCGATACTTACACTCATTAACCACAGTTTGGTCAAGCATCTCGGCTCTGAACCACTTACCTCTGAAGAGCCAGACACTCGGCGTGCAGATCTGAAGGCCAAGGTGAGTTAACAATGTCGACCCTAACTCATACCCAGCTCGAGCGCATATCGGAGATCATCAAGACGAAGGTCACCGAACTCGAAGCCAAGATTGCAGAAAACGAAACGCGTCTAGCGGGAACGCTCTTCGACACGGACGACCCGACAAAGCACCAGCATCAGTACATCCTGCGCGCGATCCTGTGGCACGACGGCTTTATGACACCCGGCAAGCACCTGTACGCGTACGTTCGCAATGACGACGGGTGGTGGCACATCGGCGATGAGGCAAGACGGGTGAGTCGCTGCAGTTTGCGGGGTAATCAGCGATCTCTTTCGAACTGACTCCAGGTTTCGTGGGACGAGATCGAGGCAGATACCAAAGGGCAGTTCACGGATGGGGGGCCGTACTTCCTGGTGTACAGCCGTGAAGGGCCACGTCCCGATCCGAATACTGTCAACAATTTGGTTGACGTGGAGATGACTGAGGAAGCGGCGTCCGGCACCACTTCTGGCGCGGATGCTGCCCCGAGCCGCTCTAATTCTCTGATGGACGCGCCGCCCGATCTGTCCGTCTCCACATCCGGCACCGCGACAGTCTCCACCAGCCGCTCGCGGCCGCAATCGCCTGTCAAGGGATTAGTCAAGGGCCCGCGGCCCTTAGTGAAGAAGATGAGTGGAGGCGAAGCATCGGAGGGAGGCATGACGCCAACCAGTCCCTTTATCACAACATCGGTGCCCGCCACAGGCACTCTCGTCGAGAGCCCGACACAGCCAACCACCACGTCGTCCCTACCACCTGCGCCCACGGAAGGCCAGCTCGTCGACGCGCCTCCTCATGAGACCAAGGATGTAGATGACGACACGGTCATGGGTCCGTAGTATCATAGTTGTACACTACGGCATGCATATATACTTTCCTCCCCTACTGGATCATGATCATCCACGCGAGGACGAAGAAGAAGATACAGAGCGGATACACTGCGAGGAACGTCCGCGCCTCGGGCAGGCCAGTGCCGTTGAAGAAGTTCATCGATGCTGGCTGTCAGTTGAATTCCCTGAATCACAACTCACCCCACACACTCCACGCCCAGCACGCAAGTGCGACGGGGACGCGCACGTAGAGCGGATGCAGGAGAAGGGCAACGATGGACGCGAGAAGCAGCGGCGCGAGCGCGTACCCCAGCACACACATGGACTGGAAGAAGGATCTGAAGTCAGAGGGAAGAGAACAGGGGAGAAGTGGCGATGAGCTTGCCACACTCGGACAGCTATTCTTTGACCCACACTTTCCCGCCAAGCAGCTTCGAGTTGACGGTAACCACCACGCTTCCGACAGTGACGAGCGAGATCACAAGACTAAACACCTGCATGGACTGCTCCCTTGGCGACTGGCGTCAGCTCGCGTACCTGTTTACGGCTCACATCCAGGCTGAGCGTAATCGCCAGCGAGAGGCAGAACAGCAGCGGGCCCCACAGATCCCAATCCCTGCGGTCAGTAGGTCAGCGTCATCAAATTCACCCACCTCAAAGCCTGCTGGTGGCCTCCCTTTGGCGGGTACAGCACCTGCTGGAGCTTGGTGTAGATCGAGCGCAGGTCGCGCATCTGGGATGAGCTTTGCCAGGTTACCATAGCTCACAATAGTGGCCGTCACGGGCTCATCGAGCGTCGACTCGCCGGTATACCGCGTCTCGAGGCGGACGCCTGCAAACGTCTCGCGGCTCGGCGCGCTCCCAATGCGCCCCGAGACCGCTGGTGCCGGCGCCGGAGCCTTTGCCGGGGAGGCGGGGCGCGGCGCAAAGCTCAGCGCCTCGAGGTCGTCGTCGTCCGCCTGGCTGGATGTCAGTGGTGCAGTAAGGGGAGGGCGTACATTATCTGCGGGTCAGAGGCGACTGGTGCGTAGGCCATGGTGGTGGTGTTGTGGGTGATGATGTTGTTGACAAGTGACTTTCGAATCGCGATATTATCGTGTGCTCTTGTCCTCGTCAACCCATGACGCGGCGGCGGGGATGACAGCAACGAGATGCAAGGTGGAGGTCGTTTCATGTGCATTTCTAATGCGCAAGTCGCCGATTAGATGAGGACACATGGAAATTAGGAATTGGAGACCGGGTCTGCTAATGAAATTATTAGCCTTTGATCGATTGATTTCACCTCACGCCTAATCACGAGCTAATCAACCTGCACTGTCGATTGCAATCTGCCCCCGCTTTCCCTTGTTCCCCCAGTCCGCCCACGTCATAGCGTGTGGTCATCCCACAACCCAGGCTGATGCTGCGCGCCTGGCGGCATGCGGCGCAGCGAACGCACACTCTGTATCTCTCTCCTCGACATTGACATCAACGACGAACAATCCCTTCCCTCCATCTCCATCTCATCCTCACATCCACATCCAATCTCACATCCTTGAGAACACCCATATCAGACACTGCGTCCCACCATGTGAGTCGCCGCCGGCACCAGGGACACAGTCCGGGGTCGGAGCTGAGTGGTGATAGGAAAATCAGCTCGCATGACCCCATCTCCCATTTGCGCTCACACCAGGTTTGGCCGTGGACGCGACCACGACTACGACGACGGGCCGGTGCGCCCGCACCAGCCGGGACACCAGCCCACGCGGCCCGTCGACCGCGAGAAGACCGAGGCCGAGCTCAGCCTGAACATCAAGAAGGCGACGACGGCCGAGGAGACTGCGCCGAGTGAGTACTTGCCATGCAATGCGCGCTGACAGACAGAGCAGAAACACGTCCGCAGTGAGTGCTCGCACGAGACAGAAGCACAAGGGCAGATGGCGGAAGGCGATTCAGGCCCGGGATTCTCCTGTCCCAGATTCTTGATTCGTGGTGCCCCATCTTCACTCCTGGTTTCGTCGCCCTTCCCCGCCCGTGCCCATTGCTCACCGTAGAATGTATCGTGTACACCTGGGACTACCACTCGTCGCTCTCGGTGTGGAACGGTCTGCGTACACAGCCGATCCTCACGGATGAGGTGCAGACGTTCAAGGCCCTGATTCTTGTCCACAAGCTCCTCCAGGAGGGCCACCCAGTTGTGAGTTTCGATGTTTGTTGCCTAAACTCATTCACCACCGCAGACCCTCAAAGAAGCCCACGGACAGGTTGGATGGCTCGAGACGTGTGGCCGAACTGTAGGAGGCGAGGGCGTCAAGGGATATGGCGCCCTTATCCGCTCGTACACAGCGTTCCTGCTCGCCAAGCTCCGCTTCCATCGCCACCACCCCGAGTTCAACGGTCTGTTCGAGTACGAGGAGTACATTTCGCTCAAGAACATTGACGACCCTAACGAGGGCTACGAGACGATTACCGACCTCATGGCGCTCCAGGACCAGATTGACAGCTTCCAGAAACTCATCTTTGCACATTTCCGTGGGTCAAACAACAACGAGTGCCGCATCTCCGCCCTCGTGCCCCTTGTCAAAGAGTCGTTTGGTATCTACAAGTTCATTACGTCGATGATGCGCGCAATGTTCCGCCGCACCGACGCCGCGGACGCCCTTCAGCCCCTCCGCGAGCGATACAACTCGCAGCACTACAACCTTCGCCGCTTCTACTACGAGTGCTCGAATCTGAAATATCTCACCGGCCTCATTAATGTGCCCAAGCTGGGACAGGAGCCGCCCAACCTTCTGGATCACGGGCACGATGCGCCCGATCTCCCCGCCCGCCCCGCCCCCGCCGTTCAGCGCAAGGAAACCGCCACGCCCGCCATACCCCGCTCCGACTCACCCGCGGCCACCCAGAAGGAGATTGAGGAGCAGCGCCGCATGCTGGAGGAGTATGAGCGCAAACAGGCTGCGCTCGTTGCTGCCCGCGAGAACGAGCAGAAGCGCCAGCAGGAGGAGAAGGCCCGGCAGGACGCCGAGTTTGCCGAGCTGCAGCGCCAGCAGGAGGAGCGCGCGCGTCAGGCGCAGGAACAGCTGATGCGCGACCAGATGAACGCGCAGTGGCAGCAGCAGAACAATGCCGGCGAGGTGCTGCAGCTCCAGCAGGAGATGCTCGGCATGCGCAACCAGTACGAGCGTGACCAGATGATGCTCGAGCAGTACGACCGTCGCGTCAAGTCGCTCGAGACTGAGCTCGCCATGGTTGGCGCCAACGTCGGGCAGCAGCTGAGTGGCAAGGACGACCTGATTCAGCAGCTCCAGCGCCAGGTTGAGATGTGGAAGAACAAGTACGAGGCGCTCGCCAAGCTCTACTCGCAGCTCCGTTCTGAGCACCTCGACCTGCTCAACAAGTCCAAGGGCTTCCAGCTCAAGGCCAACTCGGCGCAGGAGGCGATTGACAAGATGGAGCGCATGGAGCGCGACGTCAAGACCAAGAACCTCGAGCTTGCCGACATGATCCGCGACCGCGACCGCGCGCGCTACGACATTGACCGCGTTAAGAGCTCGCACAAGGAGGAGATTGACCGCCTCAAGCGCGACCTCGCGTTCGCCAACGAGCGCGCCGAGGACGCCTCGCGCCACAAGTCGAGCGAGGTCTCGGGCATCATGACAAAGTACAACCGCCAGCTCACCGAGGTGGAGGACTCTTTGCGGGTGAGTCAGATGATCGGGTCTTAGCCGCCAATGTGAATCTCCTATACTAACATCACAGGCCAAGCAGATGCAGATCGACGAGCTGCTCTCCAAGCTCGACGCCAAGGAGGGCGAGATTGCGCGTGTCATGGACGAGAAGGAGCAGGAGCTCGCTATCATGCAGGTCGGCATGGACCAGACCATCAAGGAGCTCGACGACCTGCGTCTCACCAGCAACGAGACCACCGGTACTTTCGACGCCCAGGTCGACACGCTCATCCTCGACCACCGCAAGGAGCTCAACTCGATTATCGACTCGATTCTCCAGGCGTGTGTCCAAAAGGTCGACGACGCAATTTACGAGCTCGAGGCTCCGATGCAGAGCGGCAACACGACGGCTACGCCGCAGTACACTCTGTCCATGATCGAGAAGGCGATGGCCAACGCGACCGAGTTTGCATCCACATTCAACCTCTACCTCGAGCGCAAGAGCGGCGGCGGCTACGTGGACGTCATCAAGGCGGCCAACGAGTTTGCGCAGAGCATTTCGGACACGCTGTTTGCCAGCAAGGGCATTACGCGCTTCGCCGACGGCGACGACGGCTCGGAGAAGCTCGTGTCGGTTGCCAAGTCTGCAGGTGACGTCGTGCAGCGCTTCTTCCTCAACCTCCAGTCGTACAAGCTCACTGCTGGTGGGAACAAGCAGGACGTTGCGCTGCGCAACAATGCCGAGACGCGCAACCAGCTCGGCAAGCTCTCCGCAGTCGTTGAGGCGCTGCTCCCGAAGACCCAGTCCTCGCTCACGCAGGTCAACGGCGACCTCGGCGACATTGTCACCAACGAGATGGAGGAGGCCGCCAGGGCGATTTCCGAAGCAACACAGCGTCTGCAGGCGCTCCAGGCGCGGCCCAAGTCCAAGTTTGACGTCCTCGAGGGCCACGTGCACGATGCAATTCTCAACGCGGCGCTGGCGATCACCAACGCGATTGGGCGCCTTATCCAGGCTGCGACGGCGTCGCAGGAGGAGATTGTGCGCGAAGGCAAGGGCACGTCCTCGACAGCTCACTTCTACAAGAAGAACCACCGCTGGACCGAGGGTCTCATCTCCGCCGCCAAGGCCGTCGCGTACGGCACTAGCCTGCTGATCGAGGCCGCCGACGGCGTCATCTCGGGCACGCACTCGTTTGAGCAGCTGATCGTTGCGTCGAACGAGGTCGCTGCCGCGACTGCACAGCTCGTCGCCGCGTCGCGCATCAAGGCATCGTTGACGTCCAAGGCGCAGCACAACCTCGAGCTCGCGGCCAAGGCCGTCACCGACGCGTGCAAGGCGCTCGTGCGGCAGGTTAAGATCATTTCAAACCAGTCGACCGACGAGGAGAGCGTCGACTACAAGGCCATGCCGACGCACGAGTTCAAGGTGCGCGAGATGGAGCAGCAGGTTGAGATCCTCCGTCTTGAGAAGGACCTCGGCGCCGCACGGAGGCGGCTCGGCGAGATGCGCCGTGCTGGATATCACCAGGAGGAGGATGACTAGAGTCGGAGACGAAAGGAGTTGTAGACGGGGGGCGATCGTTGTCAGCTGTGCCATGCCGTCCGTCCGCTGTGTGCCAGGATGCCGAGCTCTGCTCTTGACGAGAACGCAAAACGCCAATCAATACATGGTAGTTGTCTAGATACCCAATGCGATGCAAGCGTAGCCGTGCAGCCAAGTGATGATGCCTGGGGTACAACTGAGATATAAGGTATATACGATGCGCTAGAGCCCAAGCAGACGCTGCACCTGCTCGCGCACGCGGCGCTCAAACTCGGGCTTGTTGTCGCGGTACAGCTTACAGCACTGGAAGTGAGTACGGTAACGTCGGTGATGCTAGGGCTCAGGTACCGGCCAACTCCGGCTTGGTACTCACATCGACATCGGCGCCGCTCTCAATGTTCGGCTCGGCAAGCATGCTGAGCACGGAGAGCAACACGCTGCGCACGCCCTGGACGGGGGACCAGCGCTCGCTCGCCGACTCGTACCGCAGGGGATCGTCGCCGGGCGCGTGGAGGATCGAGATGCAGACCGTGCCGTCGGGGTAGACTGTGGATCAGCAACAGCAAAGCGCGCTATGCGCGCTGTGTGGCACTCACTGTTCGGGTGCAGCAGCGGCGGGTCGAATACCATCTTGAACGGGTTGAGCGGGTAGTCGGACGGCTGCGGTCAGAAGATGTATGGGGCGCGGGGGACGCACGAATGTGAGCTTGGCGGCAAAGACGCCGTCCTCCTGTCTGTCAGTAACGAATCCGAGTGTCGGCCGCGTCCCTCCCCATTCCTTGACAGCCTCTCAACATCCCACGACCCCAGATCACCTCCTCCCTCCTCCCCATCGCGCCCACATATCCCCCCACCCATCCGCCGCGACTCACATACGGCGTCCCCTCGGGACCCTGGATGAGCGCCTCCCACTCGAGCATGTTGTCCTCGCTCACCGGCCCCGCAGCGAGCATGTTGTTGATCGGGTCCGCTGTGAGGTCGCGATACTCTTTCATGAGGCTGGGGTCAGTGCGGAATACGAGATTGGGCAAGGGGGGAAGGGACCGGGTGAAGATGCGAAGACGTAGGACGTCGGCGGCCAAGTCCGTCTCCTTTACCCCGCCACTAGCGCCCGCACTCACCGCCGCACGGCGCTCGCGGTCTGCGCGCGGGGGTTCGAGCCGGCGAACATTGATGGTTGGGGTATGTGTATGTGATGTGATGGTGTGGTTGTGGATTCGAGGTTTGGGTGGCGATTCGTGGTCATCCGCGACTGTCATATCCGCGACTGTCATGTCATGTTCCCCATCCGGCTGGCCGCGGCTGGCTGACTCGATGTCGCGATGTCGTCGCGTTGTCACGGCGTGGAATCAACGTGGAGCCTCAAGGGCAGATGGATCGAGATATCGAGTTCGAGCAACGCACGCCCACTGCTATAACAGCTGCCTCATGTAATGCATATACTGCATATCTGTATCTGCTTCGCTCGTCGCCATGCTACTACACCATGCATACACGTCCCACGCACGCACCCACGCCTAGAGGTACAATCCCGCGGGCGTGTTCTCGTCCTTCCTGTACAGCACCTTTTCACGCGCAGTCGTAAAGTCGGCCTTTGTGACGCGCATACGGCGCTCGCGCAGCGCGAGCAGACCAGCCTCGGTACATACCGCCTTGATGTCCGCACCCGAGAGGTCGTCCTTGGTCATCACGAGCTCCTCGAGGTCGACGTCGTCGGCAAGCGACATGCGCGACGTATGCAGCTTGAAAATGTGGCGCTTCGTCTTTGTGTCCGGCAGCGGGAACTCGATCTTGCGGTCGATACGGCCCGGACGGATAAGCGCGGGATCGAGAGATTCAATCTGGATGTTAGCGAGACGATTCAGATGATTGAGCTCTGCTGTGACTCACGCGGTTGGTCGCCATGATGACCTTGACATCTCCACGCTCATCGAAACCGTCCAGCTGGTTAAGGAGCTCAAGCATGGTACGCTGGATTTCACGTTCTCCGCCAGATGTCGAGTCGTAGCGCTTTGTTCCAATGGCGTCAATCTCGTCGATAAACACAATACTAGGCGCGTGCTCCTCTGCTACACGGAACAGTTCACGGACAAGCTTCGGACCGTCACCGAGGTACTTCTGGATGAGCTCCGAACCGACGATACGCAGGAAGGTGGCCGAAGTCTGGTTGGCAACGGCCTTGGCGAGCAGCGTCTTGCCGGTACCGGGGACACCATAGAGAATGACACCCTTGGGAGGCCGGATACCCATCTCCTCGTACAGCTCGGGGTGTGTAAGCGGCAGTTCGACCGACTCCTTGATCTCCTGGATCTGCGACTCGAGACCACCAATGTCCGCATAGCTCTCTGTCGGCGCCTTGTCGAGCTTCATGACCGAGACCATGGGGTCCGTGTCGTCCGCAAGCACACCAACGACCGCATGTGTCTTGTGATGCAGCAGCACTGAGCAGCCAGGCTCGAGAAGGTCCTTGTCGACAAACGACATGATGCTGACATAGTACTCCGGTCCGTTGCCCGACGAGACAATCGCGTGGTCGTCGTCGATAATCTCCTCGAGTGTGCCGACGCCCATTGGCGACCCGCGCAGCTCGTCGACGCGTGACCTGTCCGCCGCTGTCCGGTCCTCTCCGGCGTGCGCTGCCTGGTTGACCACAAACTCCTCCTCCATCAACAGGTAGTCCTTGATGCGCTCCATCTTGAGCATCTTGAGCTTACACCGTGTGGTCGGGTACACGGCGGGCAGGCGCGTCGCTGCATCGGGTCCGCGCTTCTTCTTCTTGCCGACGCGGGTAGGCACCGGGGGCTCCCACTTGGGCTTCTGGGAGAGGTCAGCTTCATCAGACGTACAAAAGCTGTTGCGACTCACCTGCTGCTTGTTCTTGTCGTCTTTGCGGCCTCCGGGAGGCTTACCACTGGAAGGACCCTGTCCCTGTAGGATGTGAGCTGCTGCAAAGCTAGATCAGGATCAAGACTAGCTTACCATGTTGGATGATGTGGTAGTTGGTTGTTGGTTGTTGTTGAGAGAGTCGAGCTGACGACGGATGATGATGCTCTGGATTCTCCTACGTCCGACAACGACGACGACAGCGACCAGCAGCCAAAGGTCGAAGACGCGCGTTCACTCTGTCATCACAGGGCGCGGTAGAAGATGATACATTTACCTCCGTCTTCTTTGCCACATGGCACATGTCATTTTACACGTGTAATATTCATGGGATTTTGGATTCTGCCCGATTGACGTGTAGGTGTCGTCATAGTGGATATGTCCTCTCTCTTAGTTAAATCACGTGACCAGAATTTGCCACCCAAACAAGAGGAGAGGCCAGTCCAGTCACGCCCCTCTCTCTCTCCCGTCTCTTTTTTCCTCTGCTCTTGCGCCTTGCTCCTCACTTCCACCATAGAAGTCAAAGTCGCATCACAGGTTTACGACCCGAACAACAACACGGGGGCTCGAAAGAGTAGGACGAGTCTTATCATCATCATCATTCATCTCACTCTCCACTACGCTCTCTTTTCTTCTTCTTTTCTTCTTTCTCTTATTTTCTCGGCTGCGTTGCCACCAACACCATCGGACATCTCGCTCGCATTACTGTGGGAAGCCGAACACGCGTAAACCGACACCATCTTCAATCGGCAAAACAAGCACCATGTTTGTTTTGAAGTCTCGTAAGTGATTGATCTCCTCCACCCCGAGACAGCTCAGCTGACAGTCTACCAGTCTTCGGACAGATGTGGGGTGAGTACAAACTATGGCCATAACAGCAAGTATCAATGGACACGCTAACGGCAAGGCAATCCGGCCAACCCGGAGCTCATCCAGATCCCGGCCGGTCAGCTCTACCTCGTCCGCCCCGACAGCATCAAGGGGTCCCGAGAGTGCATGTGAGTGATACGCAAATTCCGACGGACATCACTGACCACGCAGCTTCAAGGACGCAGTCGCGACTATCCGCCGCACTGGAGTCGAGTTTCAGTACCAGCTTGTCGTCACCCGTGCATACGAGGAGGGCGAGGAGCAGCTGCTCGAGGAGGACGCCGAAAGTGGGTGGCGACTAGCATCACTCGGGAATGACTCACTAACATCAGCCGATGACGAGCGCGTCTTCCTCATTGACCAGGCGCTCGAGTTTCGTTTTGGATCGCTCGACGGCCATGCGACGTGTGCCTGGGCTGACCTGAGCGGCGATGACGGTGATCTCTGGGAGTTTGTCTGCAGCAAGGTAGGGATCGCAGGATGTAGGGACCCTGACTGACATCAAGTCGGTCGGAACAGCAACCAGCAAGGTGTTCGAGTTGACCCTTCTGCAATGTGTCTACGAGAGGGTGAGTCCAAGCATATCCTCGTCCACTAATCGCAGAAATTCCAACGCTCGCACGAGCTCGCGTCCGACGAGGACCTGGAGGCCCTCAAGTACTCTGAGCCCGAGCCCATCACTGCACCACCTGCGGCATCTCCAGCTCATTCTCCCGCGGCGTCTCCCGCCAAGGGTTCGACACAGGCGGTGCTGGAGGAAGCGCCGGAGGAGGAGGACCCCTTCAAGGATGTCCCCATTCTCCACACTGCCAAGGCGGAGCTCTACCTGTTCGACAAGGAGGCCGACCTGTTTGTTATCCAGGAGAAGGATGTGGACGCGGACTTGGCGTCGAATGGCGACTTTGACAGTGAGTTTTGGAGCCAGGTAAAATAAACTCACTGCAGCGTGGCTTATCGTTCGTAACGGCAAGATGCCCTACATCTCGGTTCCCATCGATTCGGAGATCAACCCGCGCTTTGACCTCAACAACAAGGCGTTCCTCTTCACCTTCCGCGAGGGCGATGGTCTCGTGAACATGACCTGGTGTCTCCGTCTCAACGCCGACGCTTTCGACGAATGGAAGGAAAAGCTCACTCTCTACATGTGGGAGAACAAGAACAAGATGAGCTACGCCAAGGCCCAGGCCGCCGACAAGCGCTACATTCAGGACGCCTACGGTGACATTGAGATGGCTGAGGACGAGGACGAGGAGGAGCAGCGCGAGGAAGAGCAGGAGGAAGAGGAGTACGAGTCGGCCCAGGAGAACGGAGACGAGGAGGATGAGGGGTCCGACTCTGAGGGATTCGCTGCTGGGTCCAAGAACGAGCAGCTCGCCGTTGGCTTCAAGAACGACGTCTCGTTTGTCACTCGTGGCAACATGATCGGTGTCTTCTCGCACGACCGCGACAAGGTCAAGTTCCGCACCGCCATTGACCGTGTAAAGGACAGCAAGGGCAAGGCCTTCGTTCCGAAGAAGATTATGCTCCACAACCAGGACGCCGACATGCTCCTGCTTGACCCTGGTAACAAGAACTCGCTCTTCCGCATGGACCTCGAGTACGGCAAGATTGTCGACGAGTGGAAGGTGTCCGACACGGTGACGGTTGAGAACATGATTCCTGAGTGAGTACATTGTACAATACATCGGTCGGGGACCACTCTGACGGCAGCTCGAAATACGCTCAGATGAACCCTCAGCAAACGCTCATCGGCCACTCGCACAACGGTATCTTCCGCATCGACCCCCGTGTGTCTGGCAACAAACTTGTCGAAAGCCAGTTCAAGCAGTACGCCTCGAAGAACGACTTTTCGGCGGCAGCAACGACAGAGTCCGGAAGGCTCGCAGTGGCAAGCAACAAGGGTGACATTCGTCTGTTTGATGCCATTGGCAAGAATGCCAAGACCGCTCTGCCGGCGTTAGGTGACCCCATCATCGGTGTCGATGTCTCTGCCGATGGTCGTTGGGTCGTTGCCACCTGCAAGACATACCTGCTTCTCATCGACACGCTCATTGGCGACGGCCGCTACAAGGGCAACCTTGGTTTCGACCGCAGCTTCCCCGCCGACAGCAAACCCATCCCGCGCCGTCTCCAGCTCAAGGCCGAGCACGTCGCATACATGGAGGACCCCGTGTCCTTCACTCCTGCCCGCTTCAACACTGGTCTGAACGAGGCTGAGAAGACGATTGTCACCTCGACTGGCAAGTATGTCATCATCTGGAACTTCCGCCGTCTCAAGCAGGGCCGCACCGACGACTACCAGATCAAGAAGTACGACTCGCGTGTCGTGGCCGACAACTTCAAGTACGGTGCGGACAAGAACATTATCGTCGCGCTCGAGCACAATGTCCTCATGGCCAACAAGAGGGATCTTGCCAAGCCCACACGCCAATCGCTGGCCCCTCAGGAAATGCTGTCCACACCAGTCAAGAAGTTGCGAGGCCAATCCAACAGTGCGATCGTGAACAGCCCATACTAGACAAGACACGAATGTTTATAATTTTCCTTTGTACCTGGGTTTTGTGGTCGAGGCGCTCGAGGGCTTGGGTTGCTATGTAGGGCGTAAAGAGATGCATCTATGACATACTGCACGAGGCGGGCTAGAGCCCTGGAAGGCAAGTCCAGACCCAGAACCATCTTTCAGTCCTTCTGACGGCGCCGTCACCGTGTCACACCTCGATGTGGCTGGAGGCTGAAGGCGGTGCCTCGGTGGGTGATCTGTGCATCTGGCGCAGCCTGGGGGCGTCTGTAGTTGCTAAATGACTTTGAGAATGATGTATTTTGTCTGTGTGTTGCAGTGGGAATGGATGGATGAATGAGAGGTGCGAGGACGAGCTCTGCCAAGCAGAAGGGTATTGGAAGGGTAGTGCAACGCCTCGTCCAAAGATAGACACCGCAATCACCAGGTAGCAAGTAGTAGATGACGAGCGATCGGAACCCCACAACGACAACGACAACTACACACTCGCCTCATCATCCAGGATCTCTAGGTCTCACGACCTCTATAGAGCACTGGTACTGGCGTTGTCTAGCGTACAGGACGCCTCCCTCTCGACATATATCCGACATTCACATCAGGCAGAATGACACTCTCCGGATGGTAAGCCGACCTCCACCGCCATAGTCCGCCCCCCGTCTCCTACCTCAACGCCCCGGCAAAACACCTCCCCAAACCCAGCAACCATTCTTCGCAGTACTTATATCTCCGCCTCTCCATCTCTTCATTCATTCCCATCCCCCCATCGGAAAGCAGAGAGGCCTCTCTCATGTCCGCCCCCGCCGCCCCGCGGGCACCCGACCAGCCATGCGCAACTAACGGCGACGCACCGAGAGGTGGGCCGTCCTCTCCGACGACCGCGACCCCGACATCGACAACGACAGCGGCGACTTCCAGCGCGGCGGTGCCTCCTGGTGCCGCGCCCGTGACGGAGAACGTGAGCGCGGTGAGGACATGCCCGATTCCCGTCCCGGTTCCCTCTGCCGCCCGTGTCGCAACGAGCGCTGCACCAGTTACGACGCGCACCCTCGCGACAGCCCCGAGTGCGGCCGCCACGCCCGCCCCGGTCGCTGTCCCGCCCGCGGTGCAGGTTGTTACGAAGAACATTGCGTCGCCCCACCCGGCCGCCCCCGAGCCTATCACGCCAGGCATACCCATCATCCCGATCGCGCTGGCCAACGGCGTGCCGATGCTCAAGGTGTCGAGCAAGAAGATCAAGCCCGTCAACGTGCGGCTCAGCAGCTCCAGCATCACTTGGCCGTCGCTTAAGGGCGGAAAGGGTGAGTCGTCCTGGCTGGGAGGTGTGCACACGAGTGGGGAGTGAGCACACGAGCAGGTGATGAGCACACGAGTGGGCGAAGAGCACACGATACGGCCTGGAGCACACGAGCGAGCGGCGCGCACACGAGAGGGCACACGAGGAGGGGGCTTGGAGGGCGGCCTTCTCGGGCTATTTCCTGTTCTATCTGTACAGCGATGATGATTGGAACACAGCCGCATCGCCCGCTGCGTTGCTGTTCATTACGCGCCTCTCACGATCCGTGCGTCGCAGTCACCCGAGAGCCCATGCGATCCCGCTTCACAGCTTCCCATCGCGTCTCCCTCCACACTTGACCTGTATCTCACCCCACAGTTGATCTTACAGCCATTCGGGAGCTGCGGTTCGGGCAATCGCCAACGGAGGAACATGACGGAGCGCGGTGGATCACGATCGTGTACGTGCGCGACAAGCAGTGGAAAGTCGTGCACTTTGTTGCTCGCACCGACGACGTCTACCAGCTCTGGGTGAGGGCGCTGCACGAACTCGTCTCGAAAAACTCGGACAAGGTCGTCTCGGGCACAGAGGGCTCGACCGTCTCAGACCCCGAGCTGCGCTTTATCCGGCAGCTGTGGCCGGTCGGTGCGACCAGCATTGACAAGGCCGCAGCGGCGGGGCTCTGCTCGCAGCTCGGGCTTGTGGTTCCAGCGCCGATCGCGGCAAGGTACGAGGTACGTTTGATGTCTCGGAACCCAAGGCCACTCCAGCTTCATGTTGCACAACGCGTCCCTGCGGCGCAGTCACTCCTGCCCTTGTCTACTGATTTCCGAGCAACCTCCTGACGCACAGTTCCCGCTCGATCTGTCGACGTTCCGACAACTTGTGCGAGAAGTACAGACGCGCCCGGAACTCGGCGAGATTTACGAGCGTCTCGGGCCCAAGCGGCTATCCCGCGAGGGTATTCGCGCGTTTTTGAAGGATGTACAGTGCGAGACGGACGCAACAATGGACTTTGAGGCCGTGTTCCAACGCTATGCGGACAACGACCAGTGGACTTCAGAGTCCCTCGCTGCCTTCCTCGCGTCCCAGGACAATGTGCCAAAGTGCAAGCAGGACCTCACACGCCCTCTTCCGGAGTATTTCATTGCAAGCAGCCATAACACCTATCTTGTGGCCGAGCAGTGGCGCGGGTCAAGCACTGTCGAGGGCTACATCCGCACGCTCCTCGCCGGATGCCGTTGTGTAGAGAGTGAGTGAGGATTCTGGGGATTGTTAACTGACCGTAGTCGACTGTCACGACGGCGACTCGGACGGACCAATAGTTTACCACGGCAAGACCATCACCTCGAGCGTCCCCATTCGCGATGTCTGCCAGGCCATCAACAAGTACGCCTTCGTCTCGTCGCCGTATCCCGTCATCCTCTCGCTCGAGATCCGCTGCTCAGTCGAGCAGCAGGATAGGCTTACGATTATCATCAAGGAATGCTTTGGTGACCGGCTTGTTCTGGAACCTCTCAGTTCGGAGAAAGTGTACCCTAGTCCTGAGGACCTCAAGGGCCGAATTCTCATCAAGACCAAGTCCATGCCACAGCCAGTAGTGATCTCCAAGGACAGCATACTTTCTACTTCTCCACCCACTATGTCCCCACCTCTCCTCAACCCCTCGACAGCATTAGCCACCTCGCCGCCGCATCCCCACAGGCAAGACTCGACGAGCGATTCCACCACCGAGTCCGACTCATCGTTTGTTAGCCGTCTCCGCCGTCTCTCCTTCTCGACCACACCCAGCAAGTCCTCATCCGAGGGCCATTCGCGTACTCTGACTGAACTACCCATCTACGCTTCGGCGGTAAAGTACAAGGGCTTCTCCAAGCTCGTAACGTACGAGTTTAACCACATGTTCTCTCTATCGGAGAACACCGCCAACCGCATCCTCAAGGACGGGCAGACCAACGACTGGATCAAGCACAACGTCACGCATCTGACTCGAGTGTATCCCAAAGGTGTGCGACTCACATCCTCCAACTTTGACCCACGGCCGTTCTGGAACGCTGGTGCACAGCTCGTCGCTATTAACTATCAAACACAGGACACCGGGTCCATGTACAACGACGCGCTGTTCCATGCGGGCGGATACGTCCTCAAGCCGCTGTATCTGCGGCAAAAGCCGGCGCCTGAAGCCATGCAGCAGTTTCGCCTCCGTGTACACATCATCACCGCGCAGCGTCTTCCCCCCATGGGCGACCTTTACGTCGAGGTCACGGTCGGCGACGAGACGTTACGCACAAAATCGACCAAAAACTCGTCCCTCACTCCGCGGTGGGACGAGCAGACAGAGTTTGTCGTCTCCGCCAAGCCGTCTCTCCTCGGCATGACGTTTGTCCACATTGACATTCGCGACAAACGCGGCACCGTCGCGCAGTGGTGCCGCCGCCTTGCGGATGCTGGCCGTGGGTACCGGTATCTTCCTCTGCGCGACCGCGACCGCATGAAGTATCTTTTCGCGACACTCTTTGCGCGCATCGACGTCGTGCCCATCACGCCCAAGGTATCGGCGACAAGGTCGCGACCCCAGCCAATGTTCAATGCTCTGATCTAGGCCCACCTACATAAAATACAAGGCGCGGAACGCTACGGAGGGTACTGGACACTGCATTTACTGCTGTACTGTATGTATCTGTGTATTAAAGGAAATGGAAAACATACATCCCCCACCAAGGCGTGAGAAACGTCCACATGTATTGTTATAAGACGGTGGTTGGCGTACCCATTGCTTCTTGCCTTTTGACTGCATTTTAATGCACCCAAGTATCTGCAGCTGGCAGTTTGCATGGCCTTCAAGATGACTATGTCCAACACATCGCCAACAAGAAATGAACAAAGCAGAAACGGTGCAAAAAAAAAAAAAAACAAGCGCGAATATCCGATTTACACACATGTCTGATCATGTGGCACCTTCTTTGCAACTGGCATGGACAGAGTTGACTACAACAGATGCACAACAGCATTGAGATGCATAAAACTGCTTTAGCCAGCACCCTTGGTATATACAGTAACATGTTGTAATGTGTAGAACGGCGCCCGTGGTGACTGAGATTATTGAGATCGGATGGTTTCGAGTGAAGCCCCTTGTAGCCAACAGTTTGGCTCCTGGCTTGATGCCGGCCCGTGTCACCTTCCACCGCTACGATTTGTTCTCCTCAACAGGCTTCGTGGCTTTCTCCAGGTTGAGATCTACACAGCCGTTTCCGATCGATTCCGTGGACTCCTCTTCTTGGGGAAGCCGGGGTTCAAAGCTCGTGATGCGCAGCACATTCTTGCTCAAGGTGCGACCCAGCGGTGGTCCGGGAAGGGACTGACTAATTCGAAAGTGCTGAAATATCCGGCCTCCGGACACGGTCGACCACAGATAGTACGCGCCTTTCAAGATTGGCGTCATGATCGCGACGCCCCAAAGTGGTGCGTGGACCGGGGAGGCGGGGTCTATTGGCGGGAGGCTGTCAATGTCGAGAATGACAGTATGGCAACAGAACTGGGGATCAGCCACAGACCTGATGCAATGAATCTTTGTGCACATCTGCACTTACATCCCAACCGTAATCGTCGCCAATTGTGCTGAGAAAAAGACGGCCAGCAGACACTGTGGGGGGTGCGTGGTAAGGACCGGGTATAGTGTGGATCAAGAGGGTTCGCTGTGCGATGAACCGTGAACGCTCTGAGGGCTCCTCCAACTCTGCCCGTGCAACTACCGAATCAAAGTTGGGGATCACGAGATATCCGCCGGTCATCTCCAGAAACAGGTGTTTACCACTAAAGAAAAGTCTGTAACATGAGCAAGAGACACGGAGAATGCAATCGACCACGTACCCATTGATTGCTGGTTCCCTTGGGCTGATACGTTCCCATATTGCCTGCCTAACAGCTTGCCAGTAACTGTCTTCGGAGGCCGTTTGAGGCGGGAGGGAGAAGGGACGAACATGAAGGTCCGAGCCATCGTACGCGAAATACATTTTGAGAGAAAAGCTGAACAACGCCACTTGGGCACTCTCATCAGAAAACGATCCTTCATGCGAGATGCCAGCCGGGATGGACGCCACCAGCGATTCGTCGGCCTTTGAGTAGACGAAGACCTTCGAGGAATCCTTGTCTTTGTTGAGAACGTAGCGATCTGTGAGAATGGGGGAAGCCCACGAATGAAACCCCAGTTTAACAGAGTGGTCCCAAGTTGGCTGCTCGCCTACTAACGACGATAGTTTTCCCCATTGCAACGTCCCGCGAAACTCGGACCGAGCCACCTCCATAGTTTGATCGTCGATATTTCGGAAGGATATACCATCGCTTCTGCCTCTGAACACGTCTTTACCAACACGTTGCAGATATCTGTCCGGGGGCGTCCCGACAGATCGGTCACCAGTATCACGCCCAACAAGGCGGTTTACCGCTTGGCCAGATACTTGCACTGAATCGAAGGTTGAAAGCCGCGTCATGCCGATGTTTTCAGTAAACTTGTAATAATGATCATCGGAGGGAGAGAAGTATCGGACCTGGCCTGTCGAACATTCGACAATAACGGGAGCACGCACGCGGTGTTCTCCTCCTGTTCGAAACAACAGGCAATCATCGCCCGGGTCGACACCCAGCATTTGCAACTGCTCGCCCTTTGGGATATATAAGGGAACTATTTTGGTGTGTACGTTGCGCCCGTGCTTCAGATTGCGCTCTGTCACAATGTGTAATGCACCTGCATGTCAGAGCAAATGTCGGTCGTGTTGGGGACTCACAAAGCTGGTGCCAATCAGGCTTGTCAAGCCGCGTCCCCCACTGATACACCCGATCATCCATACTGCACTTTGAGGTCTGTCCAGGAGGGTCAAGTAGCTCTTCTCGCAGGGGCGAGTCACTGGGGAGTTTATCTACTACCTCGGTGCGCACTTCGTGGCCCCAATCGCTCCTAACCGCGAGTTTCACTGGAATGAGTGAGCTGGTGGGTCCTTTTTTAATTTCGGTGCTAGAGGTAAACAGCTCACGTACTCTGGGTAACAATATCAAGAGGTGGGCCAGATACACCGCGCCCGTCGCCCTCCTCTGTCATGGGGATCAAGTCGTTCTTGTGGTACTCGTCTCGGGAATAGCCCTCGTCTCCGTCGAGCGACCTCATTCTCCATTTGATCGTGGAGTCGACTTTTTCAAAGCCGAGAAAGATAGTTCTCCAACGGGGATCGAGGAATCTGCGCCATGCTCGGCATACATTGTGCGCCACCAGGAGTGTGGGGAGGTCTAGATCGTCAAAGATGATGTGGACGAGTTCGGGGCTGAGAGGCCCCAGTAATCCCCAGGACGAAGTGGAGCGATGCGGGATGTCCGCCGCGTTTGTTGAAGATGCAAGCTGCGCTTCCATTTAGACAGTTTGGGGGCAGGAGGTGTTTGACTAGAGAAGAGTGTTGTTACAAGGGCAACGGTCAAGCTCAAGAATCGTGCAACGTCATCCAAGAGACCTTACCGTTACATTGAGGCTTGGCGTTCTGCTCGTGTCTTGTCTTGGTGGGTTCACCGCCACAGAGGATCACTGAATCTCCTCCACCCATTACAGCCCTCTCCGTACACATTGTCAACCTTCTCCACATCCATCCATCACCACCTCCGACAATGGCAACAGCAGCAGCTTCAGCACCAGGACCTGCAGCAAATGCGACAAACGGGGACACCTCTATTGCTCCCGCACCGGCATCCAGCACACCAGCTGTTGCCGAGACCGCACCCGCGCCAGCATCAGAAGCAGGCGACGACGGTGCAACTCCTGCCCTTCCGCCGGGCACGTTTGCGTCCATCCTGCCCGATGTCGAGGATTTGCTCGAGCTGATATACGGCGTCGCGGACGGGAGTGAGGTGGCCAATGAGGATGTTGTTAACAAGGTGCGTAGCGAGGGACTAGACCTTCGAGGCTGAGCACCGACGACCATCTTGCATCGCGCTCGGTTCGTGCTCAGTACTCACACGCAGGCAAAACAGGTCGCGGGACGGATAGCGGCGATGAAGGCTGCGGCCATGGCGTTACCAGGTGGACACCTCGGGAATGACGCTGTGAGCACCGTCACGCGGATTCTTGAAGACGAGGCGCAGCGGAAACGGTGAGTTGAATTGGGAGCACGCCGTGAGGCTGCCAGAGAGTCGCACCTGGGCATGCAGGAGGCGGTTCACATCAAATGCTCTTGACCTCTTCATATTTTGCGCATGCGAGACTCTGCTGACATCAGCGAAACGCTCCGCGCCTTTGTCGACACGCCGACGCCGATTGCGGACCAGCTGGCTGCGACCTCTGGGGTTGTCACGGCCGGTGCGTCGCCGGCCCCGCCGTCTGCGCCGCAATGATCGCGTAGAGGAACAAGTGGGATGAGCTTTTGTATCAGTAATGTATAACATTTGCGCAAAGGAGGATGCAAGGTCCATGGCCCCTAGGCGACTCGAGCCTTGAGCGTCTGTCGCGCTGGTCATTGTATTCGTCTTCATTTTCGTTCCGGTAATCCTTTTGTCTTGTCTCCCCAGCTCTCGCGCTCTCAGCAGCCTCAGTTCCTTTGATGCCCAACGCATGTGTTTATACTACTGTCCCATGTCCGTGAGATTGCTCGAAACGCCGAGAGATAGCGAGCAAACAAAGGGAGCAGCACAAGAGACGCCCGTCGACAGGTCGACAGGCTTCCAGCCATTATCAAAAAGTAATGACCCCGTGGCGGAATAGGATAAAAAGCTGTCACTCTGCTATTTTGTGTTTGTTGATTTTTCCTAATTCGCGATTTTCGCCACCCAGACGCAACATTCGACGTTTTGGCCAAAACAAAAGGCAGTCCACCAGGCCCATCGGCGTTTTCTTCGTGACCGTCACATTTCTTGCTCTTCATCATCTCACTCTCTACAAACAAAACATCCAGAACCCCATCACACCCAAGACCATCAAGACGGTCCCTTTGAACGGACTCTATACCTCGGCGGCCTGGCGGCCAGACGGGACGCGATGCCGCGCGCGCACCTCTGCTCAGAATGTGTCGCCGCCGGCGTGCAGACCGACGAGCAGGCGCCGGGGGAGATGTTCCTCGTAGCATGCTCGTTCTGCGGCGCGATCGACGAGCAGGCGACGTATCAGCGCAACGCGACGGATGTGCACGACCGCTTTGGAACGCTGATGGAGGGCCATCAGCTCGAGTTCCGTGACTACCAGGAGAAGCGGCATGAGGTGCGTTCGGATGACAGGGTATATGCTGACTGGGCGCAGGCTTTCGTTGAAATGTTGCTGGAGGAGTACCTCGTCCGTCCGGCGTCGCGCGTCGTTGAACATCCCGCAGCCCATTTCAAGGCGGGTGTCAAGACGTGGTACAATCGGTATCGACAGTGGGAGCAAGCAACGTACAAGCTGCAGGGCCCATCAACGAACAGTAAAGCGCGCAAGGTCAAGTACATCTTGGCCGTAGCTATCAACATTACCATCCTGGAGAGCAACATTGTGGTCGTGAACAACCGCTTGCAGCACATCAGGTCGAGTGATGAGAGTAGGACTGTCGTGCCCGCTGCCAAAGGAGATGGAACCATCATGGCCCCGTCGCTGCATCGCATTTACGTGAGTCCTCGATCTCGCTTAGCGCTGACCTTAGTCGAAGCTCAACTCCCTTGGGCCTTCTCACGTCGGCTACATTGACAACTACTCGCTGCTCCGCAAATACCATGGGCGCTTCAAGTTGGTTCGCGGCGTTAGTCCCACATTCATGGAGATCACACTTGCCCAGGTCTACGCCCTGGCTCAGCGAGTCCAGTTTCTTGCTAGACTCCCTGCTGCCGAACGGATCAGACATTTGGCGGTGAAAACGCTCAAGCTGTCTGCCATCCGAGCCAAGAAGACAATCGAGACTGCTCAACCGGACGACTTTGCCCTCGGAACCGCGGAATGGGATTTTATCAACACGGTGGACTGGGACAAGACGTTTGAGAACGCGCATCACCTGTACTGCGCACAGCAAGTGGTTGCTCTTTGGGGAAACCGGTGCTATATCGACATCGCGGTGGCGCTCCTCGAATGGGCGATCATGACCACTACAGGTTGCATTCTCCCATCCGTTGGTGCATGGACTGAGGAACTTGCGGTGTTCTATGGCGGCAGTGCGACAATTTCACAGCGCCGTAGGGAGGAGCTCAAGGACTTTCTCGTCGGCTGGTCTTCGAGCTTTCCTGACTCGGGCATCCCCGTCCCTATCCTGCCGACACCACGAAAAGGCGGGATAGGCGACGGTCTAAGCAGATACGGAAGCGACAAGCGGCGCCCCATTCCCGAGATGGTCATGGCCGTCGCGGCCGCTCCTGTGGTTGCCTGCCGATGGCGCCAGATCATGGAGACTCGACTGCGGACGCGTACCACTGCGTTTCCCCTGGATACCGAGTACACCATGGCCGCCAAGATGTTTGCCAGTGCCTATAATGAGGACGCCAAGAGGCGACAGGCGGAGGCTCGCGCTCGCAAAGCAGCCTCAGCCCCTGGGTCCAGGCGGGGAAGCAGGGCAGGCTCTCGGGGCGCATTCACACCAGCTCCCCCGCGAGCGACCTCCCAGCCTCTCCAGAAGGCGCAACCGGCCAGATCGGGTTCTCCGTCTATTGAGACGCTACTCGCGACTCGAGACGACTCGTCTGATGAAGATATCGGCCAGCACAGCGAGACCGAATCTGAGTGCTTTACCCCACACGGTCCTGTCGGTCTCGATCTCTCCGGCTTGTCATCAAAGCCGTTTGAGTTCAGTATTGGCCCAACGGGGTTCTCAGTGGCGACTAACGAATCGACTCAACCGACTGTTTCAGTCCACGCCCCAGTCACTTCACACAGGAAGCATGCCCTGCGTTCGACCAAGGGCGATCGTCCTGCGAAACGACTCAAGCCCCGACCGGTTGTGACTCCAATGTCGCCACCGCCAACCAGTCCGTCGAGCCGTGGGCTGTCGCCAGCACCTCTATCCTTGCGGTCCGTCACTCCTAACCCAAGTGACGTACGGTTTGCCAGTCCCACACCTTCCCTTCGCTCAATCACCATGTCGCCCTCCCTCACAGCTATTTCCATCACGGAGCCAAGCAATCTTGCTCACGTTGGTGTCCTATCTCGCGAGAGAGGACAATACATGTTCTACAACAAGTACAACGAGCAGCGCAAAGGAACGCGAGTCCCGCCGCATGTGGAGCAGGCCATGGTGCAGTGGGTTGCGGACGCAAAAGCGAAAGGCATCATGCCGGCCACCATTACACTACAGTATTTAAGGACTCTCGGGTTCGATGGAGATCCTCGCCTGCAGGACCTCGGGCCATTCATCCAGGCACACCCCGAATGGTCACCAGTTGAGAGCCTGCTCCGGCTTGGTCTGCAAGCCGGGGAGTTCCCCGCCCACTTTGTGGTGCACTCGTTACTCGATCTGGCACAACAACTGGGTGGTTTCAGATGGGAAGCCCGTTTGGCTCCAGAAGGCAAATCACTCGATGAAGCGGAGCTCGACAACGAACTTGACATGCTGTTTGCCGAGGGACCCGAGAAATGGCGTGATTTGCTGGCCACACCCCAGGAAGCGGCCAAGAAGGAGAAGCTCTACCGCGCCAGCGGCGCGTGGCAGTTTGGGCGCGAAGTCCCAGAAGGACCTACTCGCCGGCTCGACCAGGACAAGGACAAGCGCAAAAGATCCCCTATCGACGAGGCGCCCAAGAGCAGCCGGATCAACTACGACGCCCTCGGCAGGCTGATACACTGGGAACCAGGGGAGGATGAAGGCGGCGAAGATAAGCCGGTGGACGAGGAGGGGATTGACGGGCATGGGGGAGAGGACGGAGAGGATGGGCTCATTGTGGATGTGGTTCACGAGACGCTGTGGAACACACTTGGGAGGGAGGCCGTGATGGAGGACGACGACGGCGACGAAGAGAGCAGCGACCCGGAATGACCTTCAACACCCTGCATAGCACGACAAACCAACACAAGAGCGATAGAACCAGCATTGTAGCATTAGTATATGGATATCATGTCCTTTGTACCATTGTACGGGATCCAGAGGATCAAGTCTCGTCCCGATATCGGATTTAGCTCAACTCTGGTCTTGTTGACTCTTGGAACCCGAGTCGGGTTATTGTGATTGAAAACCTCGGTGAACGACATTGCGGGGCAACCTCGGCCCTCGGTCTCTAGGCGTCATTGCTGACTAGTCGGGAGCTCGGCACCTTCGGCAGCGCGACTAAAGCTAACCCGAGAGGTCCGATGGTTGCCGTACTACCGTGGGAGAGTGACGCATGTATGATGTTCGGCGTTGAAGTCCGAGAAGAGCAAAGTGGATAACATCATTGGAGTGGGAATTGGGGGGTGACCTTTGGTTGTTGGTGGTAGCCAGTAGGAGAACAGACAGCGTCATTGCACTTTTATGGCATGTTTCCCAGCCACATCCAGCAGCAGTGATTATTATATCTTGACAACACTCCATCCTCCATCTCCTTTGTGCTTAGATTCCTTCTCACCACCACCACCACCACACCCATCACTCTATCCACAATGTCCCTCACCCGTGCCCTCCCCCGCGCGTCGCTCCGCTCGGTCCGCGCCTTTGCCGTCGCTGCCCGCTCCAAGCACACCCTCCCCGACCTCCCCTACGCTTATGACGTGAGTAGCGCTCGATCGCGACCAGAGCATCGATGCTGACCACCACAGGCCCTCGAGCCCTCCATCTCGAAGGAGATCATGACTCTCCACCACGACAAGCACCACGCCACGTACGTCAACGGCCTGAACGCTGCCGAGGAGAACCTCGCCAAGCTCCAGGCCTCGGAGGACGTCAAGGCCCAGATCGCCCTCCAGCCCGCGCTCAAGTTCAACGGCGGTGGCCACATGTGAGTACTGAGCCGGCAGGCGCGCGAGACGAAACAGCGCACCTTGCCTTTCTGTTATATCTCCTTGCTGACCTTTGCAGTAACCACTCGGTGTGTAATCTCGGCTTCCAGAGCTGCCGCATCAAGCTGGTGACTAACCCCACAGCTCTTCTGGAAGAACCTTGCCCCCACCGGCTCGACCCAGACCCTTCCCCCCGACTCGGGCGCCTTTGCCGACCAGGTCAAGAAGGACTTTGGCTCGTTTGAGAAGCTCATGCAGGAGATGAACACCAAGACCGCTGCCATCCAGGGCTCCGGCTGGGGCTGGCTCGTGAGTGGAAAAGACGGGAAGATTGCGCAGCCCAAGATGCTGACTGCTGCAGGGCTACAACAAGGCCAGCAAGGCCCTCGAGGTCGTCACCACCGCTAACCAGGACCCCCTTCTCTGTGAGTTATGCGTCCGAGAACGTAACTGACGACAGCGCACGTCCCCATCATTGGTATTGACATCTGGGAGCACGCGTGAGTATGGCGATAGCATGCCGCCTAAAGACTTTATCCGCTAACCACATAGCTTCTACCTTCAGTACAAGAACGTGAGAACACAGCATCTCATACGGGATACTAACATTGCCAGGTCAAGGTCGACTACCTCAACAACATCTGGGCCGTCATCAACTGGGAGGAGGCCGCCAAGCGTCTCGCTGCCGCCGTCTAAGCGATCGGACCGTGCCGCGTCTGGAGTAAGGACAGCTGTCATGTAGCTCTCGTATCAATCCTCGATCCTTGGGTACATCGCACATGCTTCTGTAGCAGCAGTAGTAGCAGTAAAAGAAGAGTGGATGAATGAAGTGTGGAAGTAGCAAGAAGGACGGAAGCAATTTGTGTGTTGTTTGGAGTTGCATTGGGCGAAGTTGGGTCGCATGCAATGTTGGTCGTGGGTGCACTTTGGATGTTTCTGGGTGGCAACAACCTTTGCGGGAGCTCGCCATCAACATTCAGTTGCTCATCGTTTGACTCTCCACCTCACACTCACTCTCCTTTACGGCCTCGGGCGACGAACCCCAGAACAAAAGGAGTACACCATGTCGTACTTTATGACCCATCTCCACTCGGGATGGCACGTCGACCAGGTACGTACATTCCCCTCACTCGCAGCTAACACCAGGCCATTCTCGTGGAGGAGGACCGCGTCGTGTGCATCCGCTTCGGGCACGACCACGACCCAGAGTGCATGGCGCTCGACGAGACGCTGTATGGAGTCGCGGAGAAGGTGCAGAACTTTGCAATCATTTACCTCGTCGACATCACCGAGGTGCCGGATTTCAACAAGATGTACGAGCTGTATGACCAGTGCACGCTCATGTTCTTTTACCGGTGAGTCTTCGGCGGGGGTTGTTCAGATGTTTGGTTTGAGAAACTAGATCTGGCAGGGCACCTGTTTGGACGATGACCTACGGTCAATCCATCATCTTCCAGCGCTGACGGCAGTAACAAGCATATCATGATCGATCTCGGGACAGGAAACAACAACAAGATGTGCGTACCGTCTTCCCTTCCCCCCGCTCACACGCAGTACATGGGCCATCACCGACAAGCAGGAGCTCATCGACATTATCGAGACGGTTTACCGCGGCGCATCCAAGGGCCGCGGTCTTGTCGTATCCCCGAAAGGTGAGCTTTGGACTCTGCCACGAAGCTGACTTCCCAGATTACTCGACCCGACACAAGTACTAGACGCCAAAAAGACTGTTGTGATGCACTGCATAGTAATGTTCACTGTTGGAGACTATGGCCGCGACGTCCCGCTGCAGATCGCCTCTATTACAACACTGCTGCCCGTTCCCTCCACCTAGCTCACTGCGAGCACCCAGGACATGTGTGCAGCGTGTCATGAACACTGGCGTCAGCTTCCAAGATCAGACATCCATTAGCTCACTAGAGATCGCACTCGGCGCAAAAGTCGTGCGAGCACTTGGGACAGCGATACCGCCCCGTGGGGCTGAGCGCGTCGTCTTTCGGCGCCGCATCCTCGACTTCAGATAACTGGGTGTGAGCGACGTTCTCCACATTATTAAGCGTACCAAAGGGAAGGAGCTATCGCAGCCGGAACATGTCGCGGCCAGCTTGGCCTCAAGCTCATCAATCTTGTCAAGTGGTCTGCAAGTCAGTGGCTGCTTGTCGTATGTTGCATATAGCCACTCACAAAGTACCATACGTCGCAACCGGAAAGAGAAGCCAAAAGCTGGCGTCAGCAACTATGACTACCCGCTGCAAGACCCACCTTCGTGCCAGGTGTGGACTGCTGACAACCATGAGGCCGCACACCTCGCAATCGGTCGGCACGTCGCATAGCTTGGACCCGCAGCGGGGACACATGTATCCGCCGCGCTTGAGGAGGCCGTGGCACGCGCAGAAGCTCTCCCCAGCGCCGGGGAGGCGCGTCGGGAAGCCCATGACGAGCAGGTCGCCTGCAGGCGGGGGACGCTTAGCCCCCGCTGATTTTGACCCGGGAGGGAGACCGCCGCGCGAGAGTGCGTCGTGTACGTTCAGCGTTGAGGGAGGCGCGATCGTCTGGGCTGGCGGGGGCACGAGCTCCCACAGCAGGTCGCGGTAGTGGTCCTCGTCGATGGCGACGCCAAAGCGCCCGCCTGTGCGCTCTGCAATGTCCTTGCAGATCTTGATCTCGGCACTCAGCGAGATGATGCTCGTGCGGCACCGCGCGGCGACAAGGTCGTCGAGTACCTGGTGGATGTTGGTCGGTCCGTCCGGGTCGGCGGTGCTGATCGCCGAGAGAATTACCACAATCTCGAGAGACGACGTCGCGGGGAGGTGCGACATGCCCCCGCGCGCCATGACCAGCCCGTTCTGCAGCGACGGCTCGCCGGACGGTTCGAGCTTTCGCTTGTCCGCGAGCGCCGAGACGATTTCCTGGGGGTTTCCTGCTGTCAGTGCGGTACGTAGGTTTGCATGACTTCGGTACCTACCGCAAATTGGGACCAGCACCTCCGCCAGCCGGTCGCGCAGCAGAATCACGCCGACCTGTCCCAGCGGGTTCTGGTCAAACCACTCGACGACAAATGTGCGGAGATACTGCAACGTGAGCTCGAACCTGGAGTCAGCGATACAACGAGGCAAGAGACCCACCGTGTCGGCCGAAAGTCCTTGTCCATCATCGACTCGGAGAGGTCGACGACAATAAACATGTGCCGCACGAGCGAGCGGCGCAGCGGCTGTTCGGCTAGTAGTGCGCTGGCTGTCAGCTCTCTCCCCTTTAGTCACTGCCCCGCGACCGAGTCATCCACAGCACACGACCCACTCGTACTCACCGCTTCCGCCTTCCGCGCGCAATAAGACTCTCCACGGCCGCCTGGATGCCTCCACTCTCGTCCTCCTGCACGACATCCCACGATCGCTTCAGCGACCCCTCCCACGCATTCATGCTGTCCTTGCCCTTGCCGCTCTTCTTTACGGCCTTTGCGGCTGCGCGCGCGCCGCGCCGAGACGGGCCCGGGCGGTCGAGGTCGTCGTCCGAGTCCATCTCTGAGGTCGGGGACTGCGCGGGGTTGTACGGCTCGTCGGCGGGCATTTTGGATTTTGTGGGATGTTGCACAACAAAGAATGGTATGGTTGGATGAGCTAGACAATGGTCCAGCGACTGTTCATGACGACTTTGTTCAACACAGTCACCTTCCGGAAGCAGTTGGGTAGAAACCCCCCAGGCCATTACGATATCACAATTGATCGCGTTTATGGTGGACGCCCCATGACGCATGACTGCCTTCAATGACTCTCATCGGCTGTGCGGCGGTACGCACGTATGCATCGCCCTCATTGACACACAGGAGGGACTACAGGCCACTGTGCTCGTCAGACTAACAATCATGCATTGAATATATATGGTCAGGGTAATCATGTACAACAAAGGAGCATTGAATGATGGTGTATAATGGTCCATGGTCGGCGAAAGGCAACTAGACTGCCTTGCGGAGCGTGTGCATCCACACTGCGCGGATGTCGGGGGTGTCAGCGGCAAACGTGTATGCCTGTGTAGGAGTCTGGAGGACAAAGACCTTGTTCGTCTTTTCCTGCACGTCTAGAATGTAGAGGGGACCAAGCTCGTCGTTGGGAGGGCTGCTGTTGGTGCTGCGGACAGTACCAGTGCGGGGAACGGCGGCGTGGGGGTGGTTGAGGAACATAAACTCGTGCTTGATCTTGGGTCCAACTTCGGGGTCATCCTTGACCTCCAGGAGACGAGGAAGGTCCGTCAGAATGAGTTGACGGCGCTTGGAAACAGGGAGCAGGAAAGACGGGACGTTGCTGTCGGCCTTGGTCATAATGGGAGTCGACAGTATAATCCGCTCATTGGCGACCATGAGAGGCATCCTGCATGTCAGTTTCGTGCACGTTTTCGAAACGTTGTAAACTCACCATCGCGTATTGTCAGCGCTCGTGACACCCACGGTGCGAGCAGCCGCAGGAGAGGTGGCGCGAGACCGGGAGGCACGAGGGCTGCGGGAGCCCTCGTCGAATCGAGGGCGATCCTCGCTGCGGTCGCTGTAGCGGCTGGCCCGGCTGGAACCGGTGCGCTTCCCAGGGGGAGTGTTGATGCCCATACTCTCCAGCCAGACGCTAAGACGGCCTCCGGCACTCGAGCTGGAACTCGTCGACCAGCCGCGGGTCTTCTTCCCAGTGGTGACCTCCCGAGCAGGGTTGCACTCCACCTCCATCCACGCGGGACGGGGAGGGCCAAGATCCTCGATCGATTCTCCAGGCGAGTCATGACGAGGGAAACGCACTGCACCAAACTCGCCGTCGGAACGGGTATCCACAGGGCTGCTGCCGTCTTCCTGGTCGGCGCCCTCGGATTCATCGTCGTCTTCGAATTCAGCCCAGACGCTGGAATCGAGAGTGACCTGAGCGCGGGCCTGGGGCGGAGTAATGCCGGTGTGGATAGTCGGCGGCGTGACCTGCCATAGCATGCCCCAGTCGATTGTGGAGAAGAAGGGGTGCGATTTGATCTCGTGCGCGGTGGGGCGCTTCGTCGGGTCAAGGTTGAGACACTGGTCAACCAGGTCCTTCGCCTGCTCATCAAAGCCCTCCGGGTATGTAAAGTCACGGTGGAGCACCTTCTGGAATGTGAGATACTCGGTTGCGCTTCGGAAAGGTGTGGTGCCGGTTATGAAGTTGTAGAGCACAACTCCGAAGCCCCAAATGTCGCATGCGAAGGAGACGGGCTTATCGCTCAGAATCTCGGGCGAGACGTATTCGGCCGAGCCGACAAAAGAACGCTTGCTGTTCTCGGCAGATTCTTCCTTGCGGCCTATGATCTTGGCACTTCCAAAGTCGGTGACCCTAATCCGCATATCACTGTCGAGGAGGATGCTACGCCGTCAGCCCGGAAAACACAAACAACTCACTTCTCAGGCTTCAAGTCACGGTGGATGATTTCGCGGTCATGGATGAACTCGATGGTGTCGATGAGCTGCGCGGCGTAGAAACGCGACGAATCGAGGTCCAAGGATCCATAATTGCGGATCATCGAGGCAAGCTCGCCATTGCTAGCCAGCTCGAGGACATAGTCTATGATTAATACCGATTCCGATGGCTCCCACAGCTGCACTACTCACAGACACTGGTCTTGTCGACGAACGTCGAAAAGAGGCGGATGATACCGGGATGGCCAATCGGCGCGGCGGACGCGGGACCACCGCCACTGGACGTAGTGCTGCGATCGGAGCGGGCAACCGACTGCCTGCGCTTTCGCGGCGTGCGTGGCCGCGGCCCATCGGAGGAATCACTCCTGTTCCGAGGATGCAGCCTTTCATTGTCCGATCCGCTGCCCTGCTGAGCTTCACCGGACACTTCGTGCACTGGGGAAGGTGGTGAACTGGAATGGCCGCGGCCCTGGGCACGCTCATCGAGAACTTCCTGGGTCTGCGAATCGCCGCTCTTCGCGAGCCGCATGGATGCCGAGATTAGAGGGGAAAGGGGAGTGGGCGGCAAACGGGGCGAACAGCTGCCGGCAAGCTGACGGTCGCGGAGGCCGCCGCTGGGTGAGGCGGTGACCAGCCCGGTCGACGGAATGTTGATGTTCGCAGAGGCATTACCGTTGCCCTCACGATGGGTGCCACCTGCGCCAGCAGAAGGAGGCATTCTGTTCGCCATAGGCGCAATGCTACCTGTGGAAGAGTTTGACATTCCGCGGCGATGGGTTCGCATGGTTGGCGAGCGAGGCTGAGCCAAACGTATAAGCGCGTCGCGCTCGATATGAGCGTATTTCGCCTTCTTCTCTTGGATAAGATGGTGCTGGCTCATGATCTTGATTGCAACCTCGTTAGGCAGACGCGGCATGGGGTTGTGAGGAGCTTGGGTAGCGTGCACGACCTAACTGTCAGTGCCATGGACTTGTGATCACACATACAGTGCTGTAGCTTCCTCGTCCAAGCTCCTCGCCCAGGATATAATCGTTCAGCGACGGGCGCTTGCCGACTGCAGAGCCATTCGAGCGATTCGAGGCCTGGCTGCTGCGCCTCTCACGAGGCTCAAGAAGATCAGCGTCGTTGTTGACACTGCGAGGCTTGCGCGTATGGGTTGGGGTGGTAGGGTTGGAGGCCGCCGATGGTGGCCGAGAGTGCACAGTGGCTTCGTCTGTGGGAAGCATGACACGAACTGGACCTGGGGAACTGGGCTGCTGGGGGTATGGGTCTCGAGCGAGCCTGTGAAACTTTGCTTTCGGCGTCGTTGGAGAAATGGCGTGGGGTGGCAATGAAGGAGAGCGATCCGTTGTGGGCTCTGCAGTATGGCTACGGCCAGGCATGTCAGTCGGAGAGGTAGTTATAGACACGGGCATGGTCGCCTGCCGTGCCATGCGCGGTCCTTGACGGTGAAACCCTCTTCCTCCATACAGACCTGCCCCGGGTTCCGAGTCGACAGAGGCATAGCCCGAAGCGGACTCTGGAGCGAGCTGTGCTTCCGGTGTTGCCGCGGTACGCGTCTGGATCGGCGGCGGGCGAATCGGCACCGCAACAAGCGACGATGTTGATTCCGAAGTGGTCGTGGATCGAGACGACGACGTCGATGCGTTGCGCTGCAGGAGCGATGCGGACGTCACGCGAGCAAAGGCCGGCAGCGAGGTGGGCAGGGCTGTCGGCGGTGTTGGCGGGGTGGAAGCCGCGGACGGAATGGTGGCGGCCATTGTTGCCATGGGGGTGGGAGTAGGAGGTAAAGGGAGGAAGACTAGTGATGGGGGGTGAGGGGGGGGATGAGAATGCTAGGAACTATGCCGTCTATGCTATTGTTGTGGGTGTGTAGTGTAGTGCAATGTGTGTGCGTTGGTTGTGTACACCAAAGAGGAAGGGGGGAGATTGGATTATCGAAGGGTGGCAAGGGGGCAGCGAAGAGGTCAACTCTGCCAACTGCGCCCTGAGAGGGGGGGAATGGGGGAGGGGAAAGGGGGGGAAGGGGATGGTGTGCGCCCTCCGTTTGCGTGTGCCAGTGGCGAGCACGGGGATGGTGATGGTGTGGACGACAGTGATGATGATGGAAGAAAAAAGAGGCTAGGTGGTGCAAGTTTACTTTGTATTGGGTGGGGGTGTGTGGGGCTGCACAGAGGAATGCAGTCATCACAATGGTCGCATGTGGAAAAGTGCTGCGCAGCGCCAGCCAGCCAGGCGCCAGGAGCCGAGCGCACCGAGCGCGCCGAGTGCGCCGAAGTGCCGAGCCGCACTGCAAACTGCAAGCCAGTTCTGGTCCGGCTGGAATCGGTCTGGACCCCCACATCCACACACGGAGTGACTCGCCCACCCCTGAGTCCTATTAGCATACTATTACAGTTATTAACGCATGGCAGCCACAGCTTATTAGGATTCATTAGTAAATACTCCCCAGCTGGTCCAAGTTCGGTTCAATTAAGATTCCGTATGGACCCTTTGTGGCGCTGGGTCTGGACCTGGGCCGAGTGGCCCAGTAATTAGCAGTCATCTCTCGCTGTGGCGCTTTCCCCCTCCGCCTCCCTGTCGGGAAAAATCGGATTAGATCTGGGAGTCCTGGAGTAGACTTCCTTTAGGCGCTCGATATGCTTCCTACTAGAGTCGCGCAAATTTTTGTAATGCCCACCAGCTGGATTGCTTAATACAGTTTCGTAATGGTGACGATCCCCTCCCTTTCCTTCCTTTCCCCGTTTGCACATGTGGCCCCCGCGTAGATCACATGGATTGCCAGGCACTCGCGCTAGTCGCCCGCCCTCCCGTCACCTTTGTAACCTAGTTTCAAACTCCCCCCTTGCATCTTTGCTTCTCTGATCAGCGCACGATGAAATGATCGTCCCCCTGGCAATCCCTCATTGAATGATCGCCGTGTTGATTGCTTCATTTATTGATTGATTGATTTGATTGACTCTTGTACTCTTGATTCATCCCGTAAATGACAGTCCTGCTCAAAATGTCACACTCTCTTGAGCTCAGCCCGAATTTGTTCCACCATGCACGCCATGGCGCTTGCATATTCGAGTCGGCATCCCGTCGGACGGGGTGTTGAGGAACAGGGAAGGACCGCATGCAGGGTGTGTGTGCATCGCCCGCGCGGGTGTTCCTGGCCGAGCTGGGCGAGACTCGCGAGCTCAAGAGCTCGCCAGCTCGCCAGATCTCTCGACTCCATCCACCCAATAATACGACAACATTATGCACTTGTGATCCCATAGACTCACATGTCACGCTCAGACGACCTCCATAGCTTTGGGGCCTGGATTCCAGAACATCAGGAAGAGCACACGACACTGTTCTTCGTGGGTCAGCCGTTTCATCCCAAAGTCTCCGCTGGCCGTTACCATTTATGCGGACTTGGGGACATGGTGGGGTCCGCGTGCCTTGTGCATGATCGCAATCTCGATTCCAACGTGGCTACATGGCTACATGGCTGAGGTCGTGTGCCGCCACCTATTCAGCACATGCGTACTTGATCCACACGTGCGTCTCCTCACATGCTCTGGAATCGAGGTGACTAACCACGAGACTTCTCACTGCCCTCGTTCACAGAAAGGCTATTGATGAATATGTCCGGACGAGGCACAGAGAACGCGAATGTTGTGCAAATGTTGGGATGCTCGATGGCTGTGGCGCAACCGGCCACAATGCGAGGATGTAGATGAAGCGGCAGTGAGACCTCCACCGCGAGACTAGCTCATACAGTGCTCACCGAATTGACTTCACGCAGTCGTCCTCCCTGTCCCTCTCGCAGCTCCTGTGCATCCAAACTGCACTGCAAAGCGACGTTTGGAACTGTCCGCCCCATCAAGAAGAGCCTCCAAATACTGTAACTGAGTGGCACATTTGTGTGGGAGAGCCTCCTGACTGTGTGGGAGGGCATCATCACTACACAACGATCTCAATCGTGTAGACTTATGTTGACTACTTTACGCAAGGTCCCCGCTGCTCACTCTTACAACGTTCACCAGGGATGGACGCCAAATTTGCCGCATCATCATAGTCTCCGACAGGCTACATTGATCTACAAGATCGTATGACATCTACTTCGGCACCTTACTCATGCCCTCGACGAGGTGCTCCAGCACAGTCTCGCGGCGAATAGCTCCCTCCTGGTCGCCATTCGCCCTGCCGAGAAGACCACGCTCCTTCATCAGATACGTGGCAAAGGAACGTTGACCAGAGTTCAGTTTCGGGAAGAGAGACAAGGTGCGGACATCATCGCACAGGATGGCCTGCACAGCCTGAATGACGCCGTACGCAGCCTGACGCGATGGGAGATGCTTGTCATCCGCAACGGCAACAGCCTGCAATTCAGCATTGATACAGACGCCCCGCACTCACCACCTCGTTTTGCAGCCGCTTGGCCTCGACCTCGACCGCCTCCTTGGGGAGATGCAGGATACACATGCCCATGGCGTTGAGTCCGAAGGAATACCCAGCAGCTCGGGCGCTGTCACCGCCGCTTGACCCGTTCTCAATGGGGTTGGCGTGAAGATACCGGTCCAAAGCCG
The DNA here is from genome assembly GCA_025531455.1 of Apiotrichum sp. Y4204. Lineage (NCBI taxonomy): Eukaryota > Fungi > Basidiomycota > Tremellomycetes > Trichosporonales > Trichosporonaceae > Apiotrichum > Apiotrichum sp. Y4204. The sequence goes on along the minus strand of JAMYHL010000065.1, from coordinate 39,112 downwards.
AGTGCAGGAGCGACAGAAGGAAGGGAGTGTCGCAAACGTCGGCCAAGAGTGACATGAGGGCATTCGTGGATTCCAGTATCTAGATGGTCAGCCACACCGCCTGGGGATTTGAGACGTACGACAGAGCTGTTTCTGGTTCTCAAGCGGAAGAGAGTGTCAAGCACGGCGTCCTCTTCGTTCTCGAAAAGAACCCATTGGTTCTTAGCCAGTTCCCAGAGCAAAACGAGGCCCCACTCGAGGAGCTCCTGCGGCTGTTAGGTTAGCATGACACCAGCCAACAATCTTACCTGATGAGGCTCAAGGAACGCGAGAAGGGCTCGCAAGATGCAATCGAAGAGTTTATCTTCCTCCCAAATCTCCTTCTGACCAGAGAGCTGATCCGCGCCGGGCTTGTCCGAAAGTGGGATTTTATGCTGCTCCGAGAATATGGTCAAACGTTGAAGATTCTCGACACTGGGCTGGCCGTTGGACAGACCCTCAACGTCAAGTTTGATGGCGTCGGCAATCTCCAGTCGCTCCTTCTTGATGGGCCGGATTTGTTCTAGACCTGCGATGGTAAGCGACTTAGCGCAATGGCGCCCAAACTCACGATCCCGGTGTTGAATCCACCAGTTACGCTCCGAGTTGCGACCCTCGAGTCGCTTCAGTACCTTTGGGGTCATAACCTTGGGCGAATCTTCCCAAGATTGACGAACACGACTGCCTGTGCCATTGCGAGGGGTCTGGAAAGGATTTAAAGCCGCCTGATGATTGCGAATGGCGCGGGCAGGAGTCAGTGGCTGTTGCACAGACATTGGCATCTCATCGTCGTCGAAGTCAATCAGCTGTTGAGCAGCCTGAAGACCTTGGGCGACCTGTGCTCGTCTGGCCTCGTCCGCTGCGTCGATAGGAGGGCGATTGAGCATCTGGTGGTTTCGGCCGAGAGGTGTGGGACCTGTCGAAGAGAAGGCTCCATGTGGTGACGGCGAATAGGAATCGGTGGGTGAGGTTGAGCTCATAGGCTTCGCAGGAGCAAATCGCTGCTGCACAGGTGTTCGAAGTGATGAAACGGCCGCAGAGGTTTCACTGGACGCCGCACTTTGACGCACAGCCGGGTCCCGTAATGTTTGATGCATGGACTCCATCAGGGAGGGAGGGCTCCGTGACAGGGTTCGAGCCAGATTTGGCGACATGGATCGATCAGACGTCATGGACGGGCTCGCAGATTTCAGCCCAGTGGTGGATGCGATCGCTCGAGGAACTGACGATCCCGAAACGGTTCTCGCAGCCCTAAAATCCGACGGTGACCTTTTGGGGCTGGCCCGCGGGATGGAACTGCGGCCACTGGTGGAGATCGATGCTCCATCAACAGGAATCGCACCTGGCGTCCCCGCCGGCTGGGCAGGAGTGGACAGCTCAATGAGCTGGGATGTCATGGGTTGGCGTGGCGCTTGAATCGGCGTCTCGGGCGCCAATTGTTCCGCCGGGTGCGCCCGTGACGCAGCAGGTGACGGTGATACCGGCTCCCAGGTGTCCCTCTGGAGACGTTCGACTGCTGCGGGCGTTGCTCCCATTGCTGGCGCGTCCGCTCCATCGACTTGATTCTCCTTCTCAGCTTGAGCAGCCCGTTCTGCCGCCAGCTCGGCAGCCTTTGCTCGCTTTGCGGCGAGAATGGCAGCACTCGCACGAGGTCGGCTTACCGTCGGTTTGGCCGGAGTAGTCGGCCTGGAACCAGCGACCCCGGGGTTGGCCTTCTCGAGTTGCTTTCTGGCGGTTGGGTCAAGGGAATCAATAAGCACTGCACTCCTTTTCGGCCAGACTTTGTCGAAAGTCCAGAAGGCCGTACGTGCTTGCTCTCGCACTTGAGGGTTCACGTCTGCCAAGCATTTCTTCACAGCTTGTTCGAGTTGATCCACCGCGGTGTTATCCAAAGCAGAGGAAGGGTTCTTCGACACCTTGTTCAAGAATACAGTCAGATGAGAAGCACTGTACTGTCTGGTCTGGACACTCTTCTCTTGGACACCATATACGATATGGTTCAGAAGGATTCGATATGCGGTACCGTAGCGGATCATAGCTTCCAGAGCCTTCTGAGACCTCTCCGCGATGATACGCTTTGTGAAGCCGCTGAAGGGGGTTAGCTTGGTGCGAAGGCAGCAACTTACGCCATCTTCCCCAGTGTAGGCAGGAACTGCTCGACGAAGGGATCGAACGAGCTCCCCAGTTCCTCGGCGAGCTCCTGGACCAGAGCACATGCATTCTGCGCCACGGTTGTACGCAGACTTAGCAACTGCGCGTCAGTCTTTCAGACATACATGTCTTAACTCACAGTCTTTCCAATACCCTCAAGAATGGCACCTCTCAGGTTGAGCAAAAACGCGTCGGGCATCTGCGAGAACGCCTTCCCTCGAAGCATCCCACGAATCCGGACAATATCCCTCTCTCTAGGGCCCCAGTTGTGCTCCGTCTCCTTGCCCGCCATATGGGGCACCATTGCCCGAAACTCGCTTTCCATGTCCTTGGCGCTTGCAATCTGTACAGTCAGCCAACTCTCTTATGGATCAACTTACGTAGACGATGGGCACTTCATCGACTACTGCTGGAGTAGTCGCGCCAGACCTTGATCCACCTTCGCGAGCTGCAGTGGTCTCCGCCTCCGGGGCTGGTGCACTGGGTGGGGGAGCGGGTCCAAGAACACGGCTGAGGATCCCATCGGCAATAGATTTGCGAACATTACGCTGAAGCATGAGCTTCTTGAGTTCGGAGCGAGCGGCCGAGGGTGCCGGAGGGGAAAGCAAGGCGACCACAGTCTATCGTCAGCTTACGGTTATGTCACTGTCTCACCTCTCGCGCTTGGTCCCGGACACCACCGTCACTGTCCTCCAGGAGATTTACCAGACTCGGCAGCCACGGTTTCAGAGGCAGGTTTCCTGTTTTATCCTCTCGCATGGTCTGAAGCATCTTCAGTGCTCCGACCTTCGCTCTTGCCCCTCGTCCAGCGAGCAGGTCTTTGATGGCGTTTTCCCATGTGGAGGCAATACCATCTTTATCCTTGCCTTTTGAGGACGGGGTGGAAACGCTCGGGTCCGCACGCTCAGCCGCATAGCATTTTTGGCCAAGAATTGCAATGAGTTCCTTGGCCGGTTCGTGAACCCGATCCTTGGGGTCGTTGAGTTTGTCGACGAGCCCGGGGAGCAACTGATGGACTGCGAGACGCAGGTGGGGTTGAGAGGATACTGTTGGGATCAAGGGAATGAATTCCGGAAGGAAGCTCGACAAGGTGGAGGTGACAAGGAGGTGTGAGGGTGAACGCAGGAAGGGGCCGACTAGCAGCGTGATGGCATCAACACCGCGTTCGGGCAGCTCCGTTGCGGACTCGAGCTTGATGCCCCATAGCTGAAGAAGATTGACCTTCTTGTCAGCATCTGTTTACATGGTGCGTCAGCTCTCAAACTTTGGAAACATGCGGTGTGAACAGACGTCCACACGGCTCTGGTATAAACACACCTCCAGCGCGGAGAGCATTCAGGAACGATTCAATATCGTCTTCTGATATGCTGTTGGGGCTCATCGCGGCAATGTTGTGGTATTGCGAGCGATGGAGTGTGAGAGGAGGGGTGAAAGTGGGGGAATGATAAGGTGTATGTAGAGAAATGGAAGAATGTGTCGAGAGCGCACTTGCGCACTTGAGAGCTTGAGAGAGTTCTTTTGGCACCAGAGCGAGCGCGAGAAGGGTCGAATGGTCAAGGACAGGTGGGTGTTGGGGTGGATGTGGATGAACTTGATTATTCCGGCGCGGGCCGCACGCTTGGACGCTTCCCTTCACACAACAAGGAAGGGGGTTAATGGAAATTCCACTATCTATTGATAAGATCGTGGGTCCCAGCTAGAACATTTTGCTCCCGCTATTGCGTTACTGTCGTTGTGCATTAGAAAGGGCTCGTCTCTGCACCTAGTCACGTGATTAACGAAGCTTTGTTTTTGTTGACGCGTTGACGCGTCCTCGATAGGCCACGATTGGGGGGGGGGGAGGGTCGTGACGTCACCCGGGTGGCGTAACCTGCATCTCAATCGTGATCTTATCTGCAATTATCTGGTAATGTCAGGCGACGAAAGTCGACGATGGGCGAGTGTTCTCTTCAACGATGCAGCCATGCAGCCAGATGTGACCGACGCATGCCGTCATTGCATATTGGGTTTCTTCAACGGGTACCGCTCCTGAGAATGGGGAGTTCGAAAGTCCCCTTAACTCAGTTGTCCGTGTGAGGAACCGTTGTACCGCAGTGGTAGTACTCGAAGAGTTGATGGGACAAGAGTGAGTGTTCGAACCGAAGCTACTTATCCGGCACGTTGAACTCATATCAGACTACGTCTGCTGAGCAGCTCCCAGTAGTGGATGTTTCTGCCAACAGTATCAATTCGTCGTGAAAAAAAAAAAAAAGAAGCTTGAAAAACAAACAAATAAATAAAACCATCGCAGACGGTGATGCGCTTTGTTTCGCCAGCCAAGCGCCTTTCCAGCTCTTGGAAGTTTGGTCATGAGCTCATAAGAAGCCTCTCCTTGTCGTGAGCAATGGGGAAACGGACCAGGGTCACGTCGAAGGTTACGTTTTGTGAGACTGTCTTGCTCATTTGTAGCCTTGTTGAATCATTAAGATCAACATCGATTGTATTTTTCTCCATCCCGCCTTGTCCCCTTCGTCCTTTGACCAACGTACACAAAGAATCCCAGCTCTACGGAACAATATTGAAGACTGTAAATATATGTACACACAGAAAAACAGTGTAGGATGCAGAAGTTCATGTCCTCAAAGGCGCAGATCGGAAATCAGGCGCGCCAGAAGTCAGGGAAGGGAGTGTTGTTACGTAATAAATTGAACGCGCCACTTGATTTCCGCGATTCGCGACGCGTCTTTGACTTTGGACCCGTTTCCAAGTGTCCAGTCTGGTCGGGAGCGACGCGTCTTGCTGCTTTGGTGTTGTTCATTCAACTATATTGACTTTTGCCTCTGCCCTTCCACTCTTCAACTCCAACCACGTCCTCATCAGACCTCCTCAACTTCCCTCCCTCGCAATCTCGTTACTTCATACAAGCGCATAACACCACGCCAACGCTCTCCAACAGACCCCCATCAGCCAGAATGACTATGCCGGACGCGTCGCGTCCCCCGAGGAGAACCTATGGCAGAGCACGGCCACAGGAAACCTCGGAGGATCAGCCCGTCCAGTCCCTTGTCTACACAGCTCCAAACACCACGGCATCCCCCTCCAAGGCACTTTTGAGCGCGTTTACCAAACAGAGCAACACTTGGCTGGGGGCGACGCGAAGCATAGGTCAAGACACGTCCTCTACTGCTGAAAGCGACAATGATGCGAGTGGCGAGGCCGAGCCGACCGATGCCGAGATCGAAGCCGAGTTTCTCCGCCTAAAGAGAAGTGCCGCTGGGGGTCCACGGCCGACAACAGCGCCTTCGGAGCCCAAGGCTGCCTCCGAATCCAGGGCATTGTTTGGCTCATCATCGCTCACCGAACTCCCCACCTCAACCCCTCCATCCAATCGCCCGAAGTCCGTGTCCCCGATAGCCGTGGATCGCCAGTCCATTCCTCCTAGTTCACTCATCGACCACGACAATGAGACCTCAGGACACCGCAGCTCATCAACCCATGTGTCACCAGCCCTTTCGCCCGCACCGGTGCCGCGCCGGACGGCCTCAGGACATCGCAGCTCATCGACCCATGTGTCACCTGCCCCTTCGCCAGCACCGGTGTCGCGCCGGAAACACCGTGTCATTGAGTCTGAGGACGAGGACGAGGAAGTCGCCTCCAATGCGTCCTTGACTCCTAAAGCCAAGCCCGCAGATTCTCTTGCTTGGTTGCATGACGACGACAGTGACGACAATGCAAAACGCCCCACTGTCTCCCGCCCTGCGAATTTGGGTCTGTTTGATGATGACGAGGATACATCCCCTCCAAGCGCTCTGCCCTCGCGAGAGCCTCTGAAGGACCTTGACGACATTGACATGGACGAGGATGAAGAGCATGAGGGCCGCTCACAGAGCTTGCCTGGCAAGCTTCCCAAGGTATGTAGACCTTATCACTCGGAAACTGACCAGCCAGCCTCTCAGCAAAAGCGACCAAGAAGCTATGCGCCGTGACATCGCCCGAGCACAGCGAGGTGCGGTTGTGTTTGACGCTCACGGCTAATGTCCCAGAGAAGAATGTTTACGTGTCGCGCCCTTGCGCCCCTCGTCGACCCGTCACACAATGGATGGCCAGAGCCCATGACGTTGTCAGGTAGGTGCCAGGTATTCAGAGCACACGCTTCTGATGCTGACAACATGTAGCGGTTCCACACAGCGTGCTGCCACTTCAACTGCGGCTACCAACTCACCCCCACCCTTGACATCCGATGAAATTCAGCAGTTCACACCGAGCTCAGGGCCAATGCGCCGGAACCCCGTTAGCCCGACGTCGTCTCCGACGCCTGGCACTGATAAACTCGCCATGGTGCCTCGAGCTTCGCCACAGCTTTTCCAGGGCGAGGATGTCGTTACCGACGATGTTTCCAAGTCTGGCAAGGAGAAGGACCGGCTAAAGCAGCTGTCAAGCTTCAAGAACGCGTATGTGTCAAAACTTGCCAAAGGGAAGGGTAAAGCGCGTGATCTCAGCCCGGGCAGCGATGATGACTTGAGTATCCTTCCGGATGAGCCGATCAAGGGCAAGCTGGCGTTTACGTCCACCCATCACCAACCGCCCAACGCTCGTCCCGTTATCGCTCGGGTATCGACCACTCCTGCTCCTACAAGTGCTCGTCAAAACATCATGAAATGGGCTGGAAAGCGTCCTTCGAAGCCGGTAACGACAGAAACTCACATGGACTTTGCGGGACGACAGTTTGGACATGCCGGCCTCAAGTGGGCCAATGGAGGCTCACGCCCGGCCGGACAGAAGGCTGGGCGTGATGAGGTAGTCAGCCAAGAACAGGTCGACTATCAAATGCGTGCTCAACACCTGGCTCAAGTTCGCGCCATTGCGAAGACTAAGGAGAAGCATTACGGCAACGGGCGGGCGCTACCCGAAAAGTGCACATTGGACCTCACGGCGCTGATTAACAAGTCCGCCGACGAGAACAACACCCAGGAGTTCGTCGCCGACAGCGACGATGATGACAGCGATTTCGCACCAAGTGATGTTGATGAGCCGGCAGAGGACGACAATGGCGAGGAACAGCACCCTTCTCTCGTTGAGGGAACGATTTCAGAAGAGGTCGGTTCCGATGGCGATGACGAAGGCGAAGCCGACATGGATGAGGACAAGGAGAACCATCCCGTCGCCCCGAGTCGACTGGACGCCGACGATGATGATAGCCCATTTATTGTTCATTCCTGGAACCACGCCCCCAAACACCGAAAGTCCCGCCGGATTCTCGGATCAGACGATGAGGACGAGGACGACAAGCCGCACCAGCAGGAAAACGTTCCCCTTCGCGAGGCATCTGAGAACCAACCAAAAACGACGATCACCATTACTGAGGAGATTACCACCACTGAGGAGTTTGAGCTTGATCTAGCTGGATTTGGGTCTGCGGGTGGCGGCTTCTCCCAATTGTTTGGCGCGACGCAGGCTGTCGGTGGTGGCGACGTGGTGGGTTCTTGCGTCATGAAGTAGTAGAGCTGACATGGTAGGCGGACGCATTTGACGCGCTTCGTAATGCTGCCGAGTTGGACTTCCTTCCCTCTCATGCTCTTCTCCCAGGAGTGGAGATCTCGGAAACCCAGAAACGACGCGATAACGCTCTCATCGCTGCAGAGTTTGAGGACGCACCCCGAACGATCCCTCAGTCCACCAAGAAGCAGTACCTGAACTCTCAAGGATTCTTCACTCAAACCCGCCCTGCTGGTAGAGGGCTCACTCAGACTGCGAGCGCGGAGGAGCTTGCGCCAGTTGAGGAGGTGGACGAGCAATCTTCAACTGCCGCCGCGCTGCACAAGTCCTCTTCCACGCTGATAAACTCAGCCCACGACATCCCAAGCCCAACGGAGGCTGATGAGCAATCGTTCAGCCGGTTGCGGCGTCGCAAGTCTGAGTCTATGGAGCCCTCTCCGACCAAAGCGAAAGCGGGCCGAAATGTCTTTGACGTGCTCAACCGCGGTGCTGCCCGGGAGGCTGCCGCCAACAAGCACCGCACCAAGCCTGCGTTCCTCGATGAGCAGGCTGAGGAAAGCGACGAAGATAATGGCTGGGGACTGAACACCGGCAAGGATGACGATGATGATGAGGATCTCGACAACGGATACATTCCTGAGCTGCTGGACGACAATGCGATGGATGACGAGCAGAAAAAGAAGGATGCCGAACTTGCAGCCCTGAAATTCCGGTAAGCAGCCACTCTTCGGACTGGGTGGCAAATGCTAACAACAATCAGCGAGGTTGAGCAAGCAGACGATGCACGCCTCGAGGCCGAGGCCAAAAAGGTCACTGAAGGTCACTTCCGTCAAAAGCGGAATGGCAACGACTTCGTGTCCGACGACGAGGACGAGGATGGCAAACCCCGTCGGTGGTCCAAGAAGCAACGGCGTCAGCGCAAGCTCGACCGCCAGGATGGTCTCTCCAAACTCGGTAAGCTTCTGTGAAGAGGTCAAACTAACCATTGCAGGAGAGGAGGCAAACATGTTCCTGCGGACTTACGAGGAGGATCTTGAATCGGACAATGAGTATGAGGAGGCGCCGCCGTCGCCTAGAACAATGATGTCCCCTGAACCCATCATGATGACGGCGCAGGAGCGTCAGGAGATGCTTCGCCAACGGGCGCGCATGAACCAAACCGTACGTTCTGATGATCGCCCATGCCTGACGCTTGCAGATGCCAATGGAGTCTGAATACCATGCAATTGCCGTCGAGGAGGATTCGCAATACGCCATCTCTAAGAAATCTCGCACCGTAGCTGCTCCAGTTGGTGAAGATCAGGACGAGGTGAGTAGATTGTTGTTGCTCTCGTTGACATTGTAGGTCGACTGGAGTCGACAGCACCAAGGCACATCACGTTCTCTCGAGAGCTACTCCAAGTTTGTCTCGGAAGAGTCTATCAATCCTCGTCGCACGGGGACAGGTGGTGTGTCTGTCGTCGTGCAGAAATCCGACAGAGCTGCGCGCCAACCGCGTCGTTCAGAGGGCCACGGTGCTGGGGCGAGCGAGTCAAGAGGCATCAGTCGCCAGGCATCCAGTATCCTCTTGGACCGGAACGAGTCATTCAAGTAGATGTGTGCTGTCATTGATGATGTTTGTACCATACAATCGTGTTCCGCAGGTCCTATGCATAATAGCTCTTTAGCAACACGCTGATGTGGACGGTATAAATTCTACAACCGAGACCCGAGAGGCAGATGGGAAAAGGAACAGGAAAACAACATCGTGTTGTATGGCGTACTGTCAAGTGTGGACGTGAGGGGTTCGTATGGCGTGGAAACAATGAGGCCGCCTGAAGATGTGTGTCTGCGGCTCAAGGGCGAGGGTTTAGACAAGGGAAGCGCACTACCCGGCAACTGGCGACGATTCATTGCCGCCGGCCGACGTCGAGCTGATGATAAAGCCAACCTTGGTGAGGCAGCGCATGAGTTCAGGCCGTGAGAAGGGCTTGGAAGTGATGGCGGAGAACAGTGTGCCCTCTTCCGTCATGGCCTCGTCGTAGGGCGTTGAAGCAATGACTAAGTGTCAGCATGTTGGAAAGAAGTTTGGACATACTGGGTGAGTTCTGGTTTGGGTTCGTCGTGGAGCGAATCATGCGAGCCACCTGCTCTCCACTGACAAATGGCATGTGCATGTCGAGGAAGATGACATCGAATTCTGGGAAGGTCAGATTCAACTCGGAGAATTGGTGTTCAACGTACTGAGATTTCCAGTGACCGCCAGAGCGTCGGGACCGTCGCTCACACAAACACAACGACAGCCCAAGCGGGTGAGGAGAGTTTCAAGGATCTATTGTTAGCTGAGAAATCAAAAATCACTGTACCTTCTGCTGGATGGGGTTGTCTTCAGCGATCAGAACACGGAGGGACTGCTGATTGGATTGATTGGCTGCAGCAGTCACGAATTGTACACTCTCCGCATGAGGCTGGCGTTGTTGCTTCCACAGATCCATGTTGGATCCGGGTTCTGATGCAGAGGCACTAGAAGTGGATCCCACGCGGAATCGGCTAGGCGAGGAATAACGTCGGTTCCGTTCATCGTCTGTTGATTTGACACGGCTCAAGGCATTCAGCTCGGATGGTCGGCGTGAAGGGAATCCAGGCGCAGTCGCTCGAGATGGAGTAGACGCGGCGGAGGAGGTGGATGTCGAAGGCGATGGCGGAGGATTCACGCGCGAACTAGTCTTGTGACGAAGTGCTTTCTGCACGTCGATACCAGCTGCCAATGTTTGTGATCTCATCTTCCGGATCACATCATCATTGGCTTGCTTGAGCACAGGAAGATTCTTGAAATTGAAAGCACCAAAGTCGTCGGATGGGCCATCGTCGTGGTGCAATTCAGTCCCACCAGGAGTCAGGACAGGCCCGGCTCCGACGCCAGCTGTCGCACCGGCCAATGCTACCTTTGCAGACGTGTCCTCATCTTGGAACGCGGTGTTGGTGGCGCCGCGCTGGTCGAAGTAATCCGTTGATTCGGGATCGGTGCCATCGGGAATAAAGACGGCTGGATTGCTTGTCAACGTCTCCCAATTGGTTCCAGCAAAGAACGCGTGTTGTTTGACCTCATCTGCACCTCTGGCCCCTAACCGCTGAGATGGGTTGGTGCACATGAGACGATCCATGAGGTCATGCGCCTCGGCGGGAATATCAATGTCGTCCTCGTGCCAATTAATCCTTCGCGAGACAACGTTGTCGAACACCTTCTCAGGAGATTCCGCATGGAATGGCGGAAACCCATAGAGGAATTCGTAAAGCACAACACCGACTGCCCACCAGTCCACCATGCGATCGTCCGCGCTGCCACCCAAGATGCTTTCCGGGGCAAGATAATCAGGGGTACCGACAAAGCGAGGAGGCTCAGCGCCAGAGTTCGACGTTGTTCCCGCGTCCGAAGACAGTTTAGTATCATGTCGAAGGTGTCGAGGAAGAATTCCTGCAGAATCTGAGCCGCTAGACTCATCTGCGGATCCGGTGTCTGGTACGTGCGGGAAGTACGATTGGTGGAGGGTGGACTGCGGAACAACGGGTACCAAGTCAGGCGAGAACAATGGAGAGTCAGATGACGAGACCGACGACGCCCGGCGGACCACCGCACTTCTGAGGGACGTTCTATTCAAGTAGGGTGGACGGGGACCACCAATCTGTCGGTTGAGAAGACCAATCTTGGAAAGGCCAAAGTCGGTCAGTTTGAGGTGGCCCCGTGCATCGATTAGCAGATTATCAGGTTTGATATCACTGAGCGAGTAAGCACACTACCACACTGCGTTGATTCTCACCGATGAGCGACGTTGCGAGCGTGGAGGTATTCCAACCCAAGCACAAGTTCCCCGATGTAGTTCCGCGCCCAGTCCACCGGGAGAGATCCAAGGGTCTTGACCAACGTCGAGCAATCTCCACCGTTCAGATACTCCATGACCAGATAAAGGTAATCCTTACTCTGGAAGGAGAAGAACAGTTTGACAACATAGGGCGATGACGCTTGGTTCATGAGGATCGTCCGTTCGGCCTTGACATTGGTGATCTGATTCTTCGCGATCATATCCGCCTTCTTGAGCGCCTTGATGGCATAGTAGTCGCCTGTTGCCACCTTCTTCGCAAGATAGACTGACCCAAACGCACCCCGGCTGATAGGCTTGATGATCTGGAAGTCCTTAATGGACGGCTGCGGAGCCCTGGCGCCGGGAACGCTCGCCGATGGGAGACGCGGGGACAATGGCGCGTCGCGAACAGCCATCGAGATTCGCCGAGCATGACCCTTGCGGTCAGTTGACTTGCGTTTGGGCGAACGAAGAATACCCGACGACTGTAAGGACTGATCTGGTGAATGCGACTCGGTTTCCGATAACGGTTGGGGTGATAGTCGGTCAACCGGGGAGGGTACATCAGTGGGAACCGTCAACATGGCAGGAGAGGTGGTGGGGAGTGGAACCACAGTGGCGGTATCGGACAAGGCCATATCGGACGACGCTGCATGAGGAGTCGCCGCTATCGTACTCGGAGTTCGAGTCATCGTAAGCTCAGGATGAGCCACTGGGGTCTGGGCATTGGTGGTGGCAATTGAGCCTTGGGAAGTGTAAGACACTGCCCCGGGCCGCTGAGGATGTCCCTGAGTGATAGGCAGCCTGGCGAGTGGGGCAATCTTGCGATGACCCGGTGAAGTCTGCTCAGGCGCCACTGCAAGTGTTTGGTCGGTAGGAAGCTGTGCTTCCATGCCATCCGATCCGCTGTCAGAGACGGTGCTGTCGTCGCTTTCAGCCAAAATCGTATTGACTTTGTCTTCCCATTCATGACGGGTCTTCTCGGAGTACCGGATTGTGCTCTGCATGCGCGCGATGGCCTTCTGTTTGCGGCGGAGTCGATCCTCGACATGGGTAAACAAGAGCCCAACGGTGCGATCGGTCGTCACCGGCTTCTGCCAACGAGTAATGAGGGCAAGCCGCTCTTCTGACTCGCGCGAAAGGTAGCGCTGAAGGTTGAAGGGGAGATCGGCCTCATCCTCCTGCACGGATGGTGTTTCGATCTGTCGGGCGATTTCCAGAATTTGAACCACTTTGCGAACATCATCGATATCGACCTTGCGGACCTCGACTGCTTGAGGAGCCGAGACATCGTCCACATCACTCGACAGGCAGTCGGGAAGAGTGAGAAACAGCACACTGGGTGGTGGTTGTGCAGCGTCCAGGGTGACGGCATCCAGATCGGTAAGGAGCTTCGCAAGCGCATGGTGAAACTCGTTGAGGCTATCGTTGGCTTCGATAATCTCAGCCTCGAGGCGATGAACGGCATCGCAAGTTTCGTTGTGCTTCTCAAAGAACCACACAACGATTTCACGTTCGCAAATCCGACAAAGAACACTCTCAGTGGAGATATTTCCGTCGCGAGGGAAGACCACATCATTGATCTCCTCCACCCGGCACGCCGGGACGGGCTTCATCATCCACATGGTGTGAGAGGGCTCGTTCCCATCGCGAATGACCATACCAACCCCTTCCAGCTCAATGTAGACTGGACCAGGCTGGTGGCCTTCCGGCGCGTCCTCGATGTCGTGCACTTCGAACCTGAAGCGGAGTTCAACTGTAGTCCCCTCGTTCTCCAGGAGCCGCTCGGTCGCCTCGGTGAACAGCCCAGTTTCGGCAGGGGCGAGCAACTCCGAGATAGGCTGATCCAGAACGTCTTCGGGCTCCCAGCTGTGCGAGTCAGACTTGTCGCTTGCGTCGCATATTCCGCGCCAGTCACTCACCCGACCACCTCGAAAATCGCATCGTTGACATAGAGGATTTCTTGGCCTTGAAGACTGAGTTCCATGACGATGTTGATGCTCTTGGCCTGTTCCGCCAATGTGCGCAGATCTTCTATTGCCTGAGTCGTCTCATCTGCTGACACGGGCGGTTCATCTCCTTGCACAGATTGTTCTTGAGGAGACAAAGTCGACAGTGCTAGTATATTGGCGGAACTTGATGGTCCGGCACTGGGGAGGACCAGAGGAGAGGTGGACACCGAATGCTGCTCGGAGCGGGAGGAGGTTTCTGGACCCAAATCGAATTGTGGAGTGTCCTTGACGGGCCGCACAACAAAGGTCAATGGTTCGTTCTGGTCGTCATCAAAGTTCCAGAAACCTTTCTCCGCCTGCCACCAGTCCAACACGCGGCTGAGGCTTGCGACTGCCATGAGTATGTCGACATACCAATCGCGGCCCGGCCAGTCCTCATGTTCGTCCCAGTATTGGCCTGTCTTCTGAAGCTTCTTGATAGTTTCAGCGCAGCTAGTGGGACGAGAGATTAAACTGTCCACGGAGGTATCAAGAACATCGGTGGCCAACACGATCAGCTCTTGCAATGCGGCGAGGAACTGTCGGTCAGCTTCCAGCGCTTCCTCCATTGCAGGCTGATTGCAAACAAGGGGACGCGCGTGAGGCATGGGCGAACGTGACCTCGATGTGGATCTTGAACTGGAGGTTGAGTGCGTTGCGTCTATGCACAGACGCGAGCTTTGCTGGATATCGCGTGCTAATACACGAGGCACAATGCTCGGACGCCGACGGCTCATGGACCTCCGAGGACTCGTTGGCACGCTGCTCAACATTGCCACACGTCTGGAGGGGCTCGAAAGAACGTTTGTGGATAGCGACATGGATCCTCGGCGGCTGGGTCCGCGTGAAGAGACTATAAAGTGTTAGTAAGTCCTTCCAACCGAGCCGTTGCAACTTACGACTGCCGATAGGAGGGATATTGCAATCGTCCTCACTGTCTGCCGCATCGATGAGGGGCGAGTCGCTGAATGTGTCGAAGTAATCTCGGCGATGATCATCTATCACCTCAGTTGCAAGTCGTTCTTCCTCGTAGGCAGAAATGGTGGCAATGATCTTGCGCAACGTGTTATCGCATTGAACCTTGGCGGCATCAAGACGTTGTTTGACGTGTTGTCGCACAGATGCAACAGTGACGTCTGCTCCAGGAGCAACGGGCTTGTCGTCGTTGGTGACAATATGTCCGGTGCCACTATGAAGTGGTGCAGGTGACTGATCCCAGCGAGTCATGCCGGGGAAGGTGCTAGATCCGTAGGAGGAGGATCCTGATTCTGTCCGCTTAGCCGACCGTCCGGTTCTCATCCCCTGCGGCACAGGAATGCCTGTGGCGTTGGCAGTTTCCATATGCTGAAGACCCAGCGATGCTGGTTCAAGATCCAAACGCAACGACGGCTGATTCCTCCGCGTCTCCAAACCTCTTCGAACCAAGGTCTCCCGAGGCGGTTGCCTTGTGCTATCGAAGTGTGCAGGAGGAGGAGGAGGAAGAGCCGCAGAATCCTTGAGAGACACCAGACCCGGGGACACACCAGGACTGGTTGAGCGGCTGGTATCCTCCTGACTGCGAAGGTCGATATGGGAGGTCGAGCCCCGTAAAGACGGACTAGAAGACCCCGAAGCGTGTCGCACAGGTTGTGGAACTAGAAGGCCAGAGTCCAATAGGGTCCGTGAGCTTCTGTCGCTTCCTCGTCGACTCTGTGGGGCGGATGGAGCACGGGTAGGCTGCTTCTGAGGAGCGTTGGCACCCATCTGTTGTGGACTGTTGGCCGGCTGGTCGTGGTTGAAGTTGCTTTTCACGGCATTCCACCATCCTTCCATCTTGTTGACCAGGTTCTTCTTGCGCTTGAAGGCTGAGGTTTGCGAGTCACCCGCAATTGAGGAGCGTGTGGAGCCACCAGAGGTCTGGCGCGGACGGTCCAGGAAGCTGCCTCGTTTCGGGAGGGGGGACACCTTGTGGTCAATGGCAGAGAGTGTTGATCGGATGGACAGGCTTCGACGGCGAAGGGCGTTGGAGCTCTGTTGTGAAGGTTGAGGTGGTGGCGCGCTGTCGTCGCGAGAGGTAACCGGAGTTAACACTGCGCTGTCACCAAGTGACCAATGTGGACCTTCGGTATCGCGTTCGGGTGGATCGCGTTCAGGTGGAGTTGACGTTCGCTTCGGGTTCGTTTCATCCTGACGGGCTGCATTGCGCTCCGCACGGATCTTTTCCGCTTTGTACGCCTTGTAACAGTCGTACCAATCCACCCATTCGATTCCAGCGATTGATCCTGTGGCCGAGAGCTGTTTCTCCATTTCCACTCCTGCAAAGGGCGGTCTCGTTGGCGCAGGGATTTGAGGATCAACAGACTGTAGCCCCGACACTGAGGCAAGATCCTGAGATGTTGACGGCAAGGTGCTGGACCCACTCCTCGGATGATACGAAGCGACAGCTCGTCCTCCCCACTTTGGACCGGATTGGTCGATATAAGAGGCGCTGAGGCGGGGAGATACGGCGTCCTCCGAATTGAGAGTAGGTGGGGGCATTCCGAACTGGTGGGGGTCAGCTTAAGGAGTGGAGGTTATGACCTACAGCGTTCCGAGAGCGCCAGCGCTGGACCTTGGCTTGTCTACTCTGCATAATCATCGTGGCATGACTCGCGGCGTCGCCGATAGCAGAAGAAACGCCAGCGAGATCCATGGCCAAGCCGCCCCTCTGGCCAACAGATCTCAATCGCGCGTGGGCTGACGATGCCGGGATCCCAATTCCACCTGGGGTCCCGCGACCATCCTTTGATGATGACGCATCCTCGGTGATTGAAGAACTGGCTGTCATGGAAGCAGGAGATAACGTCTGGATCGGGGAAGGGGAGGCTGGCTGGAATGAACGGCTGATACCACTGTCATTTCGGGATGGGTTGGCAAGCGAATCAACCCAACCTCGGGTCATGTCCGCGGCGGGGTGTCGAGATGCGCCTGGAACGGCTACTGCGGTGGAGGGTCCAGCAGAGACACCGCTGGAAATCGACAAGGACGATTGAGGTGAAAGGCTGGAGAAATCGGCATGCTCGACTGTGTTGGACCAGCGTTGAGTCGACGTTGGAGACACAACAGGATTCAATGTGCCCAAGGGAAGGGAAACCGAGTGACCCAGGCCCTGCTTTCGAACACTGCTAACTCCTGCCCCCCGGTCAGAGTCAGCGGGCGATGGGTTTGGCGTGAGCACAGAGTCAGTCGAGCTCGGTGTTTCAGCTTGTTGTAGCGGTGGAGTGTGCGACTGCGCCGTCTTCATGAGGTCGGCCGCGAGCCGCACACTGGTGGGAACCTTGTTGAGTCGAATAGCAGCTCCGCTAGGTGAAGTTGCTGCCGACGAAAGGTCCGTTGCGGACAACGACTGCCCTGGAATCTCAGACCACGGCGAGGGAAGAGGGTTGAGGGGCGATACCATTGAGGCAGAAGATGAAAGACTTGGCAACGTGGATGTCACCAACCGTCCCGTTGTTGGGGATGGTGGGGGCATTTTGCGCATATCCATTGATGTCGGTCGCAGGAAGTCCGATGTTCTACGCTGGCGAGGGGCACTGCTTGGAAGAGTCAGCTACGCACTTGCAATCAGAGCTTACATCGAAAGAGGAATGGGGGAAGCTAAATCTCGTCGAGAGCTTGAGGGTCGCCCAATATCCTTGCCTTTGCCCTTCAGTGTGTCTGGTCCATCCCAATTAGGAACCCAACCCAGTCCGAGAATATTCGCGTCCCGATCTCGAGATGGCGACGGTGACGCGACAGATATCGGACGAGGGGCAGCAATCTCTGGTGCAGGTTCCAGCTCGGGGCTCCCAAATGCGAGCGGACTGGAACCACCCGCGTTGGCGGTTTCGGACAACGTCCCTCGACTTGATCCACTTGCACTTCCTGTCAACGAGTGGCCAGGTGAAACGGCTCTGCCATTATCACCGTGACTCCGCGGAGAGGTAGAGTCAGATCGCTGGGTCGAAGGTGGCCGAGGAGGGGAGCTTTTCGATCCCTGGGTCCCTGGAGGCCCAGTCAAGTATGCTGACCCACTGCCGGACCGCCTCACGCGGTTTATCAACAAGGCTCCAGGGGTTAGTGCTTGTCGAGATTGCGAAGGACTAGGTGGGCGGGACAAGGACCGTCGAGTTGGGGAAGGGGTTGCCAGCTCTCCCTGCGAAGCTCCCTTTGCCAGTGGCGCATCCTGGTTCAACTTTGGGGTTTCTGCGACAGATAACTCGGGATCGTTGTCAGTCTCATCGTCTGACGGATGTGGCGATGAGTGCGATGATGAGGATGAGCTGGAATCGGAATGCGAGGGCACAGTGATGGCCTGGGCGAGAGGCGATGGGAACGAGGGAGTGGCACCAAAGACAGCAGACTTGCGTCCGAAAGGCTGCGACTGTGGCAACAGTGATGACGATGGTGTCGTGGGGATTTGGAGTGTGGATGAGGTCGAGCTCGGCTGCGTTGGCGATACAGATGATGTTTGTGCGGCATCTCGCGACGAGGTTGGGGATGTCGACGATGAGTCCCTGTCACGTTCTTCATCAAGGGAGAAGATGTCGACGCTCGACATGGTTGCTATATGGTAAGCGTCATTCCACTCCCTCACGCACGCGAGTATTCACCTGCTTCACAGTGTTCAGACAAGGATTGGGATCGGGGAAGGCTTTATAGGAAGGTGGGCCCGGACGGCTTCCAATGCGACACAGGCGCAACGTCACGAGTGGTGCGAAGAGGAGCGAGAGCGGGAGAAGGCAGAGAGCGTAAGAGAGAGATCGAGAGAGAGAGCAAGTTGAGAGGACGAGGGAAGTAAAGGGACGGGTCCCAATGATGGCTTGCGCACCCCTCAGTGCATCACGCCTCAACGTCCGCACGCGATTGACAAGAGCGAGAGATTGTCCCGTATCGAGTTATTTAAGAACGATGCGGCTGCTTGGTGATCTCAAAAGTTCCTCTGGGGTCGATGAGTTGCGGCGAGCACTATGCTGTGATTGTGCTCGCTTGAGGGGTATGTGATGCAGACGAGTGCGCCTGGGAGCAGAAAAGATAGAGAGGTATGCAAAATGGAGCAGCACCTCTTTGGTGTGTGCTGGCTGTCAGATGCGGTCGGCACTTGCACAAGTCTGGAATCCCACCCCACAAAGGGTAATGCCGATGGATCTGAATCTGGACCACTTAAGACAGCGCACGACTCTGAGACAAAAAGTCTGGCGCAGAATGGACGGCCGTGGATTGCGCTGAGAAGCAACAGATTTAGACCCGATGAACGAGACGTTGATCGAGCTGGGCGAGAGTGTGGTGGGGAGGAGAGAGAGACCACAGTGGAGATGCGATGCCTTGTGGGAGGGTGGGGTTTGGAGAGAGTTGAGGATGAGTTGCAAGGTGACTGATGGCAGATTGCTGTGGATTGAGATTGATTTAGACGGAGAGGGAGATATGTTTGTTGGGACGGGGGGATGGCAGGCAGCTTGGCAGTCGGCAGCAAGCAGCAGCAACTGATGGGATGGAGGGATTGGTGGGATATGGGGTCAAAGGATATGGATGTTGGAGCTTACTACACCACACACTACTGCAGTGTGTCAGTGGGCGGCGGCGGCGGCGGGGGACGGGCGGGACGAATGGCCCAGGGCCTACTGTAGGTAGGCAGGGGGTGCTGCTGCTCTCGAAAGGAATGACGGAGCTGCATCATACACACAGGGATCAAGCGATCAAATAAGTCATTACAATGTGGGGGGGAGGAATGGAACTTGAAATAACAAGTACCTAATAAAGCCAAGGAAGAAGGGTAAAGGCCGGGTAAAGGCCGCCACAGTATCACAGTACCACTAGTGCTACCAGCTACCAGCGCACTCCATCTAGCTGTGACAGACCTACTGGCGACCAAATGATATCCTCAGAAGCCAGAGGCCAGAAAAGCTCTAAAGTTTTAGGCGCAAAGCATAGATGATCAGAGTTGATCGTGCAGAGTGACTGTGGAGAGTAAGTTGGGTGTGGGCGGGGTGGGATGGGTGGATGGGTGGGTGGCAAGTGGCGGGTGCCAGCTTCACAGGGGGTCCAGCCTCCTCGGTAATAAAATCGCAGAGCGGTTCTAATCGAGCTCTAAAGCAATACGATTCGTGTTCCCTACTCTCATTACCTTTTTAATTAGTTCCCTACTAATGTGGGCGTTTAATTAACGCCCACGTGTGGGCCCCGCTCGATTAGCTGTGCCTGCTAGGCTGCCGGCTGCCATCCAGTATCCAGATATCCAGTGCTACTCCCAGTCATCCCAGTCATCCCCACTCATCCCGCTCCGTCATTGGTTGCTCAGCTGCTCAAAAGACTCTCACAACAACAACAACAACAAACAACAACAACAACAACAACATTCTCGAAAAAACACCATCTTCTCACACAACAACACTCGAAACATTGCACTACACGCATAGCAACAACACTCGAAACATTGCACTACACGCATAGCACATCTTACACCTAACACCTACCCAATCAAGCTCTACAACTGTTCTGTTCACAGCAGCATTGTCAACAAGCCAACAACTCTCGGTCTAGTGGCCACCTGCGACCCAAAGACTTGCTCAAAAATGCCAAAAACTCGTCCCTACTCTCGGGAGGAGCTTCGAGGTCTTCGCCGGGCTGATCTCCAGCGGCTCTGCAAGGTATGTGTGCTTTTTTACGATCGGAGGGTGGAGATACAGGATACACACTGACTTCTTACAGACATACGATATCAAAGGTGCAAATGCCAAATCGGAGGTGTTGATCGATGTCCTCGCAAAATATTTCACCTCGCCTGCTTACTTGTCTTCCCCGCGTCCTGAGCGCTCGCGTCCGCGTCCACAACCGCCCAAGGTCACCGTTGGCTCTCGCAACTTGAACCCCATACCCCGCCGTGCTGCAGCCACCCGGTCTGCTGCTGGACCGCCGACTGCAACTCAATCCAATACCGCCCCAACTCCGCACGTACCAGCCCTTGTCCGTTCGACTGAATCCGAAGCGGCAAAGCCAGTTGCAACTGGAAATGGCACTGCCGTCTCCGCGTCCTCGCGTGAAAATTCCCGTCCAGTCGTTGAAAACTCCCGTTCAGTCGTTGAGAACTCCCGTCCAGTCGTTGAGAGCTCCCATCCAGTCGTTGAGAACTCCCGTCCAGTCGTTGGAAACTCTCACCCCGTCGTTGAAAGCTCCCGCCCAGTCAATGTGACCGCGGAGGCTGCTGTCACAGATTCTTCAGCTCTGGGCCCCTTGCAGCAGGAAATTCGCCGGCTCACGGAGGCAATGTCGACTTGGCAGCGCGAACAGGAACTAGCTATCGATCGACTTGTGGACACCAGGGTAGCGCAGCGCCTCGATGCCCTGTTTCAGCAACAGATGGCTGCTGTGGAGCGTCGCGAAGCCATTGTCAAACAACGAGAAGACGCACTTGAAGAAGCTTGGCGACAGTTCGAGCTGAAGCTCCGCCGCTCTGGTTTGAGTGGGCTTGCGTTCCACAGGTGAGTGTCTGTTACTTGCCATCGCTGACGTCCAAGTGAAGATGAGTCCTCCTTACCTGTTCTTGGTCGCGGCTTCGTGCCGTCCAGTGGAGAGAAACGCCGGAGGGATTCCAACGACAAAGCTTCGCCTTCCAAGCGTGCGCGGCTTCAGCCCGTTCCGTCATCACCGCACACACCTCCTTCGACTATCGAGAGCGAGCTGGGCCCCAGCCGCTTCAACGTACCTCGTACACCCTCACCGAACCTTCCCGTAGCGGCGGCGTACTCAATTCTCATGGACGATGAGAGCCCATCAGCAATGATGCCAAAGCATGGGCCCCCCCATCCCCCTGGCAACCCGCCCAGCCCAACGCTCGGTCGCTTTGATCCGACCACTGTCACCAACGGGCCGTTGCCTTTGACCACTCCGCCTGAGCGTCCTCGCGGCGAAATTTCGCCCAACACTGCCACACATCAACCACCATCAGCAGCGGCTTCCACAGCTCCCAACGCTCCAGCCTTCCAGAGTGCTCCCAGAACCGTCCCAAAGCGTACCGCCCCGTCTCCGAGACGCGAGTACATGGATGTTGCCCTTAACGGCCTCGTGAACGAATCCCAGAGCGCGATGGCAACCCCCAATTCGCGTACGTTACTCGGCACGGAACGTTATCGCGACACCAGGTTTGGTGATGAGCCTTTTGTGCCCTGGACCTCACCCACTGTCGACTATGATCCGCACACTCCCTCCATGTAATATGCTCGCCTGCCCGTCTGCCCTGTCTGCTCCGTCTATGTCTGATTGTAGCCCCTATCCCAACGGCCTGTCCTATTGTTACGCACAACAAAGCGCACCCCTGACCCTGATGTGTCGCTGTCAAGTACCGCTATACCCACTAGTACCCACTACTGCCTGCTGTCATAGAATGCTGAACAAATGCATACCCCCTCGTGATGTGATCACATTATCCTCTAGCGGTACTGTGGTCGTGCCTGTGGTCGTGCAAGTGGTGTCGAATACATCCGTGGGAGAGCTGATGCAAGATGATGAAATTGTATTTGTATACTTTTGTCTAAATTAGTCATTGTTCTAATCCAAATCAGATGTCGGTTATCGGTTATCGGGTGGGTCTGCTGATCATGGAAGACCTGATCTGCTGGGGGGTGGGCTGGGCTGGGCGGCTAAACAGCCATAGTAGTATTAGTATGAGTAAGACGAAAAAAAAAAAGACGAAATAACGGATTCCATTCCAATTTGGCATCTATCGAGATCAAAAAGATCAGTCACGACTGTCTCTCTTCTACTTCAAATCCATCTTTCGCGCGCATTCAGATCACGCTCTTCTCTCCCCATCCTCTCGGATATCTGTCTCACGTCTTTATCGCTCAGAGTCGATTGCTCATCGCTTTCACCGATTGTCCTTTGCGTCCTATCGTCACGTGTTGAGCAGCCATCATGCGTCTCCTCATTTTCAGTGGCTCGCAGTCTGCACAGTCCCCTCTTCCTGTCCGGTACCCGCGACCCACGAAGCCTCTCGCGCTGCCACCGCTTATTCACCGCGCTCTGCACACTGCCCTCGACGCGCCGCAGCCGTCAGCTGCCGTTGAACCCAACACAAACACGTTGATTATTCCCCAGCCTGGAGCACTTACGAAACACACCATTGGCGCCCAAGGAGACCAGGAGAAGTACGAGATTACCGTCAAGTTCCAGATTACCCAGCGGGCGGACACCGCGTCCGTCGTTGCCTCGATCCGCGATGCGCTGGACATTCTTGCCAAGCTGAAGGGACTGTCGTCCATTGACACGCTCTTGTTGGGACTGCCTGAGGACACTGACGGTGGGTGGAATGGAAGGGTGTGACATCATACAACTTGCGCTCCTATGGGTCGTGCGGAATGCTGACTTGTTCTCAGAGGCAGCTTGGCTCGACGTTTGGAAGGCGGTCACCAACGGTCAGATCGAGCACGTTAAGCACTGGGGCACACTGAACCTTCGCCAAGCGATTCTCACCGCCATCTCCGAGGTCCAGGCTCCTCACGTGAACGAGTTGGATGTCCGGGATTGCGTGACGCTGCCCAAGGAGTATCTTGCATTCGCCGCGTCGAAGAACATTCAGCTGTGGGCCAGCGGGGGAGGAGTGGGATGCGGTGAGGAATAAGAGGGGACCCGAGCTGACACCAGACCCGTTGCCCTCCGCTGAACTGCACAATCTGTTGCAAGAGTTTAGGCCCAAGCTCGCTGCTCTCCTCCCAGGCTCCATCCCGTCCTCCATCTCCTCGCTGATTGTCCCCTCGCAAGACGGACAGCGTTTTGACGACCGCACCCAGCCGGGGGTCCGTGTTGACTGGATTCTGAACGTAGGTGGCTGGAACATTGCACTGATTCTGACGTTTTCTGTACACCTTGCTATCCTCAACACGCAACATTGTCAGGGACAAGGGGTATGTCCTTTGGTGCTGATTTGGTGCTAATCCTCTAGTTATGTCGTCGCAGCAGACTTTCGCGGAGATTGAAGGCTGAGGATATAGAGATACGCGTATAGACTCCTTTATCTATAATTACGCGTCGCAAGTGGTGGAACTGCCACTGGTCTTCTGCGCCGCAACAAGGAACATCCGCAGACTAGCAACCTCTGGGTGGACGGATGTTCGGTGCCGAGGTTTAGCATCTCAGCTGGACGACGAGAAGGTCCGATTGGCTGCACTTCATCGCGTGATCGGGGAGCGCCGACCGACCGGCGCCGAACCGATTGACACTGGGGACAATGTATCGTTTGGCCCCCCCAGGACATAATGCGCTTTGGTGTAAAGGTGCTGGCTTGACCTTCTCAAGGAGCAACCGAAGTTGTGTCAAGGACTGACTGACGCTGACGTCTGTTTGATCCGCTTACCGCGTACTGAAAGAGACGAGTCGCCGGCCGCGGCAACTCCGGACGCGCGATGGCCAAACCAACGCGTGACGGACAACGCGTGATGGACAACGCGTAACCTCTTTCCCGCCTACACCCAAATTGGCCCTTCATCATATCATCAGGTCATCAAATGTCCATAAAAAGCTCCTGAAACCATAAACCCGTATGCAACCGAGACAAAACCCATGAGTGTATGAGACCATGAGATCATCGAGATCATTGAGACGGACATGGACATGCAGACACCATATGGTTCGACTGGCTTCTTACGTATTCGATCGCAATCTTTCCCCTGCAGCCGCGCTGCCCACCTGTTGCTAACCAGTGACGTCACTGCAATCTGGGCCTTGCATTCCGCAGTGTCCCGTGTCCGAGATCCCTACAAGCCCTACACAATGTTTCCTTTGTGTACCCTACCTCCGTGTCCGTCTGTCAATTGTAACAACGTGCAACAGTTGCTGCTGATTTGCTGATCGTATCTAAAGTGTATCTAAAGTGTTCGGCGCCTTCCAGCCTCCCGATGCGATCGCTGTCGCTGCCGCTGCCGGATGCGCGGCTAGGTCCCTCAGGCCCTGCCAGCCCCTCCCCTTTCGTCTGTTGTGGTTGGACAGACTTGTCCAGGTCCCACGACGTCATCAAGGATCAGAGAGGTTCCCGCAGTTGCCTCGGCCCCATCGGATGTCTGGCCATTCAGTCCTGCGTGCATGCGTGACGTAAGGGCTGCGCCCATGAGTCCTAGAGACACAGTACATGGCCATGAGAAGATTGTTGTCTGACGTCACACGAGGCGGACAGGTCTTGCCGCGCTTGCCGACCGACAGGCCAACAGGCAACCCGCTGCTGCCCGTCGCTTGCCCCGCATGGCCCGACGGTCAGTCACTGCGCAAGCGCCGGAGTGCTGGATCTCGCGCCTCACGGCCAGCGACACTGCCGGCGCGTTGTGGCGACACGTAGCACGTTCGCGACCGGGTGGCCAAAGTCCGGCTTGTTTGTGTATTTAAGCCGCTCTCGTCTCTCGTTTTTCTCTCCATCTTCCACAACTTCTACACTTTACCTTCTACCTCTACCACCAACACCACCACAACACTATTCACAATGGCCGAGCCTTCCAAGTTCAACGGACAGTACAACTCCGCCATGGGCAACGCCAAGGAGATGGTCGGCAGCGCCATCGAGGCCGGCTACCAGGCCGTCGGCGGCTCGTCGGAGCCTTCTTCGTGGACCACTGCTGGTGAGTAAAGTCACAACATTATGATCTGGATGACCCTTGCTGACGGCAGGCCGCGAGCAGCACGCCAAGGGTGAGGCCGAGGTCAAGGCCGCCGAGACCAAGGAGTACGCCGAGGGGTGAGTAGTACAGCGTCGGGAGATTGCTTGGCCGTGTGCTGACCTGCAGCCTCGGTGACCGTGTTCAGGGCAAGTTCGACTCGGTTGTCGGTGCCGCTACCGGCGACAAGTCCCAGCAGGCGCAGGGCAACGTCCAGCACGACAAGGGCGAGCTCAAGATGAACGTCAACAAGTAATCGTCCTACCGTGTTTCCGTTTTACGAGCTCCGTCCGCCATTGTAGTTAATGAGTCCGAAGCATATGCAGTAGTATGATCATATACCTCATGAGGGGCGTGCTACTCACCTCTACGATTGGAAAATTGACTGCCGGAAGGACGGTCAAGACTTATCTGAGCTCACTATCAGTTGCACTCGACTGCCTGCTCGGGGGGATAGCCACTTTCAACTCATGGCACTGCCACTTTGCAAAGTGTCACCGGCTGCCACACGCAACGCTTATACTAAAGATCTTTGATCACATCTGCGAGACGGTCTTCTGATTGCCTGACACTCACGTCGAGATCAGCCGTATTTTGTGCTTGTGTGTTCATTACGCCCAGTTGGACGTCCCTTCCGGCTTTTAAACCAACCGTGAGACGCAAATGATATTCACTTCCCATGGACGGTGGGAAAATACAGATGGGTCGCCGAGCTCAATGTGGAGCGGCGGCTGCCGCGACCTGTGACGACGTGTACGTCGGTCTGGCACGTCGGGAATCCGTATCACATACAGTGGATGAAAGTCTGTTCGTTCCTACCAGCCACAGTCTCCCGCAACAGCCACCGCCACCCAAATTTCTAACATTTTCCGTGCATCCGTGGCGATCTGAACATTGGCTGATCTGGTTGCAGAGCTCGCCTGGCGTGTAGCCGCTGACCCGCTGAACCCCATCTAGCTCACCTAGCTCGTGGGTATCAACGTGCCTAACACAGGGGAATAAAACTCAAGTTGGGACCTCGTGACGACGTACCCCGCCCGCACTTGTTGAGTTCTACAGCGGGCAGAACCCGTTTCGCCGTTCGATGCTACTATATTGGGGATGCGGAGCACTGCGAATGTCACCTCGAGTGTTTGTTGCGTTGGTGAGAGGGAGAGATATCGTAGGCTTAATGCTTATAATGTAGCGGTTGCATGGATGTGTGCCCCCAGCTTGGCCAACTTGGCAAGGGCCGAATGTGGCCAATGTGTGGAATGAGGGCGGCGGCGGTCTCCTGATCCGGCAATTCCGGTCCATTAATAACTCTAAATCGAGCCATTAACAAATGTTCCATGTCTGCAGTAAAGACTATTAGGAAGGGACTGTGAACATTAGTCCCACTCTGTCATCTGCCACAGTCGGACCCCCACCCCCGCGCAGTACCCAGGTCCGGTCAATCCTCAACAACAACACTCTCTGTGCGTTCCATCACACTACTACGCCGCGCTCTCTTGAGCTTCCTACTCCTTCTATCACTTCTCTTCGATCCCTCTTCAACTCTCCTCTTGGTCGCACTCACGCATCGCTCCCGTCACACTGTCTCAAAAACTAAATCCTACTGCGGCGCGGTACAACCCAAACGCGGTGGAAGCCGAGAAGGCCATCCGATTCGCGCTTGCCGACACCCCCGTGCCCTCATCGCTCCTTCCCTCACGACGTCGCGTGCCCTTTCATTCCATCTGAAGGCCAGTTTTCCAGCTGTTACACCCATTTATCGACAGTACCCGCGCCTCCGAAGGTGTCAGAGCAGCATCCAGGTTCACACAAGCGCGGCCAAAGCTGTCATTCATCCCGTCCACTATCAAGTGATGAATCCGCACTCCTTCTCCCGGAGCTACGCTCACGACGGCAACTATAATCGCTCTGCCGCTGCCCCGCGACAAGACAGCTATGAATATGGCGGCGGCTTTGGCGCCAAGGCCGAGAGCCGAGACCCCCGATATGTCGAAGGCGGTCCACGAGCCTCAGTTGCTCCTGGCATGTTCACCGCAGGCGGTGCCACCGGCAAGCGCGGCAGCCGCGCATGTGTTGCTTGTAGGTGGAGAAAGAACTGATTTCCGCGTTGATACTGACCCCTGTACAGGCCGGAAGGGCAAGAATCGATGCGAGGGCGACCCCACCGGTGTAAATCAAGCATGTCGGAGATGTCTCCTTAACGACATTCCGTGTGTCTTTGAAAAGGCTTCAGACCGGCGCGAGCGGTCTCGGAATGACGGCCAAAATGGGCATTGGGATGCCGAAGGGAGAGTCACCTCGTTGGAGAAGAGCGTCCGAGAGTTAGCAAATGGCCAAACTCAGATTCAGACGGCGGTGGGTGATGGTGGTCGGAACAAATTCCGCATTCTGATCATGTAGCTCCAACAGATCCTGTCAATCCTCCCGCAAGGTGGAAACAACCCATCCATATCAACAGCTGCACCAGGCCCGGCCTACATGGCCTCAAGTGACGCGTCGCCAATTGCGTCGATCCCTAATGCGTTTCCATCCACAACGTCTCCCGTTTTTACCTCGACATCGCCATCGGTTGCTTCGGCGCCGGCTTCAGGGCTGGTCTTCTCCAATCCGGAGAGTACAGGTGTCGCTGGCGGTAGGCACCTCTCGAATACCAAGGAAGCAACATCAGACAAACAGTGGCCCAAGCTGCCTGGTTTCGCACCGCCTGTAAGTACCTGGACTGGGGTTTAGTTCACCTCTGACATCGAAGAATCATCGGTTCGGGACATACGGCATCATCCCGGTTTCATCGGCCCCGCCGTCCCCTAGCCATTCCCGTCGATCATCACGGTCATCGTCGAGCCATTCAGCTGCGTCAGATGCCGCTGTCCCTTCTTCGTCCATGGTGGCGCCCATCCAGGCCCTTCAGACTTTGGCAAACGCGGCAGACCAAGCCGCTGCACTGGCCAACGGAAGCCAACTCTCGGTGGACGACCCATCGTCCCGCCAACACTCCTATGAGAGCGGCGGGGAGGATCGTGGCTGGAACAGAAAACGTAAGCGATCACATGGACAAAGCATCCATCTTCGAGTCAAGAAGCAAACCAAGCCCGACCCGACCCCTCGCAACCCGTTTCCGGACGTGGTTACAAAGGGGCTTGTCTCAGAAGCCGAGGCCAGGGAATTGTGGGACATCTTCTTTACAGGGTGCCATTACTTTGTTCCGCTTTGGGATAGATCGTATGATGTGTATGAGAGCTACATCGAGCGCACACCATTCTCTACAAACGGTAAGGCGTTGTGCAGCTTTGCCTAGCTGACGATACAAGGTTTGCTGGCCGTCGCGGCTAAGATTCGGGCTGGGAATGGACCTCTAGGTGAAACATTCCATCGCTGTCTGGAGGAAGCGCAGGGAATTGCAAGATCGACGCTGTTTGGACCGATTGTGCGCAAGGAGGCCGTAATGGCGATGCTCATTTTGAGTGTCTGGAGCCAGTACAGTTGGCTTCCTTGTGGTCACGCCTTTCGCATGGGTCTTGACATGAACTTGCACCGTGCTCTCGACAATCTCGCGGACACAAACTCCGAGGAGCGCACCGAGGCCGAGGAGAGAGATCTAGGTAGGCGTCTTCCTCGCTGAGTCGCTAACCGGGACAGTCGTCAGTGCGAGGATCTGGCTGAATTGTTGGTTGCACGAACATCTGTGGGTGCTTTGGTAATGTCGAGTTTCTAATGTCCAATAGATCCAGTTTGGGAACAGGCAAACCGCTACTCCTTCGCGACGATTCGTCGGTGCGTGCTGCCCGAGTTCTATTGTGAGTGTTAAGGCGATAGGCTTGTCACTAACATGCAGATCGCATCCCATGGTGTCAGAGACAGATGCCAGCCTTGTGGCGCGCGTAGAGCTGGTTAAGATTCGGAGTATGTGCCCCATCTTGGGTGTTGTCAATGCTAACGGTCTACAGTTCGAGTGTTAGAACACCTCACCCCTCTTCACGGCAAAGTCGACGCCGATGCACTGACATTCGTGCACAAGATCTTTGGCGACTTGCAGACGTGGTATTCGGAATGGCACGATATACACCGAGCAAAGCACGATGAGGACAGTGTGCTTGTCCGATTACTCGAGGTTGATCTCCTGTACGCGCAAATATGGACTGTCTGCGTGGCTCTCCGAGGATGCCAATGGGACAAGGTGAGTGACATTGCCCATAGCATTGCTAACTCGGTCAGTTGTCTCGAGAGCAACGGGAGTTGGCGCTCCGTGCCAAGGATGCTGCTATGAAGTGCGTCCACATTTTTTTGAATGCCGAAAACCTCCGCCGACATCTCAAATGTATGTGCATTGCGGTTCAGTGAAGGAAGCAGATCAGTGGCACTGACATGTAGATGCCACGCACGACCAGTTGGCGACCATTGCCTTTGCAGCGGTCTTCTTGTTCAAGATAGCCATGCTCTATCCTAACACCATCTCCCTCCCCACTTTAACCTCTCAAGTGTCCGAAGTTGCGCATGTGCTGTCCGCAGAGTGTTTCGCCGAGCGGTATGCCCTGACATTAAGACTCATGCTTGCCAACTTCCGACACAAGCGAGGAGCGGTATCCACGGTTCCAGGAACTCCTCCGGGAGCGGCACAGCCAAATGAGACGCTACCAAGCAACCCCAACAATGGCCCAGAAGCCGTGGGTGAGCTTGACGGCGGTCTTCAGACTCTATTGAGTCTTCCTCAGATTGGCGAGGGCATCGGAGAAGGTGTGAACAGCGAGACCTGGCCATTATTCGGCGACACACGGGACGGCTTCGCCTGGCCCAGCCAACTGAGTCCCAGTAACCTTCCGACATGGTTGCAAGACAACGTGAGTGTACGAAAAGTGATTCGAGTCTGACGGAACCAGAGCCTGGCCGACCTGGGACTACCTGTCGATGGTTCAGATTCGCTATTTCTCCCACTGGAGTGAGTACCGATAATTCGTGGCTGTTCCTCCTTCTTCCTACTGATGCCGAATAGACTGGCAAACATGTTCTTGCCGTCCGGAACCGCATCGAGTGCAACGTACCAGTTCGCCTTGCCAGACTCGGGGGATGCTGGTGCGGAGGCGTGGTAGTGGTGGAGATGCTGGCAGGTATCGGGTAGCATTTATATATGATTGATTGCATTGACCGGCTTGACCGGACGGGTCGCTGGTGTTTATCTACTTAATGGCCTTGGGAGCTCGCCATCAACAGCTGCTCTTGCTCGCAAGCGCATGTACTAACCGGCAATAGTGTCGCCAGGAGGTTCTATACAAGTACATTGTTGTACAGTCGGTGATCCACTGCAGTGGCCAGTGCACGAGGAGCGAGGGGAGGGCGCTTAATTTGAAACGCCAACGCAGTGCTGCATGTAGCATGTGCAGCCAAAGATGCATGGTTACAAGGAAGTCCGCCGGCTGTACGGGGACAAAGATGAGGAACAGTATTTACATGTGCGTCTCGATCGGGTGCGCGGTTGTGAATGTAGAGAGGTTGCGAGTAGTTTGGGTTTAGATCAAGATGAGCCGAAAGTTGGAGGGAGGAGGAATCCGATGTGTGCAGACGGCAGTGCGCGCATCCAACAGTCGTCAGAGTGCTTCTCCTTGAAGAGTTCTATTAAACGCGATTGGAGCATGAAGATGATGACCTCGTCGAGGAGGTGGGACTCGCAATCCATGGCGCGCAGCTCGGCACATACGTCGCCCAGCGCCATTGTCTGCAGTGGTGTGAGTCGTGTTTGTTCCCAGTGAACGGCGAGGCTCGGTAACTTACACGATCTTCCATATCGCACAGCAGCTCGAATGCTTCTCGCGCAAAGTAGCGTAACCGTTGTTTATCAAACTCGGACAGAGGCGGGGGACCCTCGCTCCCATCGGAACCGGAGAAGTCGGCCATGACGGATGGGAGCCGACTCGAGAGGCAAAGACGAGCGACCGGTGAGGAGAGAGATGGCAGTGGCAGCCAAGTGCGTTGTCGGGAGAGCGGCAATGCAAGAGTCTAGGCTATGGGAGATGATGTGCAAGTGGGTGCTGGGAAACGACCATGTCGAGCAAAGACTGTGGACAGGAATGCCGGGTGTGGGAGTGGGAGTGGAAACTGGGTGTGATGGGCAACGACAAGCGACGTGTTCTGGGCGGCAATGGAAACACAACAAGGGGGATCTCGGTGATCAACAGGACGATATACACTTGATGGTCGTTGAAGGTGAAGGTGAAGTGAGAAAACAACAAGGACTACAATTGGTATGCAAGCGAGGTGATGGACGTTGTGGTCGGCAGGCAGTTAAATGACTGCCGAGTGGTTGTGCTCCACTCTGATACTCTACTCCTGATCTCCTGATCTCCTGCAAGGCATGGCGCACCGCGCACCGGCGCCCACGGCGAGCATTGTTTCTCCTTTGCATGTCACTTATCGACCTGGCGTCGCCATGCCGATGCCCGCACATGCCCGTGTTCAACCGCGCTCCCGCGCTCCGTGCTTGATTCCACTCATCCCATGCCAGACGCCCAGCGCCCTGGCGACCTGGCATCGACCATGTCTCATCGATCCCATCCCTTCTACTTCTGGCCTCGGTCCGTCGTCCAGCCTGGTTGCTCGAGCCGCTGCTCGGCGCTCGGACATGCTCGAGTAAGGGCCGGCAGCAGGCACACACTGCAGCAACGAGGCAAGCTAGGACGGCGTAGCGCGTAGCGGCAGTGCACATGCAAGGGCGACATAGGGACCACAAGAGGCGTGGTGTCCGCGCGGCTGCCGGATGTTTGGGGCATGTGCGCCGCAGGCGCCCGCTTTGCGCTCCTGACTCACTGACATTTTGCACTCCTCATGTCGCACATTGTCGCTCTGCATGCTCTGCAACGCTTTGTCACTCGGCAGGCCTCGACGCCACAGCGACAAGCTTGATGCCCCTGTAGCAACAGTGCGCGGTCCTTGCAACCTGTCGTCATTTGCTGCTACCCTCGAGATGTCACTCCTTCGCACCTTGAGGCGGTTGTTCACCTCGTTTGTTCGAGCCTGTGTATGATGGTGGCTGTGGTTCTGGCTCTCGGATGGGCTGCTCCCGGTTATGGTACATCCTGAACCGCGTGGTTGCGAAGACGAGACGGCTAAGCCGCGGCGCACGGCTTGTGCGGCGACAACAACAACATTGCAAGGCACATCTACATGCGTATCTACGATATCCTTGTCCTCGTTGCATACACACACTCACATCTTGAATCTTGCCTTGGCTTTTTCCTTTTCTTTCCTTTCTTCCTTCATTTCATCCCTTTCCTGGGGTTTTCCTGTGCGGCCTGTCCACAGTCACCATTCTCATTCCATCTTGACATCCGACAGTTGCCCCCAATCACAACACATCTTCCGCACGTTCGTTTGCAACTACCTTTGCTCGAGAACGAAAGTCGGCTCCGTGGAACGCATGGCGACAAATTGCCTCGTGTATTCCGCACCCCCCAACGTCCGACGCCCGATCCCCTGGCCTCGCGATCCCGCGACTTTTTCCCGATGCAGCCATCGAGGTCATCAGAATGGGACGTGCTAAAAAAGCACCATCGGTGCGTGTTGTGCTTAGGGCGCTGCGTCGCTTGCCCGCTGGCTAACCGCAGTTTCGTGCGCGACGACGAAGAACCTCAGGATGTGTCATGGGAAGAACGGCTTGCGCGGGCGTATGAAAGCAAACTTTTCCGGGAGTA
This sequence comes from Apiotrichum sp. Y4204, assembly GCA_025531455.1. Classification (NCBI taxonomy): domain Eukaryota; kingdom Fungi; phylum Basidiomycota; class Tremellomycetes; order Trichosporonales; family Trichosporonaceae; genus Apiotrichum; species Apiotrichum sp. Y4204. The sequence continues at coordinate 6,332 of JAMYHL010000065.1, read as the reverse complement.
CGCATTGGTAGGTGTGCTGGATATGCCTCCAGCAGTACTCTGTCTAACGTGTTCAGATTGATCTCAAGCACTTTAAATCAAAGCGGTTCGCGCTCAGGTGGCGAACGGCTACCGAGGTGGTCGAGGCTATTGGCGACGAGACGTGTGGTTCTCTGCGCTGTCCGAACCACAAGCCATCCACGGATCCTGCCGATCCCGATTCTTTCGATCCCCGAGCGCTTCGAGCCTTTGAACTGCCTTTTGCGTACGAGGAGCACGATGCGCGCAAGGAGTGCCTCGTGAAAGTGCGCCTCTGTCCAAGATGTTCCGCCAAGCTGGAGTGGAAGCCTCATGCCGAACGTGACCATGATAGTGGCCGTGACCGTGACCGTGACCGTGTTCGCGACCGTGATCGTGAGCGGGGCCGCGATGACGATGGAAGGAGAACGAGGGGATACCATGAAGAGACCAAGAGCAAGTCGGACTACGGGAGCCGTCGCGGTAGAAACACGAGTCGTAGCCCCAGTCGGGGCGATCGTGATAGAGCTAGATCAACCCCACGGCGGGAGTACAAGTAGCATGTCGTTTCTCGACCTCCATCCTTTTAACACCCACAGCAGCTAGGGGTGAAACTCATGTGTGTATGATGTATCCTGATATTCCCTGTACTTGCTCTGACTGCCCCGGGCCTGCTCTACGTGTCCTCGTCAATGGCAAGAGCATGGAGATCTGGAAGATCTGGAGAGCATGAGCAGCAGCGTGATGGAGGGGGCATGCGGCGATGACCGAGAGGGATGACATTATAAAACCTCCTAATGACACCAGAGTAGTTTGTAACACACTTCCTCCGGATACTAATGCATCCTGCATAATGATTCGAATAGACGGTAAACCAGGAGGACGTATTAATGATAATCGTGTCACCAAACCACACCCCCCCCCCCCGGTCGCGACGCGAAACACGGCGCGTCATGGTCTATCGATGAGCTGGACCGGACGAGTACGAGTACCGAGCTGGACGAGCGCGCGCACTGATCACCACACATCGAATCGAGACATCCTTCACAAGCGTGCGATCAATACTCTACACACCACTCTCCACATCACGAACACAGCCTTTCACCTTTATTATTCTCCGGCGTTCGCAATCTCCCATCGACAACAGCCGACCTTGTATAGACTCGCCCAGGATGTCGGGCAAGTATTCCGGTCTACCAGACATTGTGAGTATCAGCTTGTTTTCGTCATCGACCCGACGCTGACACTGATCCCAGGATTCGGCTCCGGATGTGTTCGAGACACCCGACGAGCCGGAGCTGACTCATCGCCGAGTGAGTGAACATCGGCCGTGTTACTCTCTACTGTCGCTGACGCTCAAAAGGAGGACGAGAATGAAGAGGAGTCTCGGAAAGCGGCGGTACCAGGCACCTCGAACGAGATCGACACTGGTGGTTTGCCTTCGCGTAGACAAGTCGACAGCAAGTTTCGTTCCTCTCGTGAGTCGGCCGGCTGCAATGCCATCGAATTGTTCTGATCTCTCCCAGGTAAAACCGACGCAATCTCGTTGCCGAAAGAAACACCTCTTGCGCGATTGAGGCGTCTGCAGGCGGAAGCAGCACAGCTGGAACAGGAGATCAGCTCAAATCCCAATGCTCTTGCAGCCGGCACTTCTGAGGCGAAATCACTACCCAAACGACGCTCAGTCCTGCCCTCAAGACAGAAAGTGGACATGGTGACTGAGCTCTCACTTCTGAAAGAGAAGCTCAGCGGTCTTTCTGGAGGGGAGCTGGGTGGGCCCACGTCGCGGCAGACGGTAGACTGGCAGGCACGTCTGCAACAGCTCGAGAAGGCCGAAGTCGAAGGGTCGACACCAGTCATGGCGTCTCCCCAACCGAGTACAAACGTCGTACACGCTGAAGATATTGACCGGCGACTGGCGTCTCTTGAGCAGCAGATTGGGGTTACTGAGTCTGGAGAGGTGAGCTTTGTCGTCATTGCGCACCTTCCGCGTTACTGACACAGAATCCAGGCTGCCCCCTCCCTTGTCGACACCATCCATCGCATGGATCATGTCCTGAATGTGCTTACCCAACCGCGCCAGCTCGACTCAATAGCCCGCCGTGTCAAGCTTCTTCTTGTGGATCTGGATCGAGCTTCTGCGGCTTCCCGTCGCGTCAGCGGTGCTGTCACCGCGGATCGGTCGGCCTCAACAGCTGCACCGAACATTGATCAGGAGGCGCTTCAGTCCCTCTTCGCGCTTCTTCCTCGAATCGACCCACTCATCCCCATTATCCCTCCCCTTCTGGCAAGACTTCGCAGCCTGTCGACCTTGCACGCAGAGGCGCTCGGCGTTGCCGCCGACTTGCGTGAGCTTCAATCCGCTGACCGCAACGTGACGGAGGAGGAGCATGAGCTTCGATCTATCGTCTCGGGTGTACAACAAGGCATTACAGAGTCTCTGTCGGGAATCGCCAACAACTGGGAGGCGGTACAGGGACGTATCAAAGCACTCGAAGAGCGCGTGGCGTCGTTGGACAAGTGATACCGGGTCGCTTCACAGATGAGTCTACATTGTAATACAGAGAGCATGGATGTTATTATGGTATCGCCGTTCGGGCATAGCTACGACAGCTGCCTACACTACTACTGCTCCAGCCCTGGTTCTGCTTCGTTTTCCTCAATGCGATGTGAGGGAAGCATAGATGACTGTTGAGAAGTCAGCTTGGGTTCACGCGCAGTAAGCTCACCTGCTCCCACGTCTTCAGCACACCGTCAACCAAAGAACGCAGATCCAAGAGTGCGCGCTCTACACCAGCTGCCCTTGCATTGCCGCCAGGGATCTCGCCAACAGTTTCGCGGAGAACACGACGGGCGTCGAGCTCACGAGAGAGAACATCACGTTGCCGGGAAAACGTATCGCGCTCTGACCTGAGATGGGCGATTAGGGATTGGAGTGTCTTCACCTCTGCCTGTACAGATTGCAGGTTCGCGGTACTTGACAGCAATGCTGCACGCGCACCGTCGCCATCCTCAGTGTCGTGTCCTTGGGCGTTAGACAGGTCAAGCTCGCGTTGAAGCAGTGTTGCTTTTGCCTCGGCGAGCTCCGACTGTAGCTTCGCGAGACCGGTATAGTCAATGCCAGTTGGCATCGGGGCGTCAGCTTCGCCAGTAGATTGGGCAGCGTCGCTGGGTCTGCTGGCCAATAGTGAAGCAAGCCGTGCCCGCAGGCGTTGATTCTCGTCCTGGATGTTGTTTACGGTCATCTCAAGCGCGGTACTGAAAGCGTCAGCCTCAAAGCTCTCTCAAACCTGTCTCACAGTTCTTCCCGCTTTTTGTTCCTGCTCCGCTCCGCAGCTCGCCGGTTCTGCTGCTTCTGCCGCTCCTTCTTCTCCTCCTGCGTCAACCCCTGCGTGGCCGCTTTTCCGCGTAGTGGGGTTTCCGAGGTTGAAGCGCCATCGAGATTGTTCTCCGAAAGCGTCTCGTTTGGAGTTGCGTGCTGCGACTGCGCCTCAAGGGCGGCTTGTGCCATTGCAGTGTCGTCGTTGCCGTCGCCCGGCACGGGGACGTTCGGGTGCGAAAACTCTGGAGGAAACAGCTCCATTTTGTTGAGGTGATCGAAGGCTGCAATTGTTCAAGCGATTAAGCAATACGTTGCTGAAGGCGAAACAAGACAAGGATAGATCGAGGTGCAGAGACGTCGACCGATGTGCGGATGGATTGTGAAGGGTATGATGGTGATAAGGATGTAATCAACGTGATGGATGGAACGGATACGACCAAGTTCCTCTGGATTCTCTGGGTCACAAAACACAAACAAGACGCGACCGTGCGACCACATTCAGTGCACGCAAACATCCATCAATTACGTAAATTTTCTTGCTCGACCTCCACTTTGGCTGTTGTCGGTCTTGATCTTTTCCGATCTCGTCGCGACCAATCTCTTGGTCCCCTCACATCTCAACAACACCCAAGAAGAGACAACGATCATCGGGGCTACCAAGATGTCTACGCGTACGGCTAAGATCCTCGCGTCCAGCTCGAAGCTCTTTCTCGGCTCGACTCGCCGTTTCGCCGCCAGGCCAACGCCGTATGCTGCTGCTGCGGCACCACTGTCAACCTCGAGTTGGGTCCGGTCCGAGAACTTGGCCAAGGCGTCTCCGCCGAAAGGCGAGAGTCCTTCTCTTGCTCAAATCATTGATGACTCTATTGTCGTGAGTTGGCTGAATTGCTCATATGGCCTTTCGCCTGTGGAATGTGAACATGTGTTTGTTAACTCTTGCAGGCAACCGGACCGATGCCGGTAGCGCGGTACATGCAGCTGTGTCTAACCCACCCGACCTTGGGCTACTACTCGCAAGGAGATGTCTTTGGCAAGAAGGGAGACTTTATTACGTCTCCAGAAATTAGCCAGATCTTTGGAGAAGTAAGCTGGACCTGCGCCCGGGCACAGCTAACCACATATCAGCTGGTGGCGATCTGGCTCCTGACAAGATGGATGGCGGCTGGGAGCCCCGCCCGCTGCCGAATCATTGAGCTTGGTCCCGGTCGTGGAACTCTGATGAACGATGTTCTTCGGGTGAGTGGCAGAAGGATGCTAAATCGCTGCGGCTCGCTGACCCGCTGCAGACTTTTAACTCGTTGGGCCAGCTCAATATCGACTCGGTGCACCTTGTGGAGAGCAGCAAGAACCTGCGGGACGTTCAGCGCGAGACTCTTGCGCGCCAAGCTGGAATAACTGGGGCTAAACTTTACTGGGAGGACCACATCGACGACATGTCCGAATCTGAATGTAAGTGGCTTATCTCGAGCCGGTCTCGTAGCTAACATCCCAGCCGATGTCTTTACAATGGCAATCGCGCACGAGTTCTTCGATGCTCTTCCGATCCACGTTCTCCAGGTATGCGGTCTGAAAAACCAAGGCTGACGACAAGCGCACTGAAGATGGCTTCCGAGAGGTTCGAGTGGCGCGCAATCCATCTTAGTACGACGGCTATTGACCTACTGATTGCTGACCGAAAGCCTGCCTGCCGCCAAGAATGCAAGATTCTCCCTCGCGCTTGACCGCGAATCCAGTCCCCTCTCCACTCTTCTACCAGCGGCGTCATCACGATACTCCAATCTGCCCATTGGAAGCCGAATGGAGATTTCCCCTGACTCATCACATATGATCCACAGCCTTGGGAAGGTTATGAAGAATGGTGGTGTGGGTCTGGTCGTTGACTATGGAGGAGACAGGTCGTTCTCGTCCAGTTTCAGGGTGAGTGTGACTTTGAATTACTAAGGGGGATTAGCTAACATGGGACCAGGCTTTCCGAAAGCACTCTATCGTGGACGTGTTCGATGAACCGGGATCGTCGGATCTGACTGCCAATGTCGACTTTGCGTACCTCAAAGAATCTCTCAAAGGAACAGGTGCGTTGAATCTGGTAGGGCGGCAGACTGAATCCCAGCCACTCCCTTTGGGCCCATCACCCAGTCAAAGTTCCTGCTCTCCATGGGCCTCGAGCCTCGCCTGGCCAAGCTAATGGCGTCGGCCAAAGATGAGGACACCAAGGACCGTATCCAGAAGGGCGCCAAGAGGCTTATCGACAACTTGGGGATGGGCAGCCAGTATCAAGTCATGGGCTTTGGTGTCGGGCCCGCGGCGGAGGGAGACGTTTACCCCTTCCCCGCTAACAAATCGCCATTGGCGGTCAAGGCATAGCATTAATGCATCTAGGTGTTGAACATTCTGTGTTGTCATGGATAGGAAAATTGGTCGCAGGCCACGATACTGACACACTGGAATAAGGCTATGAAAGGACCCTTCCAGTGCTATGCCCTTAGCGACCCTCAATGGCACTTAGACTGTGCGTAATGATCTGTCTGGCTTCCTGCCCGTCGGCGCACGTGTAGGGGATTTCCATATACGGTCTCAAGGACCTCAACCCGTCATCATTGAGAAGAGACGGGGCCTACTCGCATGTGAATGGTGACTTCATGACTGCCTACTGCCGAGGACAATGCGCCCCCTCTACCTGTACAAGATGCGTTATGATGCAATTGCAATTAGTTTTCTTCGTAGTACTTCTGGAATCCACGCGCGGTGTCGCCGCGAAGCTGCCGTGTCAGCACACGTTCTGCCGTCCTAATGATCCCCAAAATTTGTAAGCATCTGCCTTCTCCACTGCAGGGCACCGAGTCCTTACACCTCCTCACCAGCCGGGCACCTTGGCAGCTCTGTAGCTCGGCCCAGAACCGGACTCCGAACTCCTGACGCGGCAACCTTCGGCTTTTACTTACCGGGGGCGAGATGGGCTCTTGGGCAAAGTACGCGCGCATGAGGTTGTCCGCAACCCACTTGTCCTTGACGG